>VZRQ01008240.1:836118-901636 GCA_013397975.1 Machaerirhynchus nigripectus
TAACAAGCAGCTCTTTCTACGAGGGGCTGGCAGCGTGCCTTTGGGCAGGTTTCTCCCGGTTTTGGGCACAATAAACCCCGCTCGTCTGTGAAGCTAGGGTCTGTTTCAGAAACAGTAATTGTGATTTGGGCAGGAACTGCCAGTCCCTTCGAGCCCAGAGAGGCTCCTGTGTCCTGGCCTTGCTATGCAGGACTCTGTGAAACAGGTGGAGAAACCATGAGCGGATTTCCTTTGGCTTTCTGACAGTAGAGAGCCATGTCACTGCATTGACTGGTTCAGCAGCAGTTCTCCTATCCGTAGCATAAGGGCAGGCCAGTGTGGAGGAAGGATCACAGAAGAAATTACACCACTCAAAAATTGCCTCCATTCCCTTTTGCTGCACGACTATTTTCCTTGCAGTTAGCAACTAATCAGTTCCAGGAATTTGAGGGAGGCTGTGTATTAAAGTAGCTCTGCAGCTAGCTGGGCTTGCCAGCACCCACTCACCCTTAGGGCTGATACCTTGTGCCAGTCCTGGCTCTCACTGACTGAAGTCTTCTCCTTTACATCTTTCTTTTGCAGCAGAAAGGATGGGCCTCTCCATTTGGATCCTTGTGGTATTCCTTTATTTCCAAAAATCTTGTATTACTCTGCCTGTAAACTAAAATAGTGTCTTACAATAAAAGTAAAAATTAACTTGACAATTTCTGATCATATATTCATTACAATTAATTTTCTTTTAAACACTTGAAATTAACTTTTCCTACCCAAGGAGAATTTTGAAGTTGTTTTATATATTTCCTGCTTCAAAAAGCAAAAATGAGGCATGACTGTATATATTTTGGAGATGTTAATAAGCAAGAAATATATATGATTTTATTCAATTTAATATAGCGATACCTGACAGTAATGATTTACAAACCATCATTTGCACAACTCACAACTAAAGCAGTTGGGAAATGTCAGAGCAGATTTTTTTCCTCCCTTGGAAAGGCCAGCTCTGCTAAGCTGAAAGTTACACAGAAACATACCAGTTTTCAAAGGGATTTTCATCAGAAAAACCCCTAAGATTGGGCTCCAACTTTTTTTAAGACAAATGGACTAAAACTCCAAAGTGTTCCAACCCATGACACTTCTGCATAGGCCATGTCCTGGCACAGGGCCAGAAGTAGGTGTTACAATCCCATATTCCCCTGCCAACAGTACTGGGGAGCACCTGACACTCTGGACAATAGTGGTTTCTGCCCCATAGACCTTTTAATCCCATAAAAAATCACCAGACATTGGCTGGCACTCCTTATCCCAGGAAAATCACATCAGGTTTCAGCATGTGTGCCTCTCTTCCACATGGCTGGGCTGGAGTGCCTTCTGAAACTCCAAACCAGTCCTATCCCAACAAAAAACTGCTTGTAGAGGCACTGCCATTGTTGTCTCGGAAGGGAAGAAATGTGGTAAAATTAGAGAGATAAGGATATTTTATTTCCAGATATATCCTCCTGCAGCAGTTGCTATGGTTTTGCACATTCTGAAGTAGTTTTGTCGCATCAGCACTAAAAACTGTCATAAAACATCAAAAGCATCAGCTGAACAAGAGGCAACTCAGTACCCGTGCTGTGTGCTTGTTTGAGAGTTTCTGTGTCAAGTTATGCTGCAGGTAGTAGTTCTCAGAGTCTATCAGATCTTCAGACCCCCTGCACACTGACCCACAAGGCAAGGTCCTGTACTTTTCCCTTGTTTGAGCAAGACTAAAAGCTCTCTCATGATTTAGAAGGACACATGCTATGTGTAGCATGTGCACTAATAAATGAACAGTAATTCCTTCTTCCTTACTTTTTTGCATAACTATTTCACCTTTCTCACATACAGTGTGAGAGATGACTCTTCAATTTAATAAATACTCCCGAGAATGTGAAGTGTCTTTCACTGAGCTTGGGGCATTTACAACCCATCCTCCTCAAGCATTCAAGTTACTGAGCCAAAAAAGAGGAGCTTTATATACTGTTGTGGCAATTACCTGTCCAGAATGTAAGATTGCCTCTCTCCTCTCTATTCTTGTTTCTTGACAGGCTTTTAAAAAATGCACACGGAGGGGGGGAAAAACAAAGTTTGTTCTCAGTTCAGTGAAATTGCAATGGGTGCTGTTCATTTGCAGAAATACCTGACATAGCTTAATTCTGAAGAATACAAAAAAGGAGGTATTTTGGAGATTTTTTTCTAATGCTTTTTGACCATGACTGTTGTAAAGCTCATGAAACTTGTGTATGTGTAATGCCAGAGAAATGGTGCATTTTTAAGGTCCCAGTTTGTCACCTTGCATGAACTCAGGGTTCATGGTACGAATAAGGCCAGGAGTAAAATAAAGATTAAAAGGGGTATGAAAAGAACTAATAGTAGTTTTTAAATTTGCTAATTCTTTGTGGCTGGCGTTCAGATGACAGCTGACCTTATAAAATCTACCAGCAATAAAGATTTTTACCTGCCACTTTGTCTCTCATACAACAACAGCACCAGGTCTGAAGTATTTTTAATCAGGGTACCTGCAGGACATCACAAGATTTAGATATTTTGGTCATTTGTCTCATGCACTCTTTCATCTTTCTCATACAAGAAGGATTCAATTAACTGAGTCACAGCAAAGGAACCACGCACAATTTTATCAGAAGGGTTATATGCAAAAACTATGTGCTACTTCACTGGAAATCAATGGCACCAGTCCAGCAACTAACATATGCTATGGCGACGGTGACACCACATGGGAGTGATGGGCTGGGCTGCAGGGTGAAAGGAAGTGCTAAGCAGAGTACACGGTAGATGGAGGGAGCTGTTCCAGGTTTATCTTCCCCGTGCTATTTTTAAGTTTTTAGATTAAATTTGATCTCGATACAGTCCTTCTTTCCACAGATACAGTCCTTCTTTCCATAGATTTGAGAGTCAGCACAGCACAAACACATGGAAAATACTTCCATTTACAGCATGAGCAAGCTAAGCAGGAGGGACTCACTGCAAGATTACCATCCACATCGCCATCTGCCCAAGGGAAGGGACAGCATGTAGTTGCACTATTCCTGGAACAAAGAAAGGACCAGGTAGTTACCACGTCTTCCTGGCTGTCTGCAGAAAGTTGGTACAGCCCACCTCAAACGGTTTGTTCCTGCACTGGCTTGGTTCATGCTGCCAGTGGCTTTAGCAAAGACACAGGCAAACTTCTCCTGTCTGTGTCCCTGCCTCAAAGTCTCTTTAGTGCAAGTCCACCAATTTTGGGGTGGGGAGGTGAGAAGCAACAACAAAAACAGAACGAAAAATGTGGTACCCTGAAACAGGAGAAAGAGAAGGTAGGATGAGAATGTATTTCCCCTTGTACACCTATGACATTTTCCCAGCCTACATCTTCTGAAGACATTCACAGGCCTATTTTTTATTGTTTACCATGACACAGTTTCTTCAAGTAACAGAGTGCTTAGGATAAATTTCAGACCTGAATTATGGAAAAAGTAGTCTGAACATCTATTCTTTACACAAACAAAGGCTTTTGTAAAAGTTATTTGGCCACTTAACAGTGGAATTGCACCATCAAAGAAGAGGAAACTCATGCAGCTTATTTTTTGTAAGAATGATCTGTCTACAAAGAGCAGTTCACAGAGCAAGTCCCTAAGACTGCAAAAGGGAAAGGCTGTTCATTTACTCAGTGTAATCTCTACCATAAGCTCTATCTTATCCCACAGGTGTAAAATAACAACATCTGATCTGAAACCATCCGTAGAACTGCTAAGTAAACCTATAAAAACCTAAAACTGTAACTAAAACTGCTGTCAATTGTTAGCTGTTGCCAGTGTAAGTGAAGGTGTAGGAAAAGTCAAGAAAAGGTCATTTCATTCCTCACTTTGCCCTCTGGCTCTCAGCTGCTTTTATTCCAGAAGTGGTCAGACCCCAGAAGCTATTCAGTTTCTTACCATGTTACAAAGCTGGCCTAGAAGGCATATACAGGTAACACATTCCAGTGAAGCCCCTTCCTCCCCAGCATGTCCATGCCACTCCCTAGCTTTTGTGGGGAGGATAGAGAATTGCTCCTGCAGACCCACCCACATCAGCAGGACTCCACTTTACCATGCTGCAGGAACTGGGGAGCAGCCAGTTACACCAGAAATGTTCTTTCCCTGCTGTCAGAGAAGCATGAAGAGGTCATAGGGAAGCTGAGCACTGAGTCTGACATTTACAAACTAAGAGCAAGGCTAGCTGCAATGTCTACAAGCATAGAACTTTCATTCACAGTTTTTAAATGTTCTGCTTCACAGAAGTTAAAAGCTCCCACTGGTCCCTCAGGAGCCTACCTGGGATCAGAAAATAATTTTATCTAGCACAGAAGACAGCTGGACGTTACCATGATCAGGTTTGGCACGTTCTGGGAGGTTGGTAATTCATCGGACGATATTGCCATTATGTTGGGCATGCTTTTCTGCTACATGGATGCATAATTTAAGACAGTGAGATGAAACTCAGCACACATAATTCTACTTGCTTTATTCCTAGCTTAACAATTGCAGTCAGTCAGTCATTTTAGATCTGTATATAGCACTAAATCCATATTGCAGTGGCTCATGTACCATGTTATTTTGCTGCACTGAGCATCTGCCAGTTTCAGATCAGTCACCTCTCTCAAATCCCATAGGATAAGAGGGCCTGTAAGACCTATTCAAAATAATTTTTTACCCTGGATGGACACACATGAACTAACTTCCATCACCAGCCAGGTGCCAGGGGAAGAGCAACTGATGTGGAGAAAGGCTGTTGGAAATGGTATTCCTGCCTGTGTCATAGCAGCTGCTGAACTTCTGCTCTTTCGTTATCTGAGTCTGCACTTGCAATGGCTGCCTGGATAGCCTCTTATTTTAATTGCTATTACTTTCAATGACATTAATCTGGGGGAGGGAACTTAGAGTTAAAGCAGCATATTTTATGTTTATAGAAATGATAATCATGTTCAGAGAGCAGATGAAAAGGGCTCTCATAATGATGGCAGTGAAGGCAGAAGATAGAGCTTTCATTTCCATAAAGCATCAAGCAAACCCTACTTTACTGCCAACACAATCTGCTGCTGGCTCTAACTATTTATGTTTATTTTTATGTATTTATTATGAGTTTGTCCCCTGCTGTCAAGGAGACAGGCTTCTGCTCCTTACCTTTCAGGAATGCATTAATCCTGGCGATTGGTTAATGTATGGGGAGGGAACAGAGCAAGGGGAATACAAACTGCAGCAACCTAGTGCAGTGCAAATCCTGGGAACAAGCTGAACTAGATAGAGATGAAATCCGGGAACTGTTCTTAATCCTGACAATTACAAGCAATGAGAAAGCACAGAACCCAAAATAACACTCCTGGGTAATAGCAGACTTCTTTGTTTTTTCTCCAAGTGGAAATTTAATAAATGCATCCCAGGTTGGGGGTTTGAAACAACAAAATACAAGTTGATGCAGAGTTAATTCTTGTTTCTGCTGCTGGACCCAAAAAAGCAGGTGTCGTCATGGGCTGTTGGCTGCCTCCTCCCGTGCACAGGGTACAGTGATTAGAACAGCATGAAAAGCCCGGTGAAGCCACCAGAGCTGGCACGGGGCAGTGTGCCTAACAGAAAAGCATTGGGGGAAGTAGTCTCTTGATGGGTGATGTCGCTGTAAATAAGCCTTAGGTTAGCCCAGAAAAATTCAGTTAAAACCTTACTTTTTTTCCTGTTTGCTCGGTTGCCAAATTTGCTGAAACTCCACTGGCTGTATGACTAATCATGCCGGTTAGTGTTTCCCCCCGCCGTGAGGAACCTAAGTAAAGTTACATTCAGAACACTCATTACAAACCCAAAAGCACTGAAGGAAAAGACAAGGAAGGGAATCCTAAATTCTGAAATTTCCTGTTCCTGTCCAGTTGAACATTTGTCATCTTCTAAACCCTATGAATGCCTTGACTTTTTAATTATTTTGATTATGTGATAGTTTAATCCTTGCCTTGCTGGTTCATCATAGGGACATCAGTGGTCCAATCAGATGTGGGAAGTGAATGGATCAGGTACACAAATGAGCTCTAGTAACAGCAATTTAAACGTCTCCCCCACTCCATACCTCCTCTCCACAGCCTCCATAGCAACCATGTTTTTGAGAATCTTTGCAAAGATTCTCAAAAATTCAGTCTCCAGGAGAAAGTAAACCCCTCAAATCACATTAAAAATCTGAAGCAGGAAAACCAGAGAAATCTTGCACAAGGCACAAGAGGGAAACATCAGAAAATCTGAACCTCCAAGTCACACATCAATTCAAATTTTACAGTTTTCAATTCCATCAGTGCCAGTTTTCAGCATCATTATAGCCTTGTGATGCCTTTAAAAACTAGGAGGGAGGGAGGGCTTTTCAGTGCAGCTCCACTGAAACCTGTGTCTAATGATAATTTAAAGTAATTTATAACCCATAAAGCACTCACAGCAAGGCCAGTATCACAGTATCTAGTGATATTTATGAGTTTGCAGGTCCCAGTTCTATTAATATGAATAATATGCAGATTATTAATGAGATAAAAGAGTGTTTATTGTTCATCTTTCACTAAAAATACTAAGCGAGCGATCTGCAACCTACTGACATCTGGAATTATGGTTTGTGTTATCTGCAGATTTTGCTTTGTTTGCACAGAATGGGTCAGATCATAAGTGGTTTATGGTGCTCTTTTACATACAGCTATGGTATAAATAGGCTGAAAAGATGCTGGGCAAGTCAGCACTTTACCGATTTGACGTTCACTGCATTTGCAAGGTTAACACAACTTCTGTCCTGAACAAAAAGAAATCAGGGGCTTCTACGTTCCCACTGAACCAGATGAGTGCTGGTAGTTTCAAGGAATAAGGGCACTGCTGTCACATGAGAACCTACATTATGGCAGAGAAAAAGCCCAAAGGGTAAATATAAAATTCTCTGCTTTCTGAAGCAGCATTTGTGCAAAATGTATGTATGCATAAATACTTCTGAACATTCTTTTATTGCCTTTCATTTAGGGAAAAATGTGGTTACAGAAAAGCAAGCATCAAGCTTTCTTTAAACATAAATTATAGTATCAATCCTAAATTAGCAAATCTGCAAGTGTTCTGTAATATCCTCCTGAACCTAAGTGTGTGTTATAAGAGGTCTTTTCTATAGAAGGCATGATAGGAATTAACACAAAAAAGCAAGGAACCTGATGTGGAGTAAGGTACTTAAGCCATGCAGAGGGGAGATTTAAAACCAGGGCTGTGTATACCAGGTAAATAATACCAAATACATCACTAGAGCATCAGGCAAAGCCGATGTGAAGGCGCGCCTCCTGCACTTATCTTTTCTCTTTTATGAAGTACAGCAGCAACACTTTGACTCTATTTTGCTAGAATGTAATTTCTGGCTTTGTATATTGTCCAGTGCCTCTGCTGGCATTTTGTTTTGGAACTCTCTAGACCCACACCACAGCAGCAGCAGCATTACCCTCGTGATATAGTGCTGCAGTCCCGACAACTGTGTATCATTAGTGGGAAATCATTTTAATCCTCTTGTAAACACCATCAGAGAGCCAGGAGACTATTTGTATTTGTTTTACTGTCGCAGACTAAACTGCCTTATTCCAACCCTGTCCATCAAATTAGTGTTGGACCAGGTTCAAAGCACTCTAAACCTGCCAACTCCAGTGTGGCTTGAACTTTAATAGAACCAGGCAACCACTTTCCGGTGCACACACTGCAAGCATATCAGTTGCAAATACATGTATTGATAAGGTGCCCTTTCTGCAGCAGACAGAAGACAGCAATCCCCATGTTGGAGGCACAGCACTTTGCTCCAAAGGTTTTATTACAGCTTTTATACTTCACATTGGCAGAACTTTTCGTTTTCCCCACATGGAGAAAATGTAGGTGTATAAAATATTGGATAATCTTCTTACATAAAACATCTTACATTTTTATGTAAGAATAGAGTCTATATTTAGTCCAAAGTCTTCCCCTGTGAGGTAGCTCTTGGTTTTAACCCAAGAAGAAGGAGAAACCTTGGCAGAGTGTTGAAACAGAGATTTTCTGACCTAGTCACTGGAAGAGATTGTATGATTTTTAGGAAAAAGTTATACTTTTCTTTCACAAAGACTGAATATTCAGTTCAGCCCACCACAGTTAGCTACAAAACACAAAACTGTTAACCAAAACATGGTTGCTGAGATGGGTTTTCCGGCTTTAGCTGGGTGGGAGGAGCAGGAGGTGACCTGGGAGCACAGCTAGCCAGGGAGTTGGAAACACCATCCCACAGAAACACCAGGATGAAGTTTCCTCGGCAAAGTGAGGTGGCACTAATAGCTGCAGAGCACCCCTGAGGGTGTGCTGCAGTGGTGGTGTACCCCAATCTGCAGTTCCAGCTCTTCTTTAGCTACTGCTGCTGGAAGTTGAGAAGGAAGCCTCATCTGCCCAGTCAAAGGCCAGGTCTATACTAAAAATATTTGCTAGAAAGATCTGCAGTCACAGGGAACAGGAAGACACAGAGGTGATTAATGCATTTTTTTCAATGCTGAAAAAGTGCCTGTGGGCAGTTCCCAGAAGCAGTACTGGTAACAAGAGAAATTCTGAGTGACTGCACATTCAAGCACATTTCTTTTAGCCTTCATTCTTGATCTTTTTTGTTCACTTTCTGTCAACAGCAAAATGTTCAAAGCTAAGCTCCACTGCTCATGGAAAGCAAGATGTTAGCTCGCCTTTCAGCTGCAATCAAAATTTGAATTGTATGTTTAATAAATTGGGATTGCGATGGTTAGTTACAAGAGCTAACAAAAGTATCTCTTAGGATTTGCATAGCAATCCTATACAGGAGGAGCTTCCAAGTACAGCTATCAAATATTCACAAGTGCTTGTAACCTTTTCACATGCGTCCAGATGCTCTCCCCCATACCATGCTGTGCAGGAACTGCCACTAAAATCAACACAATTCCCAACAGAAAATGCTACTCAGCTTGAGTAAAGGTGACAGAATCGAACCCTTGGAGGGGGAGGATGAGAAAACTCAGTATTAGTTTGAATAATTAATGTATCTGAGAATATCCTAATCTCCTTATGAAGAGAGAGGCAAAATCTAAATACATTATTCATGATGAATTATTCAGTCAGCTGTGTATGAATTATCCTGGGAATATTTCACTGGCTTTTAAAACTTCTTTCTTAGAACAAATAAATCTAGCTTGGGAAAAACATCCCCTTTAGTGGCCAACCACATTTTCAAACTAGTCTGTCAGCCAAAGATAAATTTAAAATGTTTCCTAGCATTTATATCTACTGTAGCATCATCTAGGAATCCAAGCAATACATTTGCATCATTGTAGCATCATGTAGGAATCCCAATAATAGCTTCTCATTATCTTCAGTGCAGTGCAGACAAAGATGTGACTATAATGCTGTTAGACTCAAATGAAAATGTACATGTATTCTAACACCATGAGATTTTATAAGACTAAATCTAAAATTCTGGAAAGAAGGACTAATTGTTGACTAAGCATACAATTATATATGCACACCTTCAAGACCATCTCCATGAAAAGTAGTGTTTTCAGTGTCACACCTGCCACATGAAGTGAGACAGAATTTTTCCCAGGCCTCCTTCACTAAGCCCCACTGCCAAAACCTCAGAAGCTCAAGGGAAGGATGCATCTATGAATAAACAAGATAGCTGGATTTCACTTTCTGAGCTCTGAAATCCCTTGAGTGCAATATACTTACTAAAATATTTTTTTTCCAGAGATTTGCACAGTTAAAATTATCAAGGTGGGAGAGGTTTAGTATATTCATGCATAATGAAACAAGCCCGTTCCAAGATCGTCAGAGAAGACACCACATCAGGCAAGTTAAGGTTCTCCATTCTTTGCATCCCTCTACTTTTTTCTTTGGTAGGACAGTTTACAGAAAACATTGTGTCCCTATTAGAGTATAGAAGGGTAACACAGCAGATGTAGCAGCTTCTCCTTTGCTTATTCTAATGCAATGAAAAACCTATGAGATCGACTAGTGGGAACGTCAGGTGTTTAAAACTCTTACCAAAAAAATACCCAAGATCAAAACCTTAGTACCACAATGCCACAAGAAAAGTGTCACCAAGCTCAAAAAAAGAAACAAGCTGGAAAAAACTTCTTAGCCTTTTAAGCCAAGAGAGAAGAAGGAAAAAGGGAGGATAAGAACTGGCATCACAGATGGAAAATGGAAACCAGCAATGACAGATCTCAAGCTTAGTGAGAAACTCTGCTCTGTCTCAGCAGGGGGACCTTTTGAATCACATTTGTGATTCTTACTTCACTTATTTGAGGTATATTTTGCTTTAAATCCTGTGTTCATTCCTGAGTATTTTCTCTCTTAATTAAACCTTCATATCAGACTTTTATTAAGATAGAGGCAAAGCCTGTACCTTCCTCATTCTCTCAAGGTTATCTTCTGAAATAGGATTGAATTCTTTTAATGGAAAGAGACAGGGGAGAGAACTGCTAAACCTATGGGAAAGTTGTAATTCCACAGTTATTTCTAAGAATACAAAAGATTATTGTATCTTGTATCTGGACAATCCAATTAGCCTAATGTCTGGGAATTAAGCAGGCTTCTGATCATGTTGGAGAACTGACCTATTTCAGTGGAAAACTGTTGTATTTGCACAGCAGTCTCACTGCAGCTTGGTAGCCAAGCCTCCAGAATCATCCTGAAATTAACCATGGACCATCACTGCTCAAAGAAGGAATGGTACCTTTTCTTGAAAATCACAGGCACTATAATACCTGTTCACAGACTGGTATGCACCACAAAAGTCAATGTGGTCAGATTTTCATATGGATATCCCTGGTTGCTGAATTCACAGGTTTGTTTTCTAAACAAGTTTAACTAATGGCCTCCAGATCCATAAAATTTTTACAAAGTTTTTCCATTTCAGAGTGTGAAAAGAAGCCTTGCTGTTTTGAAAATTTTCTATAAATGCATATCTCAAAAGCAAATTTCCCTCCCCTTTCCCTTTCTTTTTTCATCCTTGAATGACGCGTAGTGACATAGAGTTACTGAGTGTTATCACAACTTAGGAACTGTGTTTTGGAGGGGGCTTTTTGTCCTGTATTTGGTTTGCTTCACTAGGTTCACTCCAAACTTTGGGGTATTTCCAGCTGTAACCAAGAGCAGAACCATGCAAAGCTGGTTCCCCTCTGCCACCCACTGGAAGTCCCTTTTCTGTCAGCAAAGGTACCAGAGCTCTGGACTCTCCAGGGTGTCACATACTTCCATGGATGGCCACAGCCTCAGCGACAGCTCATCCCCCTCACAGAAGGGATAAGGAGCCAAACAAAGTTCTTGGCTATGCTGGAACAGCACTGTACACAGCATAGGGACTCTCTCACAGAGAAACACTGCTCTCTTCATCCTTCCTTAATGTGGTTTATTGTCGTACTCAGACACGAAAGAACCACACAGACACCGTTCTGTCAGGATAGGAGCCACGGCCAAAGAGAGAGAGCAAAGAAGGGCCAAGGAAGGGCAAAGAAGGGGCAAAGAAGAAGCAAAGAGGGGGCCCGGCTCTTTATTCAGTCAGTTACATATCTTATAGAGACAAACATGGATTGGAGGATGGGGTTACCACCTCTCCATGACACTGGTCAGACCAAAAGTCTATCATAATTCTCCACCTTACAAAAGGAATGATAATAATAAGGACCAGTAGGTAAACATGCCTTATGTTTACAGAAAAGTGCCTGAGAAATTCTACTACAGGAATGAAAACATAGAAAGACTGCAAAACTCAGGGCGACAGTTTATGATACTTAAAACATTAGCATTTACCTCCATGAGCTCTCCTGATACTTTTTTAATCAGTAAAAACGCAAGTGGAAATTACAGGGAAGTAAATACTTATCAAAAAGAATTAGTTAAATATTTGGTAAAGGAAGTTTCACAGTTTAGGAGGTGGGAATTTTTGTGTCACCTTCACATTTTATTTTCATTCTCAAACTTTCTGTTGATCTCCTTCTAGACAAGGTAATTACTCTACAGAAGACCTTTTTGAATCTCTGCATGCTTTAAAAAGAAAATAAAGAAAAAGAGGAAAAAAATTTAAAAATCAGAAAACAAGCAAAATTAAGAGATGTTTGGAAAATGAGTCCTTTAGCAACATATCGTGCAAAGCATTTGACACTTACACATGACCTCCTTGTTTATAAACTGGAGAGACATGGATTTAACGGATTGACCACTTGGTGAATAAAACATTGACTGGATGGTCACACTCAAAGAGTTGAGTCAATGGTTCAATGTCCAAGTGGAGGCCAGTGACAAGTGGTGTTCCTCAGAAGTCAGTATTTGGATCAGCACTGTTTAACATCTTTGTCAGTGACAAGAACAATGACAGCAAGTTAGCTGACAGTGCCAAGCTGTGTGGTGGTCAACATGCTGGAGGGAAAAGATGCCATCCAGAGGAATCTTGACAGGCTTCAGAGGTGGATCTATGCAAACCTCATGAAGTTCAGCAAGGCCAAGTGCAAGGTCCTGCACTTGGGTCAAGACAACCCCAAGCAAAACACAGGCTGGGCAGGGAATGGATTGAGAACAGCCCTGGGGAGAAGGACTTGGGGTTGCTGGTGGATGAAAAGCTCAACATGACCCAGCACTGTGCCCTTGCAGCCGAGAAACTAACAGTGTCCTGGGCTGCATCACGAACAGCGTGGGCAGCAGGGCAAGGGAGGGGATTCTGCCCCTCTGCTCTGCTCTCATTAAACCCTACCTGTAGTGCTGCATCCAGCTCTGGGATCCCCAGCACAGGAAGGATGAAGATCTGCTGGAGTGAATCCAAAGGAATCCATGAAGATGATCAGAGGGCTGGAGCACATCTCCTGTGAAGACAAGTTGAAAGAGTTGGGCTTGTTCATCCTGGAGAAGAAAAAGCTCTAGGGAGACCTTCTAGCAGCTTTCCAGTACCTAAGGGGCCTACAAGAAAGCTGGAGAGGAACTTTTCACAGCCACATGTAGGGATAGGACAAGGGGGAATGGCTTTACGGTGAAAGAGTGTAGGTTTAGGTTAGATACTAGAAAGAAATTCTTCCCTGGTAGGGTGGTGAGACACTTGTACAGGTTGTACAGAGAAGTTTTGGATGCCCCATCCCTGGAAGTGTTCAAGTCCAGGCTGAATGGAGCTCTGAGCAACCTGGTCTAGTGGAAGGTGTCCCTAGCAGGGAGACTGGAACTAGATGATTTTCAAGGTCCCTTTCATTCCAAACCATTCTATGATTCCATGACATTAAGAGGCCTAGTCATTCAATCTAAAGGTAATAAAAGATGTAACTGCCAGAAATACATAAAGTTAATAAATAAGAATCAACATCACTTTCTTATGTGGTGCTCTTCATAAATAGACATCAAAGAGCTTTGTATGGGAGATCACTCTCACTCCCATGAAGACAAAGACCTTTTATCTTCAATTGTATTAAAAATACCATTTAGAATTTCAATCCAGAAGGTTACACATCTCCCTGAAAAGGACCTGGTTTCTGAAATCTCATCTACACCTTGAGCATATATATTGTCATATATATATAAGCTGGATGAAGAACAGTCAGGTGAGGAAAGCATTGGCTCATATGGGAAAGAACTGGCCTCATATGAGGCACCAGAACTATTTCTCTTCTTTACCATTTTAGCAATTTTGAGCAGAAGGCAGTTTAATTGTTCATGTCTTTCGTGATGTAAAATGTCATAAGGCATAGAAGGTCATCTCTCATGTCCTCCATAAAATAGTTTACCATAGAGTTTTTACAGGAAGGGATATACCAGAAGATTACTGGCTATTTGGATTATTCATCAGGGTCTGATATTATGGTGTCTTTAAAAGAGTTATGAGAAATTGAAAAATAATGTCCATGTTCATTAGCAAGAAAAAAAAGTTGGGACTGTAAAATGTGATGTTTACTGCTAAAAGACCCCCAAACTCTTCCATTCACCCAATGGAAACTGCTCAGTGCCTGAACCCTCTCGTGCAGTAGTAGGCAATAAAACTCTCACAGGTGGAGAATTAGCCCAGCCATCAGAGCAGTGTGCTTCTTACTTCTCTCAGTTGGCCCTATCTCTGCTTTGAACAGTTCACTTGATAGATAATTCAGCAAATCAGCATGTTACCTTTTCAGTGATTTTATTCACTCCAAGTCAGAACTGTACTGCAGGATGCAAACAAACCCTAGGGAAGCCATCTGATCCAGCCGGGCATGGCTGGCTCCTGTGCTGTTCTTCTGCTGCCAGCCGTCATAGCGGCGCTTGATGCGATCAATACCACATCCCACCAAATGCCAGCATTTGTCATCTTAGTGAAAAGTGACATGGTTCACAAATTAAAACTTTAGAAGGAAATTCATACAGCAACCAATGAATACCGGTCACTGAAAATAAAATTGTATGACAACCAGTGGCTAACCTGCCAGTGCCCCCACACTCCAGCTTTGAAGGAAGCATTATAATTAGAAGAACAGCATTTATTGAGGTGGGTGGTACCTGTATCAGGCTTCAGTCCTAAGGGTAGATATGTCATCTTTGATGTTACCTGAATATCTAGGAAGGTGTGAGATCTTTGGAAGCTTTTAATCATTTTTGAGTTTCTTTTAGGCTGAACTTACTATCTCTGCCTTCTGTTTTGCTTTTCTTCTCAAGTTCTTTGATTATTCTGATCCACTTTTTGCTCCAGCTGAAGTCAGTGGGAGTTTCACCTCTGATTTCACTGAGTTTTGGCCTTGCCAACATAAAGGAATTAGCCTTTTCTGGTGAGGGTAGTTAGCTGTTAAGGGGCATAAGACAAGAGAAAGGCAAAGGTCATGGATAGGAGGACTTGTATCTCCTGTACACAGATTAGATAAAGCAGAACAGAAGGGGAGAACAAGTAGACACTGATAAATGCCAACACTACAAAGCCATAATGTAAGACTGGATGTTGAGGGGGAAAAGGATAGGGTCCAAGATCAAGCAAAAAAACCCCAACATTTCAGGCCAGTGCCATCACAAGAGACATTGCATTGCTACATATCGGTGGACTCTGGTGTGGATGGGGGTGCTGCTGCCCCAACTCAAATCCTCTCTATCTCCTGGGAGGGGAGAGACTGGCTACATCTTTGAATCTGTTGGGTTTGTGCCACAGTATCCACAGACTCTATGTGCTTTTAATACTGCCCTATGTATAGTACTTGTCACAGCTACAAGCAGCTCCATTTTCAACTACTCACAGGACCGACCCGGCTGCACAAAACACAGTTTTCATCCTAGAGTTTGTGTTGGCCACTTGGGCCCACCCTGTTCACCTGGCCATTTTGCAGGTGTGTCCAAGATCTGAAAGCAGCACCCTCATGTTAACATCCTATCTGCATCCCCATTCTCTCACCACAGCACCTGCCACATTTGCTGGGAAGGATGTCCAAAAAGAGAGAGATGATTTACAGAATCGAAAAGGATTTCTAAACAATGAGTCATTCATATTCCCTCTGAGACAGAGGCAAATCTCAGCAGCTGCAGAAAGGAACATAAATGCTAATGGAAAGGGTTTGGATGGAACCATAATGTGCATGTTTGAGCCTCCAAACATGACCCTTTGGGGCAGTTACCTGTCTACCAAGGATTTTAGGCCCCAAGCCTTAAGCTCATATTCAAACAAAGTTAGGAAATGAGCCAGCACTGTGGTAAAAGCTAAAAACAGTGCAGCCCACAATGCATTTTGTTTGTAGGAATGAAGCTCAGTTTCATATTATACTGACACTTTTATTATTTTGTGGTAAGTGTTTTCTGATACATTTTGTAAGAAAATTATGATACTGTCACAAATAGCTCAAGTTCTAGCCTTGCCTTTGGACATTTATTAGGGAGTGAAGTCCCTTTTGGGGGGTATTAGTTGTCACAGGTGGATACAGATCAGTGAGGTATAAGACCATTTATTTGCTTGATAGTCTTTTAAAACATCAAGTAAATTTATCCTAGTGTTTTAATGCTGAGAGATACAAAATGCAGAAGACACAAGGAAAAGGGAGAGGAAGCAGTACAGGAAGAGTTTGAGCCAGGGAATATAGAGGGTATCTTCTCATCCTTGGTGCTTTGGTCCAGACACTATTTCCGTTTGGAATGCAAAACAAACCTGTGCATGGCTGCTCTCTAATCTGTAGCAAATACAAACTACCAAACCACTACTAAGTGGCAGAAGCATTTACTTAGCAGTTTCTGAGACAAATCTTCGCCCTGCATGATGACAGATTCCCTTGTAACAACAGTCTAGAGATTTGCTTGGTTGACTTATTGATTATTGAAAGCAGTGCTTTAATGCTGACTTTCCCAGAAGACCATGCAGCGCGTTTGATTTTAACTATCCCTTGCTATTAGTAAGTGTAAATATTCATTTTCAGAATTTAAGCTTTTTAGGCACGTATCTACAAAGGAATAATGGTTCATGCGAGACGAAAGCAACCGGGGATTTTGTCAGATGAGATCCAATGAGAAAATTAGTGTTATAAGCTCTTTGTCTCCATCTGCTATCAAGCAAAATGAGCTTAAAATATTGGCATAGATTAGCCTGGGACCATTCAGGCAATATATTCTCCATGGAATAAAGTCCTCTTCCTGCTAAGATAAGCACACATATATATATATATGAATGTACACGCACACATATTCTTACACCCATGAACTTGGATCCCTTGCATGATATGCAGATGTGTAAGTATTTATAGAATCAAGCCTCAAAGGTACCAGAGACCCAGAGAACTGCTGCCACGCCAGTGGCTATACTAATGGTTGCAAATACGGTTTTTCTCTTGCTCGACAGAGAATTATTTTTACAGGGAAAAAGGGAATAAAATCAGTTATAAGGTTTTTTTACACAGCTGTCATGGCTCCCTCTTCACTCTAGCAATGCCTTAAGCTATAGGGAGAAAGGGTCTGGCCACAGCGCTGTGAGGGCGGGTGGCAGGGGGGCAGCAGGGCAAGTCAGAGCTGGGACCTCTCTCCATGGCCCCATCCTGCTGCACAGAGGTGGCAAGCGGAGTTGGACTGGGGACTGTGGCCCCAGACATGGGAATGGAGCAGTTCCGAGGCCAAGCAGGGATTCAGAATCAGTGAAAGTTGTGGGGAGGAGTGGGCAGAGCTGCAAAAAGCTCAGACAGTGACCAGGGGCTAAGGCTGAAGCTGAAATGCAGCTGAAGCTCCCGGAGGCATCCCTGCCCCAATAAGGTTTCCTGCAGCTTTTCTCACACAGCTCTGCCCCTGAGCTCACACAGGGTTACTCCACTGCACCATGCAGCCTTGGGCACACATCTCAAAACCCTTTGGGGCTGTGCAATTTCTTCAGGACCCCATCAGGAAAGCATAACATGTTATGTCTTTTTAGAAGGCACTTTTTCTTCTGTGTGTAAAAAAACCAACAGTGATCATGAACAATAGTTCATGTTTTGGGTGATCACAAATTATATTTTTCTTTCTGTTTGTTGTGGGTTGTTGGGTTTTCTTCTGAACTAAAGAGGTGATTTCTGGTATGCTTTTTGCCTCTTTTGTAGAAAAGGCCTTTAAAATTTTCAACCATTGTATTTCTTTTAACTCCAAATAGTGAACAGTATTGAATTGCTGCCATAAAATACAAGTCCCCTAAGGAGACAGACATGATTACCATATTAATATTCCATGTAGTAACAAATATGTGAAGTGGTAACTCATTGCTCTGGGAAGAAACACACTCTGATGATTAAAGAAACACCTCTGGGAGAAAGGCTGCTATTAACACCAGTGTAAGTGACTGGACATACAGCATGCATCCAATCACTTGAGGGTGGGATTTGAAAAAGTTTTATGGATGGGTGGAGACTATAAATGTGAAATTAGGCAACCCCCATCCTTCTAGATTATTCAGTAATAAGAATGACCATAAATGTCCTTCATCTGATATTTGTATTCACAAATGCTATGAAGAGCATAACGTAATGCCTCAAGCCGAAATAAATTTTTAAACATCTTTCTCCTTGAGAGGAGGCTTCTTGAACAACTTTATATACCACTTCATGAATGATGGGATTTTGTGGAAAGATGTCTCCCATTTTGTCCTTGGTTTTTAACCCACAAACTTCATCTGTTTCTGCCATTCTTGGTATGCCTTTACTCGTCCTATAAAGGCATTCAGCATTCCCTTATTACAGCCTTAGAGCTATTTATTAACAAGGATTTTGATCCTGCTCTGCCGGGTTGCTGTTGTGCAGCCAGTGAAAGCACATCTGCCCTCTCTCACCCCCCAGCAGTATTGCCTAAGCCCACCTTTCCACCGTGGCATTGCCCTTTTCCACTCCTGTAAGGCTTCCACAACCCACTCTAAGATCAGACAAACTCCATTGCATCCCCTCTCACACCACACTGTTCTGAACAACCCTCTGGACTGCTTAAAGTGCCATCTGCAAGCAGTGCACTGGCACAGCCAGCACAAGGGAAGCACCACTGAGGCACCCCTCATCTTTTAGCCATCTTCTAATGAGCATGTTTCAAAAAGCTTTAGATTTAAAAACCAGAGGCATGAAACACGTTTAGCAGACCTCAATGGAGAGAAGTTTGTGTGCAACGACTCTCCATCTTCTGTCTCAATTATTAGTTTAAACCTAGCCAGGAATATTTCACAGCAGGCTTCTAAATTCAGTGCCCACAAAGGGAATTGCTAAACTGAAATTGCTGGAAGCTATTAGAGTGAAGGAATGATGCTTCTGTCTGTCTAGATCTTGACATAAATATATGAAATATATATGAAATTTTTTTCAAAATTACTATAAGCCAACATCTAGGAAGCCTCTGATAATGGCAGTCACGCACTTTGCAGAAAGAAGGTCTATCTATGTCATTTTTACCTGCTGCATTTCTAGAGTGACAATTTTAAATTCTAGAGATTAACGATCCTTGAAAAGGGCCACCATCTCCTGATGAAGCAGCATCTGAGCTAACAATATTTATACTTTTCTTCTAAAGTTGGGAGTGTTATTCTGTTAACTTCAGATCTTCCCACCACTTTCGTCACACTAACTAGCAGTTTGCTTTGTTGCAAAGAGGGTGAATCCGTCTTTTCTCCATGGTCATAGTGCCAAGGGGAAGTTGCCTAGGCCCACATTAGCCAAGGGGAAGTCGCCTAGGCCCACATTACAGCAAGGAAGATTTAGACTGGATGATAGCAGGAAAAGTGTTCTAACAGTAGAGTTCCTAAGTCGCTGCACTGGTAATTCAGGAGGCTGTGGACCCTGTCATGCTGGAGATTTTGAAGAACTGGGTACACATTTGCCGAGAATTGTGTTAACACATCTATGGGGGGACAGACTAAGGGTGGCTTCTCAACCTTCCGGTTGCCTATGAATCTCTGAGGCAGAACATGTCTTAAAGCACTGGACCAAAATAGAAGAGCAGTTTTTGGCCAGTCCCAGAAGAAGAGCAATATTCCTGCACCTCACAGTACTGCAATGAACTCGGCTGTGAAAGCTGTCATAACAACGTTCATCCAACTGTGCATACAAAATGCACACTCAGTTACCACAACCACTGTAGGACTAAGTGTGTGTTTACCTACAGCTATTCCTCGCCCAGCCTTGCATTTTTCTGCAGGCATTGACTGATAGGTGCAATTACAGTGGCTCCATGCATAATTCAATGCACAAAGACCGGGTTAGGTTCATAATTTTTTTTTTCCCAAGGAAACATCAATCTTCTCCTTAGAAAGAGGAAAAACAGGGAAAGACTGGTTAATAAAAATAGCAAGCAAGCTAGCTAGCACCACTAGCCCAAGTGTTTCAATTATAATTCATTCCATTTCAGCTGCAACATTCAAGACATATCATGAGCATCACGCAGTGATGTGCATACTCCCACACCCGTTCAAAGTGGATCATACATCAATATACCTTATACTACAGTCCCTACCTGTATTTTGAGTCTCCATTCCTTAATAAAGACTTAACAGTTTCACTGGATTCTGTGCAGTTTATCTAGATTTACTTTGGCAGAGAAGTAAAGGAATGTACTGCAGAGATGTCTGTTTCACTCAGAAGTCATTTAGTTCTTAGAGAGAGAGGTTTGGCTGAAAACAGCATAGAAATCCAAAGATCCAAAGTGTGTCGGAACTAAACAGAGCAATCCATCATAACCAAGCAAGAGATTTTCAGTGACTAGTGCCATAACTTGATGGTAGTCATGAATTTATCAGAGAGCTTGGGAGTGTATCAGAACAAGATGCTTGACTCACAAATAAACCTCTTTAAGTGATGTATTCACAGGCCAAGATGCATAGCCTGCCTTTATTCTTGCTAAAAGTCAGGCACTTGGTGAGTAAAAAAATTATTTTAATTATAATTTTTTCCTTTTTCTTTTTATTTTTTTTTTTAATTAGGCTTCTGGATTGGCCAGTCATGCCATATTGCGGAGTCTTGAATGGTTGTTTCACTGGCGTTTCCTTCCCATGATGCTTCTGAAAAAGCCATTTTTCTATTCTTATTTAAACATAAGGCTTTATGGAAAATGGGGAGCTTACTTTGAAACAATTGTTCCTGGATGATTTTATTGATGTCACAGAATCTTAGCTAAAGTTTTCATCAGTCTTCTCTAGATGATGCATAATCAGCTTAAAAGAAAGGGCTTTCAGTCTTAGACAAGACTAGATCACCCATCCCAGTCCCAGTGGGCTGAGCCCCACCCAACACCTCATAGGACTGTTCCTTCCCAAAGAAGCTGCAAATCAGAGTAGTCTGATGGCAACAGTCTGGCGATGCACAGAATGACATGAGAGGTTTCCACTCACATGCTCTGGATTTAGTGTTGAGTCCCTTGATGTACAGAATCATGTCTTGACCCTTGACAGTGATCAAGGCTTATCATGCAGAGTGTACTATTGATAATCTTGTTGTTGCTGCAAATGCCAGCAGAAGCTCTGCTGCTTGTGCAGTCTGTCCATGCTCTTGAACTTGTCTTTGAAGATTGTACTTACACCAGAGCTTGGCTGAATGACTTGGACTCTGTCACCCACGCTCATGACTCTGCAGATCATCAGCTGGTATTGCTTTCAGTCTTCGTCTGGCTGAACCTGTTGATTGATTATTGTATGCATGCAGACTTGGGGAGATGTGTAATGCGACATTTGTGAGGCCTTCAACTCTACTTTTGAACTGGAAATTTTATTTTTCCCAAAACAATGCATTTAATTTTGCAAGGCTTACCTCAACAATATGCATACATTTTCCAGAAGCAAAAATTAAGCTTCTGTGTCCATATGCCAGAATGGGAACGATGTATGTGTTCACCTGAGACAAACAGTGAGAACATGGGCGTGTGTAAATGTCTAAGTTCCAAATGTGTAGTATTTATCAGCCACATTATCCATACATTATCTGTGGACATCAGAATTCCCAGCCATATTCCAAACAGTTTTCACAGTTGATCGTATATGGCCTGAATTCTCCTCTCCGTAAAGATTTCTAGAAGGACTCATGGGTGCAGTCTTTAACACTGCTGTCACCTCCCATTGCCATGTTGTGACATGAACATGAATTTTAATTGCAGATTTTTGTTCTATCAGCTCTATCAAGAAGCAGCTTTGAAAAGACAATAAAGTTACTTTAGGCTATATTGAAGTTTTTAGCACCCAGTAATGACAGCTCAACAAATACCCATCTGAAAGTGATATCCACTGAGTGTTGCTCGTCCACTCATCTTACTCTTTATCTCTGCCAAGATTCAAGTCACCATTTTTTGACCCCCAAGGTGAGAAAGGACAGACCAGATCCCTGCAGCAGCTGGCTGAGGGATATTGAGGACTGAAGAAGCCGATGACAGGAGCCCAGCATACCCACACTAGGTATTTTCTCACTGCAGGGTTGGAAACTGGAAGTTGCCAACATGGTTGTGAAGGGGAAAGTATGACTTTGCATGTGAACAGAATCAGAGTTACTTCTTAATTCTTAGGGCCACTCTTTCTAACTGTACATCATGGCATCACAACTCGTGCACAAACATACATGCACATATATAAATACTATATATGCTTGCAAATGCATCCACACAGACACAGAGCTAATCTCAAGACCCATAATCAATTGTTAGTAAGGGACAAGGAGCAAAAATAAAATTCCCAGATATGACTAAAACTGTTTAAACCCTCAAGTAAAAATTCTCATTAGCATACAATAGTCATGTTTCACATATCTCTTGAACACATCAATTCAAAAATTATCCACCTAATTTATTTCGTACATCCCCACGGGCTGAGCCTGGCCCCACCACACAAGGCACTTTCCTGAAGCTTGAAAGCTGTTTAATCTTCTTTTCTGGCCCCTCTTAGATAACTTCTGAATGGACTCTCTAAGCTCCTTATACTAAAAGGTGATCATAGTGTAAGGCCAGAAGTTCCCAGGTTCCCCTCAGAGGGTGAACACATGCTGGGCATGACCAGTTATCTGTAAACATGGATATACTTCAACCTATTGTACAAAAGGGTTTGTGTGTGCTGGAGCAAATATATGTATTAGAAATGTCCTCATGACAATAAGAAATCACTAGGAAATTACCAAGAGGGAGAAGAAGAAAAATATTTTTAAAGAGTGGTCTGAACCTGTCCCTTTGTGACTGATTGAAATGAGAGTTATGAGGTCTGGATTCAGCCTTTTATTATGAGACGCTGCGGTTCTGCAGTATATATTTTCCTTTCTTTAATTTAGATCTGTGCAAAAAAATTGGCACAAAATACAAATAAATGACAAAGCGCTGAGAATTAGGCCATTTGTCTATAAAACCAGACATAATCCCCAAAATAGCAAAATACAGAAAAATGTATCAAAATGTATTAGCAATGACAGGCCATATATTACGCAGGCTGTTAATGCAACTGTAGGTCACTTATCAGTACCAGTGACTCACAGAAGCCTAACATTAAATGTAAGAGGCATCATACAGACAAATATTAATTAAACTAACAATTACTGCTAAGTGCAGCATTTTGCTAGATACAGTGACAGCTAAAAGACTGGTGAAGTGCTCACGATAATGAGCAAAGTAAACATTTCCACCCTCGAGTATATACATATATACACATATATGTATATATTGCTTGTAGGAAAGAGCCAAAGAAATATGTAAATCTCTATGAATACATCATTTTAAATGCTACAATAATCTTCCTCATTTCAAAATCCCTCTAAAGAGAGATTGAAAAGCCCCATAGTTGTTGCCTTACACAGACACCCATAGATCGTAAGAGCCAGTGGATTTGCCCATTTCATGTGGGTATTCTTTCACTTGTATTTCAACCCAATCTTGTCTGGCTTCACTTACCCCTAAATCCGTGTAGTCAGCACGGTGAGGCTGGGATGGCCAGCAGTGGGGCAGTGGGCAGCCTGCAGCAGAGACGTCCCCCAGCAGCCCTGTCCCCAGCAGTCAGAGGTGACCAGCAGAGCCAGGCTGGGGTTGGCCATGGGGACAGGGCACCTCTGGGACCGAGTCAGAGAGGCAAGTCTGGGATCAGCAGACGAGATTCATAGGGATGTGTACAGCTGTACCACAGCATGAGGGCTGGAGCTGAAATGCAGCCCCAAAGCCCAGGGATGATTCTTCTCACAGCTGCTGCTGGCCACATTGCTGCTTCCCCAGCACTGAGAGCGCCGTTTGCATGGTGTGCCAGTATCAGAGCAGCCCAACCACTCGTGTTAGAGCACGTGGCAGAGCCTGTCCATGCGACCAGGGCACCTCATATTTTCTTCTGGAAGACTCCAAATCTTCAGTTTTTTTCTTGGACAATACTAAACATGAAGGGCTGATGGATGTGGCCCCCAGCCTCAGAGTGCCACTGAACAGAGAAGCCATGCTCCAGACTTAGCACAGTGACAGTTTTCTGTCCAATTCCCCTTTGGCATGTTTTCATGAGGCACAGTTTGTTTTAGACACAGATTTACAACACTGCATCCTCTCCACCTTTAAGCCCATATGTGGGAAGGATATTGGCATCTTCACAGTGATCCTGCACTGAGTTCCTGTTAATGTTCCTTAGCATGAGAGGTGAGTCAGACCCACTCTTCACATCACTTTCAACCAGAAAACAGTGACTATGTTTCTGTGCAGGCCAAAACATGGGGTCTTACAGGCATAAGTTTGCCACAGTGACTGTAAGCCTCCAGGAAAGCTATATCGATAAGACATGAGAAAGTGCTGAGTGTGCTGCTCTTATCAGTGAGGATGTGAAATAAAGTATTTCCTAATGAAGGTTCAAGGGGATTTTTATATCACATGAATTTTGTGATGAGCTCACCAGAGGTTTCACCTACTGATACATGTAGGCAGGGCCATAGATCAGAGCACAGACCTGGTGGGGGATGTACATGCAGCCCCTGTACCTCAAGGCATGTCAGGAAGGTCTGTGGAATCACCTGGACTGAGTCAAGAAGGAGCTTGCAAAAAAACATCATCATCCCATGTCTCTCAAAGACAGGCAATCCACTTGGCCTATGAAATTTCAGATCAATATAGTAATTGTTTGAGTAATTATGGCACTGTTTGCTGAGGTGGTAGTATTTTCCCATTACAAGATTTCTACTCTGATAGATTAGAGGTACTCTGGTCTGTCATGGAGCTGAAAGGGTTGTATCCTTTCTGGATAACATTTGTAGCTAGAAGAGAAAAAGGTCATTCATAATTATTTTTCAGGTATACTGGCTTAGCTACTCATTTGATTTATCATGTGTCCTTTCTGACACAACATGAAATAATAAGAGAGGTAGATAGTCTTTAGAGAAAACAGGCATCCAGCTCATAGAATATATCAGTTTCAATAACAGTTCAAAGAAATACAGCTCCTTTCAATATATTCAGGGATTTGTTCACCAGTTTGGGTTGAGCTGCTTTCAAAATAGATAGAAGAAACCTCCTTGTGTGATATAACCAGATGCCATTTGCAGAGACTGTGACATATGGTCCTTCAGACGTGGAGATAATCACAGAGGATAAGTCTTGAGAGCCCGTTAGGATTCCAGAGTAGCTGTCTCTGCCATGTGGTGCTTGCTGATGTCTAAATATGATAAATTCACTCACTTTATTTTCAAAAACACAGCTGAAAGAGTTTTAAAAGGAGTAACATAAAAGCAAAAAAGTATCAACCCTAATTACTCAAAGTGAGAAATATATTCCTGATTCCATCCAACTTCAAGGCAAGTTAATGAACTAAATAGAAATCTGCAGCTGAAACTCACTGATATGAGAATAATCTAATTTTCCACAATGAATGCAATAAGGATTTCAAGGGAGCCTACACAAGCTTTTGTTCAATACATGGCTTGGGCAGGCAGTGGGTATACCTCATTCTTTAACCCCTTTCCTCCCTTAAAAAAAAAACAACCCATGTATTCAGGGGAAGAAGCAAAAAACTCGAAAGTTTATGTTGTTATCACAAAAAGTATTTAAAAATGGGCCTTAACATAGAGGCTGTAAACTACTGGCTTCCCCAGCTATGCACAGGGGTCCAGGCTGGTATTTGATCATGTGCCTCTCCCAGTCTGGTATTCACCCATCAGTATTGACAAAAATAATTCTCTGGCAGAAAAAATCACAGTAGACAGTTGTGACCATCTAAAACTGCAGCAGTGCCTACGCTGGACACCTTTACCCTACACAGAAAAGGGCCAGGGCTGAAGAACTAAACCCTTCTCCTAGCTCACTCCTACCACCATGCCTGGGTAGGTGCTGGGGCCAAGGACTACGCCAAGGACTGGTCCCAAAGGGAGTGTGGGCAAGAGTCCATCAGCATCAGCTTGACATGGGACCACCATGTCACTGGACACATACAGACACACTTTGTGCCATGAAACCATTGCTCAACTGGCCTGTGGCACAAACCTTACAGAGTACATCAGATCTCAGGCACTGCGGAATAGAACACATGCAGTAACACCCATAGTTTAAGCTGCAGGCTGAAGGTCAGAGGCTGTGCAATGCAAATGCAACCTGCTGTCTGCTCTGCAATGAACCTGCCTTACATGGCATGGTGCAAGACACTTTGTGCTCCCCAATCCCGAGTTTGATTCCTTAACCTGTTAGACATAACCTGTAAATCACTCCACAGGTCCAACACATAATGAAAAAAGCAGCTCCACACACCAGGATCAACAGAGTTAGAAGTTTCTTTGGGCGTCAGGTTATTCCCAAAACAATCGAGAAAGGTGTGAAGGGACGTGGTGCCATCACTTGAAACACTGCAATAAAGATTTTAGTGGTTGTTGCCACAGTAGCTGAAGCATGTAAAAGGAAGTCCTACAGGCTTCATAGGAAGATGTAGCATGTAGGAAGACATAGCTGACTTAATGTCAGCTGATGAATCTCTTATCTCCCATGATATATTTGCTGTCCTATTATTTGGTCTCTCTCCTGACACAAGGAATCCCTCTTGTGTTGGTTTTTTTTTCTCAGTGCAATGCAAGACGCACTGGATGAAAGGCAGAAGGTGAAAGTCCATCTGGCCTTATACACCCGTGAAAGCAATATGTGTGAAAATGGTGCCCAAGTATCCCATTGGTGTTTTTAAACCGATACAGTTTGAAAACTGCTGAGTACTCAGCTTACCTGGATAAAGGAGACTGAAATACCCTTGGCTGAAGCTAGAATGGGGTCGGCTGTTGACAGACATGCGTTTCCATGGAAGCACATTCTATGTGTGGTGTGTGACTGCCCAGTTGTTACGGAATGTCATTGCCCAGCTCAGATGTGGAGAGTGTTCAGGAGACTTCTTCATGTCTTTTAGATCCAGCATATCTCACTCCAGCTGAAGAGTCCAAGAAAACTGCTCAAGTCTTCAATCTCTTATATGCCTTTTAAGCATTGGAATGGGCTGCCCAAGGAGGTGTTGGAGTCACCAGTCAAAGACAGCACATGGCACTCAGTGCCCTGCTCTAGTTGACAAGGTGGGGATTGGTCAAAGGTGGGACTCAATGATCTTGAAGGTCTTTCCCAGCATTAGTCATTCTGTGATTCTGTCTTGCCTAAGAGGGCAGTCAGTTGTTCTGTGTGGATGGTATAAAGCTTGGTGTGCAGGCTCTGGAAACCTGTGCTTCAAGATATCAGCAGGTAAATGAGGAACAAAAGACTGGTTCCAATTCACTTGTGAAGTTTTAACTGCTCACAAGCTCATCTATGCCACAAAGCAGCAGAAAACTGGCATTATCAGCCTTGGGAATATGAATTTTGTGCATCCCAGAGTAAGAGAACATCCACTGTCTGGAGAATAAAATAGTATGAGCAGTTAACTTTTCATATTTGTCATTCCTTCCATTTTAAGAAATGAAAATGCTTCAAGTGCTTTCATGAAACTCATTTAAAAACAGAGGAATTAGAACAAAGACACAGGATTTCCATGCTGCAGGAGATGCTAATCACCCTGGATTTGTTTCCTACAAAAATGACACAGAAAAATAGGATGTATGAATGGAGGGAACAAAGTTTTGGACACCCATGATTAAGGCATTTTTGAGCTTTTGGATTAAAATAAAGAATTTTTTGGCATTCTAAAACAAAAGCTTCCTCTTTGATTCACTGGCCAGAAATGAAACTTTTTGTTTTCACAGAAACAATTCACAGTTTGCAGAACCGTGTGAGTTGGAAGGGGCCCACAAGGATCATCGAGTGATCAGAGTCAACATTAATCTCTGTGTCCAATACAGCTACCAAAAAGCCTTTGGGGAGCTGACTCCCCATGTCTTCCTGTTCTTCAGATGGGCACTCTTCCCCAGCCAAACTGTATTTTCCATGGCCTCACCACACAGCAGAGGTCTAGGAGAATCCTGTGATGTATCACACTGACTCAGACACAAGGAGGAACAGCCGTTGTTTCTCATTTTTCATGGGCACGGTTTCATCAAAGTCTTTTTTCCTGTGGAAACTTTCTATTTTGATGAAACACGCTGTTTCTTATGGAAGAATATGTGATATTTTCCATACGCTATTAAACACCCTTCAGAAAACAGATTTGAAGAAAGAATGAATGAAGACCTTTACCACTGAAGGCAGATTTTTTCCCTGTCAGAAGAGCAAAAAATAATATTTGAAATAATTTGGTAGGTAATTCTTCTAAAATTATGGAAGTTTATCAAGCATTTATCTGTCTATATTACATTCAAAGATGAAGTAACACCTTCTGAATTTAATGAACATGGGTGTTTACATAGCACCAGTGACTTCAATTTTATATGGCATGGCTTGTATTTTTAAGAATTATTTATTAGTAATTCAGGAAAAATATACAGTCTGAATGTTAAACACTGTAATCAGCTCTGTTGTGCTACTTGTTTCTAAGGGGCAAAGTCAATACAATTCATGTATTTTCCAGTGTAGACATATGTATAGAAAATCACTTTTAATACCCATGGCAAAATAAATTATTTAAATCTTCACATTCCTCACAAATTCCAGTCCTCTTTTTGACTAGTAATTACACAGTCATAAATCACAATTATCATTAAATATTGTGTTATTAATAACTTGCTGTCCAAAAAGTCAACAATAATATTGAGAGCTTCTGTAAATTTGCTCATTTCTGCTACATGTTGATAATCTTGATGGATCATAAATGGTCACCTGAGTCATATGAGATTGATTTTGTTACCTGTTTGGCTGACATCCAAATTGAATGAGAGGAAAAACCACTAAGAAATGATGGAGAATTAGAAATTCCAAGTGTATTTATTTTTGTTATCACAGATAATTTCAAATACTCCCTCCAACCATTCTGGCGTGAGAACGGATCCAATAATTTGCCCTCAGAATCACAGCTCCATGTATCAGTTCTATACACGAGCATTCCAGGGTATTCCTGTCTTCTGTGAGCTTCCCTGCTTGGGCACTGTGCTAGAGGCTAGGAAGTGGAGGTCGTATTTCCCTGGCAGACTGTAGAAAGAAACCCTGGAGACAAAATGGGCTTTGATATAGGTACAAGTGCAGGCGTCGGGGTAGGTGTAGGTGTGGGTATAGGCATACACTATCCCAGACCAAAAAAAAACTATTTTAGAAATGGAGATTTCCTTCGTACCCTCCCAGAGGTGTCTGATGAAAAGAAGGACAAGGAAGATAAGTCTTCCCCTCGCTGTCCACGGTGGTTCTCTGGCACTGCACTGACAAGGTGGGGGAAGAAGTTTCTTACTTTCTTTGGAGACACGGAGCTGTAAAGTGAAACAGCAAAGAGCTATTTATACAAAGGAAAAACATACTTCAGGCTCCCCTCGGCTGTCGGGGTGGATGCCTGGAGATTCTGATCACATGGCTGGGGGGGCTCCCTGGGCAGAGACCCCCCCACACACCTTCCCAGCTGGGATGAACTGCTCCTCCAGGGAGTGGGAGCACACAGCAAGGAGCAGCAGCTCTGCGCTCCTGGGCGCGGCGGGGGATCACTCGAAAGGAGGAGGAATCTCCTCTCTCCTGCTCTAGCAGCTGAATTCCCTCGCCACCACGCTGGGAGCTGGCGAGGAGGACGGCCTGTGCCAGGGCTGTCGTTACCGATGTAAATTAAACAGTTACCACCGCGGGGTGACTCTCTGCTCTTTTCCCTGAGCAGACAGCTGCTCCAGAAAACACATGCTCCGGCTGCTCAGGCTGAAAGGAAGAACCGCAGAGATTTTATTTATAGATGCAATAGGCAGGTGTTCCGCATTTAATGTCTGCTCGGTAAGAGCTGGAATTGTCTCTTTGCCCACAATGACTACGTACTTGATTACTTTCTGTGTACATAATGCATTGTATATACTCTATACCTCTCCCTTCCCACTGGGATTCAGTGCATAACCTCTGTACAGCTGTGTTGCCCTCTCCCGCAGCAAAACATTTACTGATCTTATCAAGACAGAAAGATGAAGTGCTGCAGACTGTGGAAAACTAAACTTTAATGGAGGAGTTCATGCCAAGGTGTGCCTGCTGTGTTTCTGCATGGCCGAAGAGTGTTGTGCAATGAACGTCCGTCCGTCATTTCAGCACGAAATGTTTCATCAAGGCTTGGAAAGCCATGTATGAAATATTAATTAATTACCGCTAAGTCTCACTATACCATTGTGAAACTGGCATGGTGCAGCTTTGTGCAGGTTGTTTTCAGAAACTGTTGCCTTTTATTTCAGCTACTTGATCATAGCATGCTGCATAATTTATACATCTAAGAGCCTTTTGTAGGGCATGTTGGTAGAAAAGCTCATAAGTACCACAGAAGCTGGGATCTTGTCGATATTAAGAAGGATTTTTTGAGGCTGGCAAACAAGAACAACAAAAGCAGTTCCTATGCTTGTTGCCATCCATGATTTTGGTAACTGCAGGTTTGCTACAATGACTTGTGACAAAGCAGTAAGAAAGCAAAACTAAGCTCTCCCAAATCCAAATGAAACAAAAAAGACACCTTGCTGTTAATGCAGGATGCCAGCCATACCGTGGCAAAAATGCATTTTGAAAATGTATGACAATGAACTTTAAAATGGTTTTCATTTGATCTGAGGGAGAAGGCAGATCCTTCTGGGACTGCAGTGCTATGCACCAATCACCAGGAGTGCAGAGCATAGGAGCACGGACAGCTCCGCTACAGATTGCCACCGACAAAACTGGGAGATTTTTTTTCCCCATTTCTTATCAGAATAAATATTCTGACGTACAATTTTTACATTAGGGAAAGGCATCATCAGATTGAGGATAACTTTGAAACTCTTTCTCTCTTTGGAAATATGTTTTTTGTGTTGGGAAAAATATCCACAGGAAAGAGTGGGGAGGGCTGGGGGGGTTCCTCAGAGACTACTTAAGAGGCCATTAGTGTCAAAGAGACCATCTGGTGAGCAGACCTCAGCTGGAAAACATCAGGAAGCACCACCACAATGCACAAGCAGGTAAGCAGCAGTGTGGCAAAAGTCAGGCGCAGCAGCACAATAGCACAGCTCCAGACCCATGAGCGTAAGGGGGACATTAATGCCACCAGAGCTGCCTACCTAAAAGCTCAGTGCCTGTCCCAAGCCAGGTATCCAAACTCCCTTGACCCACAGTGCAGAGGGCACCTTCCTCTCCTCTTAGGCTGTGGAGGCAACCTCTGTGATGAGCTTGGGTTGGACCCCCTAAATTTTACCCAGCTGCAGCTAGGTGGGGGGGATGCAAGGGGTGTGCCAGGCCTAAGAATAAAGCTCACAACTCTTTGCTTTCTGGCTCTACAATTAAACTGCTAAAATGTGTTGACAACATGCCTGAATCTTGTTGGAACATCTATGGCAGAAAAACAGCTTATGCCTGCGCCTGTAATTACTTATAATTACAATGTGTAATCAGACTGTGGACAAACAGCTAGGCCCAACTGCATACAGAGGCCTGTCCCTGCCACAGCAAAATTTTTAGAAAGGTCAAACAACAATAATCACATTTTATAGGTGCTAATTTTCATAGACTGTTAAATAAGTTTATACAATAACTTGCTAAACAGTTCTGGTTGTTTACCGTTCTGCACCCTTAAAAGACAGACTGTAGTCAAGATATTTTGAGAAAGCCAGTGTGTTCTTTCACTTACTTGACAAAGTCTATGCAGCACAGAGGATCACCCTGGTCTGCACTGTGCATAAGGCCATGCCACACATCCTTGAAAAAGTATGGTAACCTGGGTAAGTAATGGCCTCTACAGCCAGGGCACGGATAAGCAAAAGGAGATCTGGCCCTGGGTATCTCGTTGGAGAGGGGTGCAAAGAGATGTGCTTGATTTCCTTTCCACTGCTGTGGCTTCCCTGGAAAAGGAGTTCAGCAGCAGAGGCTGGGGAGCCCCCGGACATCAGTGTTGGACAGTCCCTCAGTCAACACAGTTCCTCTCCTTGCCTCTGACTGCTATCCCTCGATACTCCAGGCCCACGCGTTTTCCCCTTGGCACCCATGGGCAGAAAAATGTCTGTATATAAGACCAAAGGCAAAAGGCAAGCTGAGAAAAAGATGACTTGGAGGACCAATCCATCTGGAGGACACAGCACAGACTGTGTCGAAACAGCCCGTCCAGGCTCTGCTGGGCACTCCACCTCACTGCCATGTGTGCTCTGCCCAGTGCCCCCGGGCACAGACCATGAATCCAAACACAGAGTGCTACTGATACCTGTCAGAGAGGACATTCAAATGGAAGTGAGATGCCTTACCACTTCTTCTTCCCCATTTTTCTAGCAAGGGAACAATTCTCCAGAAAATGGAAAGTATACAAGCAGTTATTCATTAACATGGCACTGCTACAACATCTCCCATGTCCCACTAAGACAGTGATGCTGAGAGAGCAAAACAGAGCAGGTGACACAAGAGACAGCACTTTTGTCCTAACCCTTATGGCAGCGTTGAAGGGCTGAAAAAATGTGGAGGAAGAGGGTTAAATAATAATTTTTTAAAAAGTCATAATATCCCTGAGGAAAGTACTCAGTAGATGTTTCTGTCTGGTACATAATGAAGCTGCTTCTCTATCATTCATGGGTTTTATTCTCCTCAGGTTCCCTACAGAAATGTAGGCAAGTACCAAGCCTGCTCAACCTACAGGAAAAAGCAACTGGTGGCTAGCAAGTAGAGCCAAAGCCTCAGTCAAAAATAAGCTGGATTTCAGAATTCACTCCAACAGGAAGAGGAGGCACAGATCTGGAACTTACAGGTGAGTTTCTAGGGAATTGGAAATGCATCTGAGAAAGTGCACGTTACCCGACAGGCAGCATTCTCGGTGCACTCTGCATCAAAATGTTTGCAGGGAGGCTAAAGCAAGGGGAGAGGAGAAGGCAAAATTTGGCCAGCAACATCCCTTGCTGTACAGGAGACCTGATAAAGTGCAGATATTTCCAGTCAAAAGCATAAAATGCAGCCCAAAATCCAAATATGTGCTCAGAGACACCTATTTCCCCTTGATCTTTACTTTTCAGAAGTATATTATCAGATGGTGAGTAAAAATTATTTCAGATCCCTAAAGGCACATAGGCACCTTCATGCTGACAAGAACACAGTGAATGGGCTAATTGTTTAACTTCTCAGTTTTCAATGGTGTCAGGCTATTAAATCAGCTTGGAGCTGACTCGGTACGATGCCCTCCAGTTGCAGAGCTGAAGATTTGTTCCTGTTCTCCCTAATTACTTTGGCATAATTAGTTTCTACATTGCAACTGACTTGGCCTCTCTCCTGCCAGCACAGCATTTTGTCAGTGGCTACTCCAAAGTTCACGTGTGCCGTTTGACCCTTACCTACCACATCCTCTATTCCCCTAAGTAATTTGGAAGAAGACACATTTTGCCTGTGCTGATCATTTAAGCGTTGTATGTGTCCCTAATTATTTTCTTTGGTAATTTATCTAATAATGAGGTAAAGTTTCTTTCTAATAAGGGAACTATAACTTGCAAAATGCCAGTCCTCCTTTGTGGTAGCTAGCTTTAATGATAGTTCATGTACTTTTGCTTACAGATTAACCATTCTTAAATGTTTTCAAAACTCATGGATGAGTGATATCTGGCCCTGGTGATTAATTTCATTTTTAAATTGTTCCTCATTTTTATTACCTACAAGAAAACAAGAAGCTCTAGAGCAGGTATTTCCCCCTTGTCCACTGTGATGAAGATAAATGCAAGTAATTTGTTTCATTTTGCTGCAATTTCCTTATTATCCCCAACTATTTCTTTTCAAAATGACAGTATGATCTGGTGGACACACTGGATGGAATGTATTTGTTTGTCTCACTACATAGTTTATGCAATAAATCATCTTTTACTTTTCTAACAAGCTCTGTGGCTGGCGAGCTATCCTATGACTACTAAAGTAGTACTGAGCAAATAATTTGATTTTTCCCTCCAGTGATGGGGTTTTTCCCTTTTTTGTCCAGCCAACTGCTACTGCTAGCCTATCGAGACTGCCTCCCCCTTCACAGGCTCCTGATCCTGAGGTTCTTGGGAAGATTGTCACTTTCTTTCCCCTCCCTATTAGTTACAGTCATCTATACAGTGCATGTTCCTTCCCACTGACTTCACGTAATCTTAGAATTTACTTTTTTTCTTCCTTTGCTTGCTTAAGAATATGAACTGCTCTTTAAAAAATCATACTGCACCTTGCAAGTGTTTTAGCACACCTTTATGGCACAAATTTTAAAAAATTACGCGTCCAGTGAGTTCTTGCACTGAAAACACCTGATACTTTTCTTCACTAAGTCTGCAGGTCCCAGGCCCCCTGCAATATGCTGCAGAGACAGACAAGACAGAGAGCCCCAGCCCCAACCAGCAATGGAAATACAAGCATACTTTTATTATGCAACTATGGAGCAACTTTTCAATATTTAAACACTCACCAGACGCTATCACACTTCACATAGCACAAGATAATCTAATTTATAATAATACTGTGGCAAACTAAACCAATAAATATATTTTCAACCTGCACAGCTACATTTGGAGAAATGTCATTGTGGGCACAGTAGGAACAATGTGTAATAAACCTTTCATTGGCTCCCACAGGTAATATTTTTTGCTAAGGCAGCTGGAGAAACTGTGCACGTTTGCTGGCCCTCATATTCAAGCTCAGCATCTATTTGGGGAAAACAGCTGAGGACTATACACAAATTTAAATCATAAAAATAATAGAAAGCCTCAATTTCAGTGACATATTTAGCTCAGACAGTATCACTCTGTTATTGTTGTTGTTACTGCTAATAATAACACCAGTATTACAACACCCAAAGCATAAGAAATTTCAAAGTTTTGTATATATAAAAAACAGATCTTGCATGATGGAGGTAAGAATTGACCAGGGCTTGGAATCCCAGCAATTGCACTGATTCAAAATTGTTCCAAAGCTTTCTTTTATGACAGACCTTTTTCCAAGGGCAGAAGATCAGGATGTGCATAACACAGGGATGCAAGAAGGTAGTAAAAGACATATATCCTCTTAGAGTCAGCATTTAACTGTAATGGTGGCTTCAGAATGAGTTGAATTGACTTTTCAGTGCCGAAAGTACTGAAGATGAGTACTTGCAATGACTCCAAAGAGTTGAAGTAACCTCCAGAAAGCCCAAGATTTCTGAAGAGGCAGGACACTTAATTGCCACCCATTGCTCTCACGCTTCTCTTTCACCGTGCTCACCTACAAGGGATATTTGATGGAGGGATCAGTGCCCAAGACACCATCCCATCCCTGACCTTGCATTTTCTAAGGTGCTCCCCTTAAAAAGAGGATCTCCCTTCTGGAGAGAAGGGATCGGTCTTTTTTCTGGCCTGAACAGACCAATTAAACATGTACTTGGGAATCACTCACTGCTAATGCAAGTGCAGGCAGGAGAAAGTGCAAATATCAGCTCCTCCAGGAGGACAACAACATTTCCAGGAGGCTGCCTTTGTTGATGTCTTTCATCGTCACCAAGAAATGGAAACCAGAGCTGGAGCTGAAACCCTGATTTTTCTGCTGCGGGCCTTTTACAGAACCCGATGCCAATTCCCAGAGCATCACACTGTCTCTGAGAGCACACATGGTGAAGTTTCTCAAGGAGCCAAAATATCGTGGAGTGTTCTCCCACATCGAGGAAGGATCATGTACTCAGAATAATATTTCAGCCCATTCACTGTAAGCACCTAACTCAAGCATTTATCTTGAAAAAATGTATGCACACATCACAGTAGCCACAGAAAGAAAACATATCTTGAACAACATTCACCCTTTCATCTTCAACGCACATATAAACAAGAATGATGCGTGACAAGATTGGACTATTTCTGTTTGTCTTGTTGTGGTAGTAAAAATATTAATAAGATAGTTACGAGATAAGTTATAGTGTTCCCTTTTCCTGCATTAGTAATTCTGAGAGAAAACAATACGGACAGCTTATACTGTCCCTGGGCAAATATTAAATAAACAAAAGGCTCAAATACAATAAGCATTAATATTTCATGAAGTTGGGAAGACCATCAAGAAAGCTTTTCTTGGTCACTTTACCTAGCGCTCTCCCTGTGGGATTGAAAATAGCATTAATGAGAAGCAGGAAGAAATATCTCAAGCAGCAAAAGTACACACCGAGTATGAATATGAACTCCTTTTTGGATGTCTCAGAGGAGCAGGGCTGTGCAAGAGACAATATTTCAGATGTCTTAGCGGTATATTTTGAAAAGTCAGGCAGCCAAGTTCTATTTTGCTAGTTGTTTTATTTGCTGTTGCCCACAGAACTTTTCAAAACCCTGCTCCATCAAAACACTTCACAGATGCTGTTTCAGGATGGTGACAGCTAGTCAATATGGGACAATTTGGACCAGTGGATAGCTCTGAAAACTGTGGCAACCCACAAGTACTCTGCAGTACCCACAATGGTTTAACCATCACCTGAAGAGGTGCAGGAAGTCCCTTCCTTCACTGCAGGTGGGAAGGGATCCAGCCCCAGGATCCCTGGAAGGGAATGCCTCGGGGTGGGCTGGACCTCCTCAAGCCAGCAATCTTATGGTCATTGTTCCCCTGGGGGTTTGCATTTGAAACCTACATGGAAAAGTGAGGAAACTCAGCCACCAGTGTCAGGGGAAGCAGAGACCCAGCTGACTCTGCAAGCACTGTGCTGGAGCTGCAGAGCAAGAGGCTTTTGGACATGTGCCATGGCCAGGGTGCACATGGTGTTAATTTGCGTCCCCTCAACGGGATTTGTTTTTCTTGGTCTTAGACAATTATAGCACAGACATCTTCATCTGGGCTGGTTGTCTGACTCAAGGAGGAATAGGTGCTCCCAGGGCATAATTCATGTCTTCCTCAGATAGATGTCCGAAATAGAGCAGATGAATCATTTTCTAGAAGCACCTCCAGACTCTCTGTTGTCTCCAGAGTCATAAAGGTGGCCAGACAACCAGATCAGATGTAGACTTCTGCTTTTTGGGCTTATAAAATTAAGTGAGAAGAGTGTCACCTTTTGTGACTGAGTTGCATTAGACTTGTACGAGATTCAATGTGAATGCAGCAAAGAATACAATCACCTTCAAGTAAAACAAAGGACACTGTAACTATAATTTTCATCCGCCTATGTTTTATTGAGCTGAGCCACAAATTCTTCCAAGTCCATTTACAAGGAAAATGCCAAATACCCACTCTTCCTGAAAAAACTCATGGAATAATGTATAACTTCTTGGAGCACCTCTTTATGTCTCCCCTGGCATTTGTAGTTTCACAGAGCATGCATTTGTCCCTACTTGCAGTTTCTAATGCCCCAGCTTGGATGTCTGATATTCAAAGTGCATGTGCTCTGTCACCAGTGTGTTTCTTTTTCTTTCTGAAAGTCAACCTTTTAACAGATGTGGAGGGTTTATTCTGGCCATGGCCATTTATAATTATAATAAAATCACCGTTTTATTGTGATCCTATATTCTTCAACTATGTGTACTTCCTACAGATTTTCCTGATTTCTAGAACACAAAGTGTGCTGCATGCTCTAAACAGTGGTTGATGAATACTGCCTTATTCCAGTAGCATTCCATGCCATAAAAATATCTTCAGTCTGGAGCAAAAATTATATTTTGTAGTGCTCTTTTATTGTAATTCAGTTCAGCGTTGCACAGTGATTCTGTTCCCAGAAAAGGGAGAGTTGGCAATCAATATGTTTAGACTATCTTTAGACTTTACCCTGAATTAATTACCAATTAACTCAATGTACTTAACGCATTTGTAAAGCCCACAAAGGGACATGCTACATATTTATTTGTGATTATAGAAGTCTGTTTCTTACCCAAAACAGATCTTCTAATCTTTATGTAAAAAAACATTGGTTTTTTTATTGTTTTGAGGAAATGAGAAATGGTGTCCATAGTAGCCATAGTATTAAATGTGTTAAATATTTGTTGCTAATTGACTGTTAATTGTTCAGAGAACTAAAAGTCTACAGTAGATGTATCTGCTCTGATTTCTCTGGCAAAAGCATTTTTTTCATTAATCGTCAAAGAGCATTGTGGTTAACTCCAGACACTGCTCTTCAACCAAGACCACAGCACACAAGTATAGAGCTCTTATTCTTGTGCCCCAGGGGATTGAAGTGGCAGAGACCATTCACAGTGCTCCACTGGCTGAGAGTACCTGCGATGTCACATGAACTCCAGACACATCCCAGCTTTCCTGCATTTTCTGGGTCTCCCTTAAGCATTTCGAAGCAAGGAGCGTTTGAAGACCACTGTGAAGCAAAATGGACAGATTTCAAAAAATGAAATTAAAGTTAAGATGCTCTGACATAACGTAACAACTCATGGAACTTACAGGTAATTCAGAATGTGATTGCAAGAACATGTTTCCCACTTGCTACTCATATATATCAGCTCCCAGGGAAGGCTTCATGTTCACCTTTCACCACAGAAACATTTTCAAACTAATTCAATTTCCTCTGCATTTTATACTAGAAATAGAGTTTCACAGAGTTTAGAACAAATTACTGAGTAAGCTTTAATATACTCATTATGCCATAACTTGGCTTTTCCTTGATTTTAGCATTTTAAATTCGCATTGTCTTGAAAGAACACCTTACCCAAGGAAAGAAAGAAATTTTAGGGAAAGCATCTGAAAAGAAAATAAATTAGTTTAATTAAATAGCCATTTTCAGGTCTTTGTGGTTTATATTTGAGGAACAGATTCTTTCCTAAGTACTAAAAGTGCACGTTGTTGCATTAATTTAACTAATAGGCATTAGTTACGACAGCCTGCCTGGTAAAGGTTCTGAGCCAGTGTCGTTTCTATAGATTTATACACTTGGAAATGTGCACTTTAAATGAGAATCTTGCCGGTGTCAAAATTAAATTAAACTGAATTAAATCATAGGCCTGATCACAAAGATCTAAGGTTCTTTTCAGAATCAGGTCCAAATTGTAATCGTAACTCTAGCCCAACTACCAAAGAAAATTAAAAGGCAGTTCCAACTTCATTATACTCTGCTGAAGTTGCCGGCTATACAAACAGGGCAAAATCCTTAGCTGAGCAAAGTGACTGGTACTGGAGCACTTCCAACACTCACTGCTGCCACACTCACAATCTGAAAAGCTCCTACAGCAATGACATCCTGTGGAGAATGGCTCCTCCAGGAACTGTGATCATTAAAGGGTCAAATGCTCACAACAAGATGAGCATCTAAGACTAAAATTCAGGTCCATCAAGTCCCCACTCCTACTCCCCACCCCCTGACTCCCAGTTTCAGACCCAGAAGGATCTAGTAGTGAAGTGCTCTCAGGATTTGTCTGTCAATATTGACACAAAAATGTCTCAACAGGTTGATGTCTACCTCATCTGAAGTACTGCAGTCAGTCATGGTCAGTCCTGTCTTGCCTCAGAGCACACCAGTCAGAGCAGCCTTCACAGAAAGCAGAGTGCTCTGCCAGCTTTGGTCTGGTAGTCCAGTGGCTGGCAGCACTTTGGTGTGGCATGGTCATAGTGAATAAACAATGAATGTACAATACCTGCTGCTTCCGTATCCATGCCAAAGGCTCTTACCCTACCTTAAGCTACTTGAAGCATCAATGCATGAGCAAGGAAATGCAACATCTGTAAGGCAATGTATACTGGGAGCTTTCCCAGCAAGAAGCCTCTCTCAGCTCTGCCATGCAGAATCTCAGACCCTCCTGCTGACAAGCAAATGCCCCAAGAACTCTCAACAGAATCACAGAATCATAGAATCATCCAGATTGGAAGAGACCTTCAAGATCATCTAGTCCAACCCAGCACCACCATAATTACCCCTAAACTACATCCCCAAGTGCCACGTCCAGATGCCTTTTGAACACTTTCGGAGATGGTGGCTCCATACCTCTCTAGGCAACTTACTCCAATGCCTGACCACTCTTTCAGTGAAAAACAAATTTCTGATTTCTAATCTGAACCTTCCCTGGTGAAACAGAAGGTCATTTTCTCTCATTCTTTCCCCTGAGACATGGCAGAACAGACTGATCCTCACCTGGCTTCATCCTCTTTTCAGATTATTGTAGATGGCAATGAGGTCTCCCCTGAGCCTCCTTTTCTCCAGATTATACAGCCCCAGCTCCTTCAGCTGCCCCTCACAGGGCATGTTTTCTAGATACTTCACCAGCTCCTCCTCTGGACACATGCCAGCACCCCAATGCGATTTTTGAAGTGAGGGGCCCAGAACTCAACACAGGATTTGAGGTGCAGCCTCACCAGTGCCAAGTACAGAGGAACAATCACTGTCCTGGTCCACTGGTCACAAGATGCCATTGACCTTCTTGGCCACCTGGGTACGAGCTGGCTCATGTTCAGCTGAGTGTCAACCACCACCTTCAGGTCACCTTCTTCTGGGCAGCTCTCAAGCCACACTGCTCCCAAAGCCTGGAGTGCTGCATGGGGTTGCTGCGACCCAAATGCAGAACCTGACACTTCTAATTGAACCTCAGTCCTCAGCCAATCAATCCAGTTTGTCCAGATCCCTCTGCAGAGCCTTTCAACCCTGCAGCAGATCTACACTCCCACCCAACTTGGTGTCATCTATGACTTACTGAGGGTGCACTCAATCCCCTCATCTAAATCATCGACAAAGGCACTAAGCAGGAATGTCCCCAACAGTGAGCCCTAGGGAGCACCCCTGAGGACTGGTCACCAGCTGGATGTAACTCCATTCCCCACCACTCTCTGTCCAGCAGTCCAGACAGTTTTTTACTCAGCAAGAGTACACCCATCCCAGCTGTGAACAGCCAGTTGCTCCAGGAGACCACTGTGGGAAACAGTGTCAAAGGCTTTACTGAAGTCTAGATAGACAACATCCGCAGCTTTTCCCTCATCCCTAACTGGGTCACTTTGTCATAGAAGGAGATCATAGAAGTCACTGGGTCACTTTGTCATAGAAGGTTTGTCACACAGGACCTGCTTTTCATAAGCCCGCATTGGCCTGACCCCTAGTTGTGAAGCACGTGCCATGTGATGGCACTCAGGGTGATCTGTTCTCTGAGAATGTCTGGCACAAGTCATAGCACTAACATACCAGACTCACAAAATAAAAAAAGATAACACCATGTCCTTATACACATTGCAAATGTAGGCTTAGGCAGGCCCCACATCTGTCAGGCTCTTGTGAGTCAGAAATGGGACCATGGTAGGAAAACTTTGGGTATCATTATTGATCACGATTGATCTGTAGCCTTCAATCAATATGGCATTTGTTAAGTGGGGTATGAAAGGTTTGAAGTACACAAACATCGAAGTTGTACCATGAAACATCAATTCATTTGTGTTTATCTTTGCTGGCCAGACCAAACACAGCCCTGCAGCACCCATGGACTTGTAAGAAATGGTGTTAGAAACTAGTGTGAGTGAGATGAAGGTTTATACTTTGGTGAAAAGAAATTCTATCGTATGTATTTCTTCCTTAAAGATATGTGGCTCATCTCAGGGTGACATTTAGGGAATCTCTCATCATACAGCTGGATCACAATCATCATAGTGAATCTAGAACCTGACAAGTATCTGCCATTAAAAGTGATCAAGAGAACAGCCCTTCCCCTCCGATGTCACAATACTAAAAAACAGCAGACACAAACAGAAGCAGACACAATACACAAATCCCCAGATATCACTCCTTCCACCCACAGGGTCTGTTGGGACTGGGGGTGATAGTTGTGCTGTGCTGGTGACAGACCACCCTCTACAAACCCACACCTGCCCTGGGAGACGGAACTTTTCTCTGCAGCTGTTGCAAGCTGTAATTCTGAGCTACTCAAAATATGCCAGACACCAAGCTTGTACCTAGCTTTCTCCAGCTTCCCAAACCCCCCATAGCTCATCACTCCTGAGGATCATCTCACTGGTTTTCCACTCATCTTTCTTTCCTGCACAGAATGCAAAGTATCTTTTTCCACCAGATATCTGCTAAGATCAGGGTCCGGCTTTGTGCAGCTACCATGCCCAAAGGCGGCCTCTTGTCAGTCAGTCTCAGAAGTCTCTTTGAAGGCTGGTTTATTGGCTGCCTATGAGAAGATTGAGGGTGAGTGAGTTTTTTCCTTTTCTTTGTATTTTCTTTTAAAGAACTTTTCTTTCTAAGTGATGCTCAAAGGAATGCCTACTGCTCCATGCAATATTCTCTGTGGGATGGGGAAAATATTACAGTTCAGCCTTCTGTAGAAAAACATCAATTATTTTAACAGAAAAACATAAATTATTTTTACAGAACACAACTTGTATTACTGCGCTTCCCAAACACGTGCAACAAATACATGTGCATATAGCACACCTTTATTTGGAAAAGAAGTCTGTTATTGCATTTTTCCCAGATGCTGAGGGCTTCCTCACCTATTTTAGTGCAACCAAGGTATGTCAGTATAACTATCCTGTCTCACTTTTCATTTTCCTTAATAAGTTTGAAAACTGTTGTTCCCTGGCAATACTTCCATGCACATCTGCATTCAAAACAAACTCGGCTGTGCCCTTCTTCAGGGAAGAGATGGGGTGAAGGGAGTGAAGGATTATACAAAAGCTGTCCTGCCAGCACTCAGCAGGGCAACACAAAATCAGCAGCCCACTTAATTCTCTGAAAAGAAAAAGCACATTCCTCTGGCAGAGCACCTTATAAGTACTATCCAGCAGGGATCTCTCCCATCTGTGCACACTAAAGGGCCACAGTTTGAATACCAGAAGTATTGTCATACCAGAAGTATTACAATGATGATTGCATGGCGTGAGCTCTCTACCAAGTCAGGATCAAGCTGCAGAAGCAGCTGTAGTGACTTGCTAAAGTGACCTGGACCTTGATGATAAGCTGCATCATCCACATAGAAAGTAGTAGCAGCCATGGAGGGGTAGCCACAGGCCTCACAACCTTGCCCCAAAATTCCTTACCACCGCATCCAAAATCATTGGATAACCCAAATCTTGTCATTTCCACCAGGACACTGGTAAAAAAGTAAAACTGCTACTTCTGCCAAAAGCAGCTGAGCTATCCTTCAAGCTTCCTTGGTCCCTAATGAGCGATCATTAATCACGGATATTTTCTAAGCACAATTTAGACTTTTAATAAATGCCAAATAAAGAATTAACAAGGCCATAATCAAGCCAATGTGTTCCTTGATCACTGCAGCAGGAAGGCTCAGAGCCAAATAAACAGGGTGCTGTAGTTCCAAGCCTTTCCTGTGTTCCTGCACATTCCTCCACTGGTTGCTTCTATGGAGGAAGGCAGACTCATGTTTTCACATGTCTGTTGTCGTAGAAGAAATCTGACTTCTCGCTGCTGCCCCAGAGGGAGAATAGAAATTAGGGGAGAGGGGTTCCTGATCCAGTTTAGGACAGTGTGTGCAAGACTTTCAGCTCACCCACGCACAATTGTGGTGTCCACAAGAGATCCCTTTAGAGGAAGGAGGCCACAGGAGGGAGATGATTAGCTTAAATCCACAAAGCATGTGCGTTTTCCAAAACTCGAATGAAACAATCTCTTCCTCCTCCACCTCAGCTTACAGGTACTTCCTTCTCTCCCAGCCACCTCCTGCTCTCCAGCTTGAACTGGGAATCCCTGCCCTTTGAGGAGGGGGCAGTACAGCAAATCTAAGACTAACTTGCTCCCTGTCCTGTCTCTTCCACCACGGCTTAATTTGTGGAAAAACAGCTGTAGGCAGAAATGGAGCACAATTTCAATGACCTATTCCAAGTGCACAGGGAAAAACCCTAAGAAATGTGCAATCTAACGTGGGACAAAACATAACCATCCCGCGTGCCAGGCAGAGGAAGGCAATGACAGGAACAGTGCCCAATCACAACAGTTGGCTGCTGCATGGACTGAAGGCATTATAAATGCATGCTAGGAAAAACCATCAAGCTGAGCTGAAACCATCTGGACCCAGTTAGGCAACAGCAGCTGGCTGGGGAGTGCAGCGGATGGTTTGAAGGGGAATAATGCAATCACTGGTTCCTTTATGGATGGCAACTCTCTAAACCCCTCTAGCTCCTCTTCCCAGCAGGACTCAGTGCTAATCTATGATACCCAGGGCAAAGTGCAGTTGAAGAAAAGGCCTTTTGGTGTGCAAACTACACCCTGCCTAGGAAATAAGATTATAATGATTGGATCTATCAAATCAGTGGAAGAAGGTGAGGGTCACGCAAAATGATGCAGCAGAGGCGGTCACCACTCAACCAGTGCCCAAGAAACACCCACAGCATAATGACGGGGCTTCACAGCTTTGGGTACTTACAATGTGCTGGGCCTTTAGTGATCCCAAAACCTAAAAGGAGCTTTCTCCTTGTTATGGACCTCACTGACCTCAACACAGCTGAGGGCATCCAAGCCTGGCCAGAGAAGAACTGGATTTGTCAGTGTCCGCTTCCATCGCAGTTTTGACACAGCATCAGACAAGTCACTTAAACTCAGTTTCATTCTCCATAATGGTGTTTTATTCACCCCTTGCTGGTGTGACACGACACCCCCAGGCCTGACAGATGCAAGTGTCACAGTTGAAGCCAGGGGCAGTGATTCATGGAGCATGTGATGGCAGCTAAGTGTTCATAACAGTCATGCATTTGCCACACTGAATTCATGGAGATCTGTGATTTATTTTCTGCTGCCAGGCTCTGACTCCCTCCCTACATTTAAGCCTGCCTGATCATCACTCCCAGTCTTACCAGGCTCCCAGCGAACCTCAAACCCCTCTTTCAGCCTTCTGTCCCCTGCCCTATCCCATTCCTCCTTTCCCATCATTTGCCACACCCGCATGCAGCCCAGGCCCTGGGGGCCCTCCTCCATCTCCTTTCCCAAGTCCTGTCCCCTCCTGAGCCCCATCAAAGCCCCAGGGCCACCGAAAGCCTCGCTGAAGCCACCTGAGGCTGAAGCCCCTCTGCTTGCCTGGTGAATCCTCTGTTTCTCAGTGGATGTTTCCAGCACCTGACCCAGATCAGGCTGGAGCTTTCCATCCTCTGGAAAGCTAATGTTCAGAGTGTTTTAACCTTTTCTTTCTGCTGAGCTGCTATGTGGTTTTTTCCCTTCTCTTTTCTTCTGCCTTTTTCTTCTCCCAGTCTCTTTCCCTCCCACTTTGCCAGCTTTCATTGTCTTCAGACTCAAACCAAAGAGAGCCCCTTTTGCCCTTTTGCCAGGGCACTGGGAGATGTCCTTTGCCCCCATCATGCACCCAGAACCTGTCTACACCCTCCTTTAGGAGGGCTGTATCTTCAAAGCAGCCTTTCATACCAGACTATGTATTTAGTTGCACAAACTTCCTTTGTTTACTGTAAAGAAATCTTATCAACTGAGGTGCATGTCTATTTACAAATTACTCAATCCAACCCTGCAAACAGTTGCAGTAGAAAACGGAAAAGTTTAGAAGTGTAAAATTGCATTAGCATTTTTTAAACAAAAGTATTTGCTTCAGAAAATTTCATGGCAAACCTGAAAGAGTTTCTTTTAGTACATGCTGCCAAAAGGAAAAATAAATGTATTTTGGGTTAGACCACAAGAACTTCTCCATATTTTTGTAGTTGATTACAAAAGCAAAGACCTCATTAGCACTGTTCTGATGCATCTTTTCAAGTCATACTGATGTAACATTTGTTTCAGATCCATGGATGGAAAACTTACTCTTAAATATTATCTAATGCATAAAAAGCTACACATATTTTTTCCACGTAGTAGTTACCATGAAATCAGTCCAAAATATATCAGTTGTGTAGTATGTGTTTATGTATGACTCTGCCCCCATTATATATCTCATCACACCTGCAAAGTCTTTAAAATGCATTTTGAAAATGCAGAAACCTCAGAAAAGAACTGCGAAAATTATTCCAGGGCTGGAGATAACATTGCACCACAAGGTATTTTAAAAGCTTGCCAGGAAGAAGACTCAGACATTACTGGATTACAGTATCTAAGGACCTCTGGGGGAAGCTTTTCCAGGTGGGAGAAGACTCTTTAATCCACCAGAAAAAAAGCTTGTAAAGGAATAATGGTTGGAAGCTGAGGCTGATCAGGAATTAGGGACATGGTTTTAATAGCGAAGATATTAACCAGTAGAATAAGTGGTGGGAGATTTTCTTGGTGTCTCAAGGTCTTTAAATCAAGAGTGGATGCTTTTCTAGAGACCTGATTTATCAAACATGCGTTACTGGGATCCTATAGGAGTGTTGAGGTGAGATAACTGCAAGTCCCAGTTGTCTTGGCAGACTGCATCGAGATCCCTCCTAAATACATAACATCAACACAATCCTTCTTCCTCAGAACTGAAAACACTGTGGTTGGACTTAGTTTCCAGGATGTGCATACATATGTTGAGACGTGGCAAGGATTGTGAGATCTCCCACACTTTACAGAACAAGCCATGGGGTGTCTAATACCTACAGATGGTCCGAGAGCAGCACTGGATCCTGATGCCATACTGAGGGACAAGCGTTCCACTGTCTCTGACCAGAATATCACTGACTGAATTCCTAATATAATTTACTGTGGCATCAGAGACATTCAAGCATCTGACTACCTTGTGAGATCTTGATGGAGTCATGGAGAAGGTGCAGTGGAATTTGCTTTATTCTTTTTATTATTCCATCTGTACTTGAGGAAATGGAGATATTCCCCTCCTGAGAGGAGAGCAGAAAGAAAAGAGGTACTGAGGGGAAAAATCCTGGCACTTTTCATCATCAGTCACAGTTTTTTTACTCCTTTGTACCCCATCCAGACTGTCAGCTGCAAACCTCACCAAACACGTGGATACAGCACTTCCACATCAACTTGGTCATCAGGTAAGGACAGTAAAGACCACCCCTCCAGCACAACTCCACAGCAGCAGGCAGAGCCTCTTCCATTTGACCCTCCAGCCCAAAGTTCAGGGAAGGGGCTGGCTGACAGCTGAAGTGGATACAAGGAGAGAAGTCCACCTCCAAGGGCTTTCTGCCCCAAACAGTCTCTGTTCTAAGAAGTTAATGAAGGGGCTTGTAAAGTTAAAAAGTATTATTTGTATGTTTTATGCTGCCAGTTCTCCCTGGTTACTGCTGAGTTGCAATTCATAAGTATTTACCAGCTTTTTTATTGGGCAAATGAGTTACCACCAAAGTTGGTGGTACTATTCTTGTCAGTAATTTATTTAAGAAAAACATGCTCATTGTTCTATTAAAAGGTCATTAATTTAGCTGAAAATACCATTTTCTACAGGAGATATTCCCTCCTGTGATTCAGTAACACAGAAATAAACACTCTCTAATTGTCCAGAGACAAACTGCCTTCTAGAAATTAACTTCGCTACAACTTTTCATTCAAGCAGTTGGTAGTTTAACACTAAACCAATTAAAAGCAATATAGAGCTACATGAATAGGATATTAATTTCCTCACCAGAAGTGGAAATGAGTGGGTGCTTTGATTCCCACAGGGAAAGAAACTCCACCAGTCAGCAGCTTAATCTACAAGGGCTGCAGCCTCAAATGAGGGATTCACCATGCACATCCAGATCATTATGCTGTGTGGATATTACTGCTACAGCCAAAGCCTCATCCACTCTGCTGTAGCCCCAGGTAATACTGAAAAAATAAAGCAAGGTGATCTTCTTAAAAAAAAAAAAAAAAAAAAAAAAAAAAAAAAAAAGCCCCACACTTTCCCCTTGTAGCTTATGAGATTGTATGAATGTGAATATTACTGTGCCAAAATCTCTCTCGCCTAAATTGTCATTCCAAATCAATTCTAAGTATAAAAGAAGTGCTTAACTGAACTGATCTGTTCAATCTCTTATTTCCATTTGCAGCCAATAGTGAAAAAGAACATTTAATCCACTTTCAGCATCTTCTTTATTGAGGATTAGCCACAGGAAACAATAATAGTTATCTCTCTATTCATTGGGGTGGTATGTGATGCTATCCAGGTAGGGGAAGAAGCAAATTCAGATGAATTCTGCTGACAAAGCTCCTGCAGTCTGAAGTGGGACTGGATCATCCATGGATAAAAGCCAGCAGTCCAGAAGCCATTTCCTCTTCCCCACTTGTACCCCAGGCGTGGTGGCCAGGCCAAGAGGAGGAGGATGTAGCAGGGTTGTTGTCCCATCAGCCGTCAGCAAATACGTTAATAAATGCTTCCACACATTGAGAACTAAACCTGCTTTAATTAACATGAGAAACAGATGTATAACAGACAAAGCATGAGGAAAGATAAAAAATACAAGGTAACAAAGCGAAGAAGCAATAATGAGGATGGGAAACTTTGCCAGAGTTTTATATTGTTAATTGATTCTTTAAATGTTGCACATCCCAGGCAGCCAAGACTCCTATTTAGAGTGTTGTATATCAAAATTGGACAGAACACCCAGAGAGGGGCTTTAATTTATTTTTAAGTTGCAATCATCTAGTTCTTGTAGAACTATTTGTCATATGTCACCAAATAAATAATACTTCAGGGCATTTAAGTTTCTTAAAACCACAGCAGCTGCTTTTCCAAGTGCTCCTAGATCTGTACACATTTTTACAGTGGGCTATCAACATGTTCAATGCATCCCAATGTGGTTTTATGTAATTTTTTATGCATATAATAAGAAATATTATCAACACACATTGTCAACTTCAATATGACAACAATTTACCATTACACGTTCCACTCAAGCAAGGTCAGATCAGATGAGTAGTTCAGGAGATTCGCAATGGGGAGAGAGAAATTCCACCCAGCCAAGTATTTCCAAGCTTCCCCAGCCCCATCATGTCCTTCTTTCCCCCAGAACTCACCACAAAAATTAGCTTTGCAGGTGGTAGCAGTACATTACTTTGTTCCTCGTGGGTTAAGTACTAACCTAAACTTTTGCCTTCGAGCACCTAGAACGACCTCCCTCCTCCCACTTCCCTCATGCAAGCTCACACTGCAGGGTGAAAGGAGGGCCAAAATGTATTAAACCTTTAGCTGTAAACCTAAAATATCTCTCCTTTGGCTTATGGGAGGTTCCCTGTCTTCATAGATCCACCAACTGATTCTTTTAATACCCAATAAAGCAAAAAGGATCTTTATATTCCCCCTTAAGGTCAGTTACACAGGTCAGTACAAACACACAGTTCAACAACCAAATATAACATATTTTTTTCTGTTTTCAAATTGTCTAGCAGCATACCACAATATCTGCAGTGTGAGGTAGTCACAATAGCTTCTGAATAGAATTTTTATCTTTTAGTTGATCAGCAAAATATATCTTGCCAGTTTTGAGCATCTTCAGCTAAAAGCATCTTGGTTTACAGAATTATAAAGTGATACATTTTTGTTCCGTGACTCTGAATGTAATACATGGCTTTCCTTTCAAGACTTGCTGTGGATCAGAAAAAAAGAAATCTATCATCATTTGCAGTATTTGCTATGATTTTCAATTTCCATGAATACTGCGGCCAGCAAACTATTTTACAAAAACATTCAAGTAAACAAGAGGGGGAGTAAGTGTGAGTACAGTCAAAGAGAAGTTCCTTAAAAATGTGAATGAATATTCACCCCTGTTCCCTTGTTGCTTCCAGGCTCCTGTCAGTTGGAAGTACTATCCTGAAAGCTGCTTGCTGGCTAGAGCTGGATATTGATTCAAGCTAGTGCACTTTCACATTTTCATTTTATTATATCTGCTGGTGGAATCTCACTCATCGCAATGAGGGGAGGAAAGCAGAGAAAATCCAAAGCAGGCAGAAGCATCCTTAAATGGTTTATCTGTAGGGACTTAACCTAACCTCTTCCCCAAACAAACACACAGATTTTCTAGGTTCATTTTCCCATTCATTTTCTAACTATCTCAGTGTAGAAGCATCTGGAAGTGCCAAGTGCTTTTTAACTCCCTCTACCCTCCTGCAATAGTTCACAATGTCAACCATCTGCCTGCCACTGAAAATACACCCGGCATCAGTTTTCACAACAAATCTGTGAAGACAGGGTCTTGCTCAACTATCTTAGTTAATGAAAAGCTATTAGTTTGATTGCAAGTTGGTAATTGTTCTAGCCCTGCAGAAAATGCCATTAAAATAATTTTTAAAGAACTCTTTTAATAACTAGCTATTTTTGTAGCACAATTGCTTTTAAATCTCATGAGGCCACTGTGTGATACATGACTGTTCCAGCTCACAGCTCTCAGCACTCAGGGGGTATATATCAGGTTTCAAGTTGCTAATTTGTTAGGGTAATCAATACCTTATTCTTTTTAACCACAGAGGCAAACTCATTTGCTCTTTTCAGTTTGATATTGGATTATGAATGATTTACATCCATAACTACTGCAAATGCCACATGACACTTCACAGCATCAGTTAGGAATTTAGAACTTGCTTATCACTGGGTTTTCAACAGAATTTGTCTGCAAGTTGCCGGATGACAGCACCAGCAGGGGTTGAGGGTTTGGGGCCGTTGTTCAAAGATGATCACATAGATAATGATACATTCATAAATATTCACATCTAAAAAAAATTTTTAAAAAATCAGATCTGATAATCAACCAGTCAGTCATTTCTATTTTACCAGCTACCATCCATGCCTGCTACAGTAGCAACAAGCAGGCACTTGGAGCTTACCAGCTCTATTACATCTATCAACAGCTTTGAGTTGTGCAGGAACATAAGTAAATCTGATAAACACGCCTGCTAAACAGATTTGTGTCAGCTGTAAAGAGGCTTTTCAGAGTATAATTTCTTGAAGAATTTCCCAGGTGTCATCCTAGGTTATAAATTGTATGTAATCCAAAGTGTAATCCAGAAGGAGAAGAGGATATGGAAATTTCAGCATTCCTTTCCCAGTGGTTGTAACTTCATCTCACATCATCTCTTAGGTCCTCCTTAGACCACCACATTGATGCTTTGCACATTTAAAGAACATTTTGAAGACAGACACATTATTTTATCTATAAGTATAGATTTTCTTACAGAATTGGGGGTTGATATTTCAGATATATTAATTTTTTAATATTTTTAAAGGTTAGAATGACATTTCTTTCTTCGATTATTTCTCTGAGTTTCCCTGTCATTCATTGGAAGACTCATTCCTTTTTGTGATTCCTCTTTTAAGTATAGTTTTTAATTCCTTTTTATTTCTTCAGCACAGATTTCCCTACCTATTCTTTTAAAATTAGTTTATTACCAAGTGCCATGGTCACACTCCAATATTTCATTTGGGTGACACTAAACAGGAGTGGCTTTGTTTATAGGCCATGTAGTTTTGATGAGTCTTAATTTTGCATGAAGATCAAGAATCCAGGACAGAAAAACTCATTCATGGAAAGTGCATTCTCTGCGGAAGAACACTTGTATGATGAACTTATTCCTTGATTGAAACTATTTCTAATTACATTAACCATATTCTCCCTCTAATCTCCCACCATTACTAAGCTTGTTATTTCATTTCCTGAAGCCCTTGCACGTTCTAACTGATGGATCCCATTAGAAAATATTATGGCTATATCTAACTCCAGCATATTTCAGCCTGATGTCTTTAGCCAGACCATAGATATTGAAACATATGAACCTTTTATTTTGCTAATAGTCCAAAAGAGAGTGCTTTGGCATAAGATCAGTCAGTGCTTGTCTAATGTAAATGGTCCTCATAAAGCACTGATTCAGTCATTTATTTTAAAAATTCTCATTGCTGTTTTGTTTGTGATAAGTATGTACTCGGAGCATTTCCAGAACAACTTGACGTAGAGCAAAATATGGGAAGAATTTGCAGGAGTTCAATCATTTGACACTCAGCACATGAAAAACCTCAGGGGAGAGGAGTTTGCTTTACACCTTAAGAGTGAGAGCTGTGCTCGGCCGGAGCACAGCAGGAAGCACCTTCTACAGTAAGAGCTGTATAGCACTGACGCTTCAAATGCTGGATCCCAGTCTTCAAACCTCAGCTGAAATGTCCCTTATTTCAACCGTGAAATTGGGAGAAAAGGTGATCTACAAGTAACAATACATTAATCACATTCAGCATCAAATCACGACATTGAATTGTACCTTAAAGTCATCTGGAAGGTAGGTCTCTCTTAGCAGAATCAATGCAAGAAGTTCCTACCTCACTCTTATCACTGAACAGAGCTAGCTGGGTTAAATAAAATATGATTCATAAATGTATTTGCACACTTAGCCCTTGAGTTCAGCCAGCTGCTATTTCTAGGTCTTGCTAAACATCAGCTTTCTCAAATCCAGTAGAAATTCAAAGTAATTTTCAGTTTACTCCTTCCCTACTATCTCTGCATCAGCTGAGATGTATAGCAGTATCTTATTACCACCTAATCCAAGATACCAGTTTTATTTTCCACTTCGTTTTCAGCTGAGCACCTTCTATTGCTGCTAGGAAAAAAAAAAAAAGCCAACAAAAGACATGCTTATATACCTTCTTGAAGCACTCTCTTGCCTGATGTCTACGAAATATGTCAACATTGAGCTCTGTGTGTGCTGAGGTCACTGTACTACTCTGAGCCACTTTGCCTGCCCATTTCCCAGGCTCCTCAATATGCTACCAACATCAGTTGTTTCCCATCCTAGCCTGGATTGCAAGCTCCTTCTTCCCATTGTAAACTCCTCTTTACAAGTCTGTGCAATAGGTAAAGGATCTCAGTCTATGAGTCAGCGTCAGCAGCAGCATCAGTAACAACCCCCAGGGGTTTCACAGCCTTTGCTACAAATTAATAGTTAACTAAAAATTCATACAGACAATTCAGTGTTCACAACAGAAAAGCTACGGATGCAAAAAGGAGCAAACACCAATCTCATTCTAAAGGGCAGCTCTTCAGATTGCATAGAACAGCATAACAACATCAGTGTCAGTAGAATTATGACAACTGATACCAAGGACAGATGTGTCAGTCTTTGAGTAAAATTTACATGATGTGCAGGTCTTTTTCATAAGGATTTATTGAGCTCAATATGTTGTTAACAGTGGTCACAGGGCTTTCATTTCAGTTTTTGAACCAGCAACATCTCAGTAATGCCATGAGGGAAATAAAATATCATATGACCTAAGCACCCAGGGCAAATTTTTAAAATGAAGCGTTCATAAACAACCTCACAAGCCAAACTTATTCACTCAGCTAATCCATGAGAAAATGCAGATGCCAAATCTGTTCTGAACCAATTTGAGCAGTACTCACATAAGTCTACCACCCACATCCTGCTTAGTCAAATCTTCTAAGCTTTCCTCAGCGCTAACTATGGTAGTGTCCAATCTTTTTGAAGATTACTGATGCATGGCTAAATATAGAAAAGACAGTCTAGAAAAAAGAACAGCTGTGAGTTCATGTATCAACAGGGAGACAAGCAACTGCCTCTGACTGTGTCTGAGAACAGCAAACAGTCCCACAGAGAAAGCAGGGCTTCAAACCACTTCAGCAGAAAGACCAGAAATCTTCTGTTCTTTCTAGGTCCCTTATTGGGAAGCTATCAGCACACCTAGTGATTTGATGAACTTCTTCCCATGGCACAGAACCGTCCCAAGGTCAGGAAATGTGAGAAATAAATCTGCCAAAGAGAATTTTTCTTTCTCTAGCAACTTCCAAATACCTGGGAAATCCAAATAAAAAATTCAGGTCAAAACCCCAGTTGCTTCAGATTATATTTTGGTGAGGTTTCAAGGAATCAGTAGAACAACTGAAGCACAGAAATATCTGCCCCTAGCAGAGCCACCAGGAACCCAGCATGGATTTTTAGTCTGTCATATTTAATGTTGTTGAGTGAACCAAATGAATTAGCATCTATTTTTCTATATATTTGTCCATCTCCAAGATGCAATCACTTCTTAATAATACCAAAACTGCTATTCTGAGAGATATCTTGTCTCCAAATTATTGGGGGTCTTTTTGGTTGGGTTTTTTGTTGTTTTTTTTTTAAATTTTCATATTTGTCTCTTTTTTTTTAATGTTATTAACAGGGTCAAAGTTTCTGAGAGCACATGTATACTAAAACTGGCTTAGTGCTTCCTCCTGTAAGGAATTATACCATAATCAGATAACCTGTCTCTCCACCTTCTCCCAAATCATGGCTTCATTCTCCAATGTGTAGGATTATTTCTGACAAATAAGTAACAGGTAATTTTTACAGGATGGTCTACATGGCACATCAGACCGTTTTTCTACCAACATTTATTTTTTGACCCCTCAGGAACATACTATTTTTTCCATCACCTTCCCTCATAGAACACTTTTTTTTTTTTTTTTGAGGAAAATACTATTACTATTGCAGAGATCTTGTAAAGTCTCAAAAAAGCAAGGAAAAATGCAAAGCTTGTGCATTGACACCAGCTGTCAGCTCAGCATTTAGTGAAAATGTTAAGAGACAGAGCCAAGGATAAATTTGAAAGCATAATCTCATATATATCATGATGAATCATATCTTGAAATGTCTTACCTTAACTAGCCTGAAAGGGTGATTGTAAGTGAGTTGTAAGCGAGATGTCTGAGACATTTTGGAAAGGAACTACATAGCGTGTGGCAAATTTATGTGCTGGAGGAATAAAAATTTACTAGCAGCTCTTAAAGATGGTGTGAATATGTATTAATTAGCAAAGTTACAGTGACATCATTGGTAAATTTCTTTTTACAGAACTACAGATATAGTAGAGATATATTACTGTAGGAAGCCATGTCGACATAGGCGAGAAAATCAAACAAAAGCTCTGCCGGTGATCAGGATTTCTGGTTGAAGTTCAGAACAATATTTTGCTTCCTGTAAGGTCCAGAGTGAAATACTAAAGAGAGTTTTTTGGCCATAAATATCTGTAATGCTAGGGTAACATCACAAAGGTACTAGGATCTGGCATCATCATAAAGAATAAGATTTCCCTGCAAGATTCAAATATCATCAAGGCATGCAAGTAATATATGACTGAGCCACTTCAGATTTGAATAAAGCGTACCCCTTAAACTTAACATCACTGGAGATGGGTACTGGTTCCATGCCCCCTATCCCTTGCATCTGTGTTAAACCTAGTGTCATAAAAGCTTAAGGGAAAGAAACCAAATCCAAACTTTTTTCAAAAAAAACCCCAGCCCTGTCTGAGAAGCCTTAGGACAAATGTTACATTATAGATGCACAGCAAGGGGTAAGTGTGAAAAATAAGCACTGCAAGATTTCTCTATATATCTTAAATGCAGAACAGTTTAAGCTAAAATATCAGAATTTAAAAACAAAATAAACCAGAGGGTGGGTGATGGTGTTAGGAACCATTTATTAGAGAGATGCCTCCACCCAAATTAAGGTGCAAACAAGAGCATAGGCTGAATTCAATAGTACAGATTTTATTTACCCATAAATGTGAGGTAGAGAGAGGTAGAAAGAAATAGAAAAGAAGGAGGAGGAGAGAGAGGGAGGGAGAGAGAGATATTAGATAGAAAGATACCACCACCCATGGATCCAGCAGCCTCCCACTGTCCTTCACCCTGGTCTTCTCGGTGATGGGTTTCCCAAGGTTTCAAAACTTTTCACTACTTACACATTTTAGCAAACAAAGGAGTTGATGCTCACTGGATACACAGTTCTCTGATTCTATTAGTTAAATTATTCCCTTGCTTCCAGTGTTAATCAGCCCCATGCTCAGTCTTTCTCTTCTTTTGACTCAGTGGGTTTTTTGATTCTGTGGGTTGTGCAGAATCTCCCTCTGCCAGAAGCACCTCCACCCAGTGGAAGCTGACCTCAGCACAGTTGCTGAGTTGTCTTCCCTTGGGGATTCTTTGAGGTGATATATTCCTCTTCCCCAGCTTGTTTACCTCCCCTCCAAGCCTGAGATAACACACAGACAGTGGTACCACTTTTATTTTATGTCAAGCTCCCATCAAGTGCCTTAACTTACAGTCCAAGTTTCAGGAATCCAGAGGCATATTCAGGGGCAGGAGGACACTTTGGTGGTCACAGATGCCACCTGTCCCATACCTTGGGGTGATCTTTGACTGGCAACATGCTAAGGAGCAGTTGTCCCTCAACATATTTTTGGCACAATTGGGGAATTTCTGTCTGGATTCATTACCCAGGATGACTAGCCAGACCTCACAGACCTGGAGTTAAAGCCATTCTGTGTTTATGTCAGGGCAAAGTCCTTCTGGGATTTTAACAGTATTTGAGACAGGCAGTTGTGATCTCCTTGCAGACGATTGGAAGTTTTGGGGAATTATTTGCCCCTCATCTGCACCCAGCAGCAGAGACAACAAACAATTTTGCCTTCAGTGTAAGGGGGGAGGGACACCGAGAAGCCCTGTCTGACAAGCAGTTCTGAAACAGGGACCAGGAATGGAAATGTCTCTTCAGCTTTCACAAAGAAGTCCTGTGTGACAGATGGAGCATTTGTAGGTGCGAAGTATATTTGAAGTTTGCATTTATTTCTTTCTTCATTTTTCTCTACTGTAACTTTGTTGCCAGTAAATAATCAAGAACTTAGCCCTTTGCTTTACTATTTTTTATCGGAATGCATATCTAGTGTTCAAAGTGACTGCAATGTTTCTAAAAAGAAAAAAAAAAGGGGGGTGTTTGTACTTCCATGGAGATAACATATCTAAGCAAAGAAGTCTTCCAGAGAGCCAGGAGCCAAGACAACTTTGGGACTTCCAGGAGCTGGTCTGTTTCCAACCACCTTCCCTTTGGAGCTGACGTTGTGAAATAGCGGGATGGAAGGAGAGCTTTCCCTGGGGTGTGTTATCCTGACCCCCGCTGCAGGTGGTAAAAAAGACAAGGCATGTTTTCAAGAAATTCCCTATCAGTGCTGAGTGTTATAACCATCTCCTAGTATTTCTGTGAGTGAGAGGCATCTTGTCCCTATAGTTTCTTACTCCATATGTCACCTTTTTAAATCTTTCTAACTTTGCATGGAGCTCATTAGCAATTCCGTGCCAAGCCTAAGTAATTTCAGGGCTGGTTTATTGTCGAGTTAAGAATTAAATGGCCAGCAAACAATGACTGCACGTCTCAGGTTAGTGCTGCCAGATGCTCCTTTCCCTCAGTCCCCCTTGCTTTGGACAGAACTGCAGGAGCCTATACTCCCACGTGTGTTTTTGTCCTCTGTGAGGAGGTGATCAGCGCCACAGGATTGCATGGCTCTGGGCCCTCCTCTGTGCAGCAGCAAAAAATCAGTATGTTGTGTTGTCCACAGTAATTCACGAGAATTCAGTGTAAATACTGTGATTTATTAATAATGTATTTATGAGATACTGAGATAGAAAGCCTTTAACACTACTGGCAAGAAAAAAGACAACCACATGGGCAGTTGCTATCAAAGCAGTAAGAATTCACCCTGTTCAACACTGAGCATCTACAACTTGATCCCTTCCCTACAAGCTCAGGACAACCAGTATTTTGCACAATCAGGTTCTTAAAGACTTGGTTGCCCCTCTTAGGTCAGGAAACTCAGCTCCTAGGCACAGCAGAACCTTGTTGCACAAGGACAAGGACTGACTTATGTGGAGATAAAGGGTTTTTTTTTCAATTTGGTCTTATGTGTGATTAGGGACTCCAAGACCTTTGACCCTTGAAGACCTCAGCAAATTAGGCTTCTACCGCAAGGTGCAAGTCTGCAATCATCAATTTTCCTTGCCATAAGAACCAAGTGACAGGTACCTATAGAAAAACGGGGGAAGAATCTGCTGTAACTTGGAAAGTGAACAGCTCAAACAATCCTCCCCGTTGGGGGAGAGGGGATAAGAGCAAGAAGAAACTTACAGTAAATGTTAGTTCAGTGTTAGTAAACAGGGTACAGTCAACATACTTCTGGTATTACATCCCAACTGCAGGAAATAGGCTACATTAGGGTACAGTAGGATCATTTTCAGTTGAGAAAACAGGTAAATAACTTCTCTTCCAAAGTCTTAACATGAACTGAAACTTGGGAGAGTCTATTAGAAAGCTCATTCAAGTTCAAAAAATATAGGAGGAGTAATTTGTCTCAACTACACATACCTGAAAGATCTTCTTCAGGTTCACAGATAAATCTAAGATCATGTCCATTCAAGAATATTAATTATGCAGTACATCTAAGAGCTGTACTATAAAATTATTTTAAAGTAGTGAGGATCTTAGTTCAGTATTAAAGGTTAGATTCACAGTCTCAGAACTGAAAGATAGCCGTGAGGTTTAAATAAGAATACCAATATAATATTAAGTGTTTTTAATTAGAAGAGTTAGTTTTAAAAGCTGGTTAACACTTGTTAAGTGAACTGTCAAATTAACTAATAAAATTAAGAAACTTAGCATAACTTTGATATTTCTGTTTTAATTGTTTTTTCATTACTAAACCAATTCTTTCTGCTTGCCTTATCCATCTGGGCCCCTGCTGGGAAATGTCATTAATGTTTCAGACCTCGCTGAGTGGCAATAGTGCTACTTGCTGAACAGAGATAATTGAAACAGGGACAGGTATTTCTGAAAGTATTTCCAGAATTCCGTAGAGACAGACAAATAAATCTGGTAAATATTATTTAGCTTCCTGCAGAAACTGCTGCAGTAAGAGGGCAGATACCAGTGTTGCTGCTGATTTGCTTCTCAAGTGCAACACAGTATTTTGGTCTGGTTTCTACCAAGTTTGCAAGGTTTAGACAAAGCTCAAAACTTCTTTGAAAGACACTGAACCACCTGGAGAAGGAAAGCAATTTTATATTAAAAAACGTATATTACTTATTCAGCTGCTCCATCTTTTTGAAGAAATTGTCCTTGGTCCCACCAATATGTACGAGCTCTCTGGTGTAACCATCTCCTGGTCAGCATCTCTGGAAGCCATAGCTCCATAACTGGTGCCTGAACAACAGTGGTTTGGGAGAACACTGACACAGAGTCCGTCACCAGAGCAGCTGGCAGGGCTGTGCTCACCATCCGTTTGCCTCTGCAAGGTGACCACAGACCTCAACTCACCATGGCAAGCAAACACCAGCTGCTCTAGGTGGGATGTAGTGGGGCTTTAGAGCATGTGGGGTGCTTCAGATAAGGCAGGTACACAGTTCTCTCCTGTGGCAAATGTGGGATGTGCCCCCATGTCCAAAAGAAGTTAGTTCGCAAGGGTAAGAGCATGAATAGTGCTTATCACACGGGTCCTGCCCACCTGTCAATGCTACAAAGGCAACAGGAAGGTGTTGAAAAGAGTGCAAATGGAAGAGACATCTGTGGAGATGAGCATATTTTCTATCAAGTGTCTACTTGGATAGTCAGCATTTGCCATTTTCACAATGCTCTGAACAATCAGGAAAAGGAAGAGGGAGAGCCGTGGAGACTGAAGGAAGCCCCTATACACACTGCAGTGCAGATGCTTCCCCTTGGGAGACTGCTCCTGAGAACAGCCAACACACTCAGCTGTGGCCACCAGGCCTTTATGGCAGACCCTTCTCAACAGGTGGCCCCTTCTGGGGGATGTAGGTACACCAATAGATGCAAACAAGCTTCCATCTGAAGAGCCCTAGCTCCATCTGCCTTGTTTATCAGTGACTCTATTCCTGTGTTGTGGATATACAGCATCATCCTCACTGTGTGAATCATTATAAGCTGCAAATGACTTGCAGAGTATGGGCACATATACTCCAACCATGTAGTACAGCAAAGACAACTTTTAACTAAGTAGACATTGGCTACAGGGGTGAGAAAGTCTATACTACCACACACAGTGACTGGGGACTGCTGCTGCCTGCCTGTCTCGTGACAGCACTGGTGAGAGGTTTGCTCAGAAAGCCCCAGCAGAAAGGATGTTATTTTACACTGCAGGTGGTTTCCAAATGACTAACTCCAACACTGAACACAGCTCGAGCATGGCAGCACAGAGCTGTGAAGCCTGGTTTGTCCTGTTTCACAGCAGCTTCCTGCATAAACAAGCTCGCTCTTTCACACATCTTTTTACTCTTTCTAAATCCCATCACATTGCAATGCAAAGGAGGCTGAGTTCTGGATATTTGCTTTACCAAAACTGTTCTCATTTCTCCATAGGTATTTCCACTGAAAATGTCCCAGCCGGGTGTAGTGACAGCATCTGAAATGTGATAAGACATCAGAGACATGAAAGAGATGAGCACTTAGCCTACTTGGAGGGGGCGGAGGAGGGGGTGGCTTATCTCTTCCCTGACATCATGTTGCTGGGTGAAGTGAGATTTCTCCCTACAGCCTTGGACTGTTTGAGGCTGGGGCACCCATCGAGGGCTCTGGCTGGGGCTGGGCACCCATGAGTGCCAGCCAGGGCACCTTCAGCCCTCTGAAAGCCATGGCTATCCCCAGCATGTGGCATGGAGGCAGAGGCTCACAGCTGCTCCCAAGACTTCCAGCTCCTCTCCTCCTGTCAGCAGCTTGAAAGGCCACCACTCTTCCCAGGGAAGTGACTCAGCCTGTAGTCATGGTGCAGGGTCAAGGAGCTGGAAGGGTGTCAGGGAGGGAAATGTATTTAGCAGTGGAGATGAATGGATGGTGGATCCTTTAAATTTATTTCTGAGTCTTGAAGATGTCAAAGAATCACAACACTTAACATATCCGAAGAAGCCGTGTACGGCCTTTGGAAAACACAAAGCTACAGAAATGCTTCACTGAATTTCCGTTGGATTGGGTTACCAAACCTGACATTACTCTGACTAATTCCACTTCTTTCTACCCTTCGTACCCTCAAATACAGCTAATTTTAGCAAGAGAGTAATGTTCCTTAGACTCAGCAAGGCACTCTGAAGTTTTTTTTAACAATTATTCCATTTATGCACTGTGTCAGTCCCAAAGGAAAGCGCAGCTCTGCAGATCCAAATACGGTATGACACGATCTGCTCCTGGGTTTCCACTTAGAATGGTTGTATCCCACTGCTGATCCACAGTACCAGTGGACTCCACCACCTCGGCAGCCTGAAGTTCACTTTGCAGCCTGAATGTGAGTTAAGCTCACTTAACAGACACAGAAATCAGGAAAAATTTCTCAGCAACAAATAGGACGCCTGCATTTTCACAGTGAATTATTTTGGAATTCTTATCCCATCACAGTAACCACATTTTAAAAGAATCACCATGCTATCATAGTAGCTTTAATAATTGTACAGAGCTAAGGAAAAGTGTAGAATTACCTGTTGTGTGGGATGGCTGGAAAGAGCCAGCCAAATTTTGCTTAAAATGGATGTGTGTTATTTCCACTTATCTGCACTTTTCTTGGACTGCATCAGTGAAAAGCAAAACAGAGAAGTGTCCAGAACAAAAAAAAATTTAAAAAAACAAACCCACCCACCAAAAAAGGTTTTTTGATTTGAATTCCTAGGTACCATTTTAAAATTAAACACTTTAATTACGAGTTGTACTTGAAAGTTTATTATATATTTCCAGTCCCACATAGCTAGGCTTGTGATGTTATCCCTAGGCAAAAAAAAAAGGTTAAAACATTTCTACTATGACATTACAATAAATTGACACATTATTTCACTTCCACTATGGGCAGATCACAAAATAATAAAAATTATCAAAACAAAGTACAAATGAAAATACCAAATAGAGGGAAAAACTAAAAGAACACACTTCTGGGCTTTGAAATTGAAAATTCGGAAACTTTGTCCCACCCGAAATTTTTTGAAAGGTGACATTTTGAAAATCCTGGATTTTGTCCTAAGACCAAACCAAAAATTAATTTCAATATGTGCAGATTTTGAAAGGAGATAACAAGGTGGTTTCACTGAAAGCAGTAGCTTCTCTTGCAACACCAGTGTGAACTAATATGAGATTCCCAGACAGGTTTTATAGGTCAACAGGAGAAAGACAGGTTTTAATCAAGATTACTTCTCCCACTTGAAGAGAAATTTTGAGAATTTTTCGGCTTCAGACAGACAACAAAGAGGGGGGAATCCGTATTCTTTTTCATTGACATAATTTGCACTTGTCTTGCAAAATGAGGCTGAAATTATTTCACATCTTATGAGAGGCATTGCCCACACAGAGAAGCCAAAAAAACTTATTATCTACAGGCAAAATAATCTGAGAGAGCAGAAATAAAGGGAATAAGCTAGAGATTTCTGTAGTGTCCCTAGAGGAAGCGGATCCGAGGGCATGCAGAACATTGTGAAATACATTTGAATAATGCCTTTGAAACAGGAAGAATGGGAAGACATGAAAAGTGGAATGGGAACTGCTAATTTACATCTCTCCACTCACTGTCTGTGCAGGCAGCACACCATTGCCCTGAAACTTTCAAGCCTTAGTGCCTGTCATCCAATTCTGAGAAGGCACCAGAATAGTGCCCTGGTGCTAATGGCTCACGACAGCGAGCAGCAGCTCAGTCACTCTCCAAATTGGGCCAGTTGCTTGCTGATTTCCCCTACTACTCCACTGTGGCTGGAAGTGTCTCAGGTCAGGTGGAGCTCCTGCCTTCAGGTCTCATCCTCAAGGAGCACTAGGAAGTCAAAGCTGATCGATCAGAATGAAAAAAGAAAGTAAAAACACTGGCATCTTCTATTTACCAGCCATATCCAGTGAATGCACTCTCTTCCAGTGTAGGAAGGATCACCTTACCCATTTCGATCTTTTATCTTCTGTTTTCTGTGCTGACATTTTCTCTGAACTGTTCCCCAGACTTGACTTGAAGATTTGAAGAACGTATGGTGGAACCTGACCAGAGTAAACCTTGCTCAGCTAGAAGGCTCACTGGTGAGATTTCATAAGATGACTCTTCCTTCACATATAAAAACATCAGAAAACATAATTGTCTTTTCCTTTTTTTTCTTTTTTTCTTCTTTTTTTTTTTTTTTTTTTTTTGATAAGCCAGTTTAGGAAGGCAAAGCAATTTACCAGCAGGCCAGATGGGAGTCAGGGCCAGGGTAAGTGAAGCATGAAAGCTCTTTGTTTGAGACAGGAAAGGAAAAAAAAGGTCCTATATTGTTTGCCACCTCCAAATCTTTGCTCAGGTATCTGATCAAACCTCACCCATAAGAGCAGCATCAAAATAAAGACTGCAGGCATTCCTTACATCCTTGCTTCTGTTTAGATATTACCACAAATGAAGGGCCACATACACCTTTGTCATCTGGGGTCAGATTCATCAGGGGTAGGGTGGAAGCATGAAGTTACCTGTGGAGGAGATGCCCTGTGACCCCTGAGAGCCCTGATCCAGCCAGCTGTTGCAGCTCTACTCGTTCTTGCCATCCTTCCTAACACAAAGCTTAGGAATTAAGCTGACCTTAGCATGAGGTTAATGATAGAATTGCACCTGTTTACACACAAGCAAGGGCCAGCCATAATCTGGTTTGCATGGATAAGTGGTTTATAGAGAGGAAGAGAAAGCTCTAAACCACAGAAAACAAGAAATTGGAACCAAGCATGGTACAAAGTTGTTTTGGTTTAGATCAAATGACACATACACAGTTTTTGAACCACAGAATTTATGTGCTTTCCTAGTGATTAATATTTAAAAAGATTGTTTGGCACTGGACGCTCAGTACATGTCTTGCAAGGACTTGGCACAGGGAAGAGGTAAGTAATCAGAAATGTGCCAAAGACTTGTCAAGGAAAAGCTTACGCTCAATACTAATCAAGCTCAACTCTGTGCCAGTCCTCCCACTCATCCTTTCATAGGAGAAAGTCTTTCAGCGTGAGCCTGCCCATGCTGCTTCAGAGACAACCAACACCTTTCACAGTCAGCTGACGAAAATGAAAGCTTGGGAGGCTGAAAACAGAAAAAAAATACAACTCACCTTCTGCTGTGCAGCAAGGATCATGGCTGGGCGCAGAGTTCTGCCTGTTCTGCTCAGGGGACTTCCAAGAGTAAAAGACTTAATTTGCATGTCTGCAGCACTAAGAAACAAATTTCATCGTGCCCCTCATCCGGCATGTTTCGGTCCCCAGTGCCATCGCCGTGGCAGCTTGACAGCAGCCACCATATTTTTCTGCTACGAAAAAATTCATGCTAGAGGCTGTATCAGAGACACCAAACGCATTAAGAGTTGTCCCCGTCTGGATGAGAGATGCAATTGCAGAGCACAGTCATCTCTTTGCTTGGCACTGTTGGAGTCCAAGGCATGCCTCTGGCAGCCCTGGCAGGTCAGGGAGCCCCGGAGCCCCAGCGAGGGGGTCCCAGACCCTGGCTAGAAGCCAAGAATGAAGGTGTTTTTGATCTTAGTCCATGGGAAAAATTACCAACACTGCGAGAAACATTGCAAAACACGAGAGTTTAAAATAAGTAGTAGTTTAGTGTGTTGCAAGGTAAAAAGGTGGATTTTAGGATTTTTAGAATAAAGATAAAAGACTTAAGATGGAGGATTTTGGGCGTTGCCCTGTCTTTATTTTTCTTCTTCTTCTCCTCCATCTTCTTTGGTGGTGGTGGCACAAAATGATTGGTAGAATGAAAAAGAGGCAGAAATTACGTGTCTAGAATAGGTGCAAACTAATTGGTATAAAATGGTAAATAATAAATACNAGAGATAAAGAACCTGGACTTGTGCGGAGGCCAAAACTCCCACAGGCACCTCTGGCATTTGGTGTGCTGAAGGGCTCCCCCAGGACACAGCCCATGGCCAGCAATGGTGTGGGGCAGGGACACGCAGGTGGGATTTGTCTGAAGGGGGGCAGGGACACGCAGGTGGGATTTGTCTGGAGGGGGGGCAGTGCCACACAGGAGGGATTTGTCTGGAGGGGGGGAGGGAGACACAGGTGGGATTTGTCTGGAGGGGGGCAGGGACACACAGGGGGGATTTGTCTGGCATGCTGGGGCAAGTTGGTGTGGTTAAGCTGCATTTTCCTACTCTTTTTAGAGGAAAACCTCGCACAGGACAGCCACAGACACCACCTCCCGGAGCCAGGGATCTCCTTGTGCACAGGGAGGCAAGCACTGGCTGAGGGGTGTGCATACACAACTGGTGTATGCACACCCCTCCTCCTGCCCTGCACTTCTGAATGGTGCTCCTCACCTCCCACCGCAGGGAACACCTACTCTTCTCTCCCACCTCTCCTCACAGGGTCTGAGGGTGCCAATCCAATATTAATGAGCACGGCTCATGAAAGCCCTGCAAAGCCCAGTGTGCTTGTGTTGCAGGATGGATATGGAGAGGTTAGTTATCTTCCTGGGGGGTGGGAGATCCCTGTTGGAGCCACCAGTGTTGTTAGCACTCCCATCACTAATCCAAGTGGCAACAACCTTCTTCTGGATGACTTGCATCCAGGACTTAAAACATGGAGAGCTGCTCATACCACTTATTTTTTTGCACCTGAGCTAGAAAATGTGTCCCCCAAAGTGCCTAAGTTAAGTAAGTGCTTTGAAACATCTATTGAATAATATTTCTATTTCCAAAGACTATAGAGAGACCCCAGAGACACAAGTTTCTGTCTGAATATAGACAGTTAGCTGGTGTGTACCCCTGTTTCCCGTACAGTTTATGTACCCTGATTTTATTGAGGCTTAAAAATAGAATGCATCAAAAATCTTCTGAGAATCTAAACCCATTTACCCAATCTGCAACTGCCTATGCACAGAAAGTTTCACTAACTTCAAAATGTTTGGTGATATCACTGTACCCACACAGGGTACACATGTTTAAACAACTGCAGAGTCAGAACTGCATTTGGATGGGAATCTGAATCAAATCCTCTCTTAATTTTTTGCCATTTATAAAAGTAAATATATTTAACACTATGTGGAGAGAAGAGCTTTTCAAAAAAAAAAAAAAAAAAAAAAAAAAAAAAAACCCCCAAACAAAAAAAAAAAAACAACAACCGGGTT
>VZRQ01008240.1:901641-948746 GCA_013397975.1 Machaerirhynchus nigripectus
AAAAAAAAAAACCCCACAACCAAAAGAAGAAAGCAGCAGCTGGTTTCTCCCAAAGACGTGCAATCTCCTACCTGCCACAGTTAAAGAGTATTCCAGAGCTGCACACATCACTGTTAATATTATCAAGGATATTGCATGAAAAGTGAATGCTAAGGAAGCCAGGGCTACACTGGCATCTGTGCCACTGAAACACGGGGGAAAAGACAGGCACAACTTGTGTCACTCTGGCAAACAGCATTAGAAAAAGGCAATTAATCTCACAGCTTCCAAAGCACATTGCAAACATTACAAGAGAAAATATATATATAGTGAGGGCAGTCATTTTCATTTTTTTTTCCAATCCCTTTTCGTTCTCTCTCTAACCAGCATTTTGCAATGCTAAAAAAATAACACTTACACATCATTTCTACAGTGTTCATTTCCTGGCAGAGAACGTTGATCAGCAAACATGATCACCACAGTGCCAATCATGAGTCCAAAGTCAATTATTTTTCCGAACGGACTAAAACGAGTCCCTTGTCCCCCTCAGTGAGAGATAACACACAGGTGTACAACCAGCAGGCACCCAAGGGGGTGGGGGGAGAGGGGGAGACGTGGGATAGGAAGGGGCCAAAGCAGTGCAGACACATGCACTATTTGCTTTAGAAAATAGTTGAGAAGCAGCTCAGAAAGAATAGAAATCTTCTGGCTCTAATCTGCAGCCTGAAAAATATTAAGGTTGAAAAACACTCTGACAGAGCAGCTAACAGTTAAATACTACTGTTGTTTGGGGACTTTAGCAGGAAAAGGAAATGTAGCCACTCTTTCTGGCATGTCTGATTTTCTCTCTCCCCCGTCTCTCAGCAAGGGTTCACACACATCCTCAGAAGTCCTGCACACCAGAGTGACCCATGCTGCTTCTCCTGCTGCCGTTGGCAGTAGGGAAACATCACTGTGCTTCAGAAAGCATTTCAGGATCCCTTGTTTCCAGGACTGGCAGGGCTGAGACCAGATCACAGAGCTCCAGTGATGCTGCTTTTCTTTCTCTGCCTGATGGATGCAGAAAACATGGTCAGGCTCCTACAACCAAAGGAGCCCTGGACCCCAGCTTGTAATGCTATACTACTTGGTCCTTCCTCTTGCTCCAGCAAGGAAATTTTGCAGGATGCACCATCATATTGAAACTGTTCCCTTCCTCACTGCTAGGTAAATAGACCAGTGTATGTCCATGAGAAAACAGTCCTCTAGTGGTGGTGGCTTCAGGTGTAAACTGTAACCTCAGAAAAAGCAAAGACAGAGCAGTAGAGAGTTAAAAAATTTTTCATTACATCTTTAATTTCAGGGTAACTTTCAGCCTATTATCTGAACAATAATTTCTATCAGTTTTAGATTCTCACTGCTTTTTCCCCCTAAAATAAAAATCTTTGCAAATGATTGTTGTTGTTACATTAATCACACTTTCTACAGGAGGACCTATGGCATCAAGGATTAATGAGCAGATAACCAAGCATTAATATAGATAAATGAGATCTACCTACCTCTACTTCAAGCACTTACCCCCACATGCTGCACACTGGAGCAAACAGATCAGATAATGTATACTTCTGTGCACCCCTAGGGCACTAACCTAAAAGCCAATCCTCCCTAATACCCTCTAAGTACCAGGACCCCAGGGAATCTACAGTCCAGATTGGCAAGACAGCAACAGGAGAGTGAAAGTGGTGAGGCACCTGAGTGCGTGTGGTAGGCACAGGAAGGGAAAGGTGTATCAGCTGGGAGAATGGGATGATCAAGGAGAGAACTGAAAACACTAAGAAGACAAAAAGGCACTGATAGGGACAGCATGAAGCGGAGGCAGTAGGAAGGACAATGAAGACAGGTGACACAGTTTCTTACACAGGGAGAGCTGACGCATCCATGTAGGGCAAAAGCAGCCCAGTCACAGCTGCACAAGCTCCTTTGACTCATCTCTCTTCCCTGGCCCGAGAGCCTCCAGGGCTGTCCCCGCCAGCTGGGCACCCAGAGACTTTGGCAGCACTGTGCCAGCAAAGTCACACTCCAGAAAGGAGACAGCAGGGAGCCTTGTCCCAGATCTCAGGGCTAAAAGAGGCGTTTGGAGCAGCTGTGCCCAGCCCATTATTGAGAGACAGAACCGAGGGTCACCCAGTTATCCCTGCACAGACCCAACCAACCCATCTCTGATTACCATTCAGAGGGGCACTCAGACTGGCTATGAAGATATCAAGGGATAGCAAATCCATCATTCCTTTCATTCACTGATTCCTGTAGTTAATCCTCTTTACTGAGAAAAAAAATTGGGCTTCACATCTGAGTCCCATATAATCTGTCACCCTCAAAATATGAAACTACAGTCGTGGAAGCTAGATGTTCAGGATAGTTCTGTGTAAAAGTCTCTCAAAAAAGATATTCTCTTGGACAAACAGCAAGCGTTTTGACATCTGACCAACCAGCCACATCTGGATGGAAGCATTCATTTGAATTATATGGGCATATTCTTTTGGATCAACTCGTCTGCCAACGTTGTGCACCTGTATTATGTACCTCACATTCAAAACAGTGCTATTTCATCACAGAATTTTGCAGGGAAAGCAGGAGGAGCCAGGACTGCCCAGAAAAATATGTGTCTTCACACACAAACAGACAAGAGGTTTCATTCAAGTATGTGCTTTGTAGGAATTCCGTAAGAAAAAGAAAGAGGTGTGTTTTTAATGTAGACTCAACGACGTAATTTTCTGCCCAGTTGCCTTGTTTCATGGGATGTCAAGAAATCTGCCCGTTTAGTAGACATACTCAGGCAGTAAACCCCGTATGTGAACAGAAAAGGACTGCTTATTTTACTTTAAAGTATCATCAATCAAATTTGTCCTTACACACAAACTTGTGCAACAAAGCTTGTGGAGTGTGAATGAGCAGGAATTTCAAAGAAATAACTTTATTTTAAAAAGTCAGCCACAGCACGTGAACACGACAGCAATGGAAACTTATGCAAAAATAACTGCCTAAAGAGAGAAAAATGCACCTGGTGTTAACAGTCTAGTAAAGATACCTTAGAGATTCAAAGGTTAATGGAGGTTTTAAAAACATTAATCTTTAATTTCAATTATTTTAAGAACAACCATATTCTTAATGGTATGCTGAGACTCCTTGGGCTTTGCTTTTCAATAGCCTTGAGATCCCAGCAAGGGCAGTTCACCACTTGGTATAAGTAGATAGTAGTTTAATAAGAGCATAGGACACCTATTTTTTCTGTAATTATCTGACAGGTTTTTATCCACTTCCAATCAAAACCTTCTTCCCACTGAAACATTTAATTTGCTTAAGTTGAACTTTAGAACTCCCTTGCAGCCACCAGGCTTGGGGTCTTTCTTAATATCACTAACAGTAACAAAATAAAATTCATCCTATGGCAACACTTTAACCTTTCGTAAGAGTTTTCTTCTCTTCCCAGTACTGAAGGGAGGTTCAGAATTAAGCTATCAGCAAAACATTCCATAAGGGAGATGAAGACCAGACATGAACTGCAGACCAGAGCAAGCAGAATATATATGCAGCTAGGAAATAAAAGTGCAATGTGTGTGTTTTTCAAATGTATTTCATTGGAGGGAGTTTATAGGAAGGATTAATGATAATCAGAACTCAAATCTCATCTCTCTAAAGGGCAGTGAGTCTTTTGCAGAGTAAAAATGCTTTCAGCTTAATTGTGGAGTTAAGTAAATAACTATATTTTTGACTAGGCAGAAGATAAAAGATTTGCAAGAATTTGAATTGTATTTGAAATTATCTGTGACTTTAAATTAAGATATCTCTAGAAATAATTCTGGGTATTATCTTTCACATAGAACTGAAATTGAAATTGGCTTCTCTACCCAGAAGGTCCTCTCCACAGTACAATAAATTGTATTAATCCATTAGCAGAAATGTCAAGCTCAACTGATAATTATCAACTGGCTTTGTAAAACCACCAGCCATTCCTCATTACATTTATGTAAGAGATCTAACTGGAGAAGTCCATTCTGAGATATCTGATGATCTTTTACTTAATGTAACAGCCTCTTGCAGCACAAGACTGACTTTGCTGCAAAATGGACCATGACTTCCAGGCTCCAGGGTTTCACATCGGGCAGAGCGGGTTCAGAGCACGCTGTCAGTATTAGCAAAACTGCACTACACCCTGCCAGGGAAGAAGGATGCACCGCAAGTTCACTCCTACCACGGAAAAGTCTAGGGTGGAAGATGTGTCTGTAAGCCAGGCAGAGGGGTGTGAGAGCTGGGGCTTGTAGGTCACCGGGGAGCAGTGGTGTTTGGTGTCCATATGGGTGACAGCACCAGTAACAGGTCCCCTGGCACAGCCACAGGCCCTGTCCACAGCAGCAGCACCAAGAGCAGCCCCGCTGGGTCAGACTCTTGTCTTCTTTCTGCTGCAGCAGAAAGTCTGCATCTCCAGGATTGGGATCAAGGCACCTGAGGGAAGTTCCTGGCTCTGTTGAACACAGCAGTGGATTTCCCAGCTGCTCCAGCAGAGCTGGTGCTTAGAAAAAGGGCTGTACAAAACAACATTGGCTTGCTGGTAAGAGGGATGAGCAAGGAAGATTGTTTTGGTTTACTTCAACCCACTCTGCGTTATTCGTAATAGCTAGATTTAGGCAAATGATGCAGAGAAATGTATATCTAACAACTCAGCTGAAGGGGCATTTTTTAAATCAAATGTCATCAAGATAAAATTTTGCCAGTTCTGCTGAAGAAAAAAAAATCCAAAAAAGCAGAAAGTCTATTCTAATTTTAGACAATCCTAACACTTAATTTACCATAAAGATTATGGAGATCCCCAGACAGATTCTGGGGGTTTGCACATTAGGGTGACACTATTTATGGTACAGTCTCAGTGAACACAAGGAGGGAGAAGCATAAAGGCCTTATCCGTTCCCCCTGGAAACCAGAGCGGTGCCCTGATGAGGCAGGACTGGGCTGCCTGCTCTGTAGCAGCATGTATAATGGATGAGACTTTCAGGAGGTGGGTGTTCAGGTGCCAAAAACTGATGCACACAGAGCTGTTAGTCACTTCTGAAAAGCCTTTGGCAGGATCCCTAACTACATGGAACCAATCCATAGCTATACAGCTCACAAGTGGGATGCTACAGACTTAATGGTCTGCTCTCGAGCAGATATATGGTTTGTTTTTGTTGAGTTATTGAGTTTGTTGATGGCTTCTTGGAGCAGAAAGGGATTGAATGAAAAAGGGAAGGTGATTCACAGAAAAATGGCTCAGCTGACCAAAATACACCTTCTCTACTCTGTGTCACTGGCTGTCACTGTCAGCTCCAACTACAAACAGCTTGGAAAGATTTTTTCCTTCCTTTCTTTTTATCTCTCACCTCACAGCAGCAGGAGTGTGTGTCCTTCTACACCATGACTGATGAAGGCCTGAACGCATTTTAGGAGCAATAGGGTAAGAGGGGAGGATGAGGAAAAAGCCTGGTCCTAGTCCTGCCAGAGCAGTTCAGGGTGAGAACTATGGGGATACACCACACCAGAAGGGAAGAGGTGGCAGCACCAAGCCTTTAACCAACTGGTTCTTTGTCTGCAGAAGACACTGGTCACCAGGATGAAAGGGGTAAGAAATGAATGAGGTTTGAAATGGGCATGGCTAATTTCCTCCTCAATCATTGACAATTTACTCTCAAGTCAACAACTTAGTAGTTGTAGTCAGTGCCATCTCCTTTCTTTTACATGATTACCCAAAAGGATTAAAAAACAGTTATTTTTACTGCCACTTACTTTTAGAGCCATTCATGAGACTGAGCTTCAAAACAACAACAAAACAAACAAAAAAAGCCAAACATAACAGGCAGCAGAGAGCAAAGATGCACACAACAGCATTTCGGCTGCATTAGACACCCTACTAGCATTCAGGCCAGAGGGACTGTGGCAATAACAGCGCCTCAGAACTGAGACGCTGCCGTGTGCCATGGCAGACACCTCCCTGAGCCCAGAGGAGGCACTGCAGACACACTGATAGGGACACACAAAGCAGAAAGGCAACAACTGCAGCAGAGACCTTCCCTCTGTGTGGAGCTAGCGAGGGCTGCATGGGATGGGCAGAAAGCTGCCCATGAGCGCAGTGAGAGGCCTCCCCTGGGCTGACAGCAGTGCCCACTGCATGCTGCAGAGCAAGGCAGAGGAAGCGCTGGGAACATTTGCAGTCAGCCTTTTCAGTGGCAACACATCTCCCCTTGAGATGATACTGCAGTGCTTTCATCCACCTCTGATACGGCCAGCAGCAAATTTTAGTAGCCCACATACCTATATTCCTCAGTGGGGTCACAACCCATGCAACTCCTCTAGCATACACTCAGACTTCTGCTCTTCAAACTCTTCAGTGGATCTGAGCAAAACAGAAAGCTTGACATGCCACAGAGAGCAGGGACAAAGACGCAAGTTGTGAAAATACCCGTGAGGAAGATATAAGGGGGAATTTAGACTGAGGGAGCACAGGTGTAGATTAGATATTAGCACGAAGTTCTTTACTGTGAGATGAGGCACTCGAACAGGATGTCCAGAGAAGCTGTGGATGCCCCATTCCTGGAAGTGTTCAAGGCCAAGATGGATGCAGCTCTGAGCAACCTGGTCTACTGGAAGATGTCCCTGCCCGCAGCAGTGGGGTTGGAATGAGGACATCTTTAAGATCCCTCCAACCCAAACCATTCTGTGATTCTGTGATATCCTCAATCCTTGCTTTTTGTTCATCATGTACTTCAGAGTGCCATTTAGGAATCTGTTTATCCAAGCAAAACATTTTCCTAAATAAGTAGTCCAAAACTAAGTTTAGCAACTCTACACATGTACCTGAACATGAATAGGTAGAGGCATTCCATTGCAGCACACAAAATGTACTGTGTGGGCATGGCTGGTTAGCAGTCAACACAAAAATCAATTCAGCCAAAATCTGACAAAAACCCAGCCTGTTCATTTGGTTCCCACTTATCACAAGTAAAGGAGGTCCAAGGGGAATTTCAAGAAACAGCCATGAACAGTGCACTGACACTAAGATATGATGTTTAAAAACTACAGAAGGGCTCTGGTCAAACATCCCCACAGGTCCCTCCTCCCTTACCCTAGGGTGAATTCAGCAGTGACATTACCAGCTCCTGGTCCTCTAATGGTGCAGATCTGTCAGACTTCGCATACCTTGCATGATTTGTGCATTTAACAGGTGTGTCACCTCTCTGCAAGGCTCAGATACAATCTCAGGCACTGACAAGGGAATGAAAACCATTTGGCTTAGGTACCAAATTGCCAGTCAGTAGAACAGGACGTTAGTATTTGCCTCTTCCCCAGGCAGCTTTTGACATTTTGCAATTTGCAAGCATTACCAGAGGGCTTTTCACACCTGCCTGGGAACAGAAGTCAGGGCTTCATCATGGCAGGTCGAATCTAACACTCTTTGTCACAATGACATTCAGAGCAAAAGTATCCAGCTCTGCTATATAAAATCAACACTTCACCCATAGCCTGCTTGACAAATCAAGAGAAATCAGGCCAATATCAAATTCTCTTTTAAAAGTCCTCTGGAACTCACCAGTACAACAAGTAATAGGTCAACCTGTCTACAGGTAACCTATTCCTGGTCTTCAAAATAAAGATAATCCACTTTTAAGTAGCACTTACTGGAAGGCTGGATATCTCAACTTAAAAAAAAACAAAATCCTCAAACTCAGCTATTTATAAGCAGGCTAAGCACCTCATACATCCAAACAACACCAGTAACTTCACCAGCTTAACAATTACAAATTACTGATTTAAATCCCACTGCTATCCAAATAGCATACGTTCAGAGCCCTAACACCCAATTAATTTTATCAGCCTAAATCCTTACATCTCACTCCCATTTTTATCAAGACACTTGACACAGACCAATAAACTGGAAAGGCCAAGAGGCAAGGAGAGAAGGGATGGATAAGCCTCACCTGGCTTGCTCAAAGCACAGCAGCCATTGAGATTGGGGCACACCAAACAGCTAAACCTGGAAGCAACTCAGATGTACAAAGACATTCAGTGAGGCTGACAGTTTTCTACCTGCACTAAAGCACATGGGTTTATCACCTGACGTTCATTGATCTGTGCAAATTACTTGCCAAATGTAAACTAACTCGGGCATAATTTGCATAATCAGCTACATGAAACTGAAGGTAATATAGCACTTGTGTATTTATGCCTCCCGGGAATCAAAGAAGTACTAATATCAGTGTAACCCTGTCCACTACAGGAACTCACCCAGGAGACAGTTTCAAAATTGTTTGTTTTCTGCATGAGACACGTTATGTGCTCATCACAGATGTGGGGGAGCCTGCAGCCATATCCCCCACCTTGGAACTACTGAGCTCAGGTCAAAACAGCAGTAAAAATGCAGCCTGACATGGCCATGCATAGCCCAGGATAAGCATGTGCTGGCTGAAGCCTGCAGAGCACCTTCGTTCTTCCAGGCTACTGCTGGCAAAGCTGAGTGAAGAACAGTGCAAACCCATGCACAGTGCCAGCATCCAGGCCTGTAGCATGATTCAAGTGTGTTTCAGTTAAAACCTATTAGACAAAATGATAGTTTGGCTCTTTTCAACTAAATTCACAGTCATTAAACCCCAGGGGAGGCTAATGCCCCTCCTAAATACCTGTCAGTCAAAAACAAAGGTAATTTGCATCTTTTTGTTGATGTCTGCAGGAGGCCATTTAATTACTTCATAAACCTGAGTGTGAAAAGGATTGATACTCCCATTTTCACCAATTACTCATAAATAAATACTCTTGGTCCACATCATAAGCATTTTTGAAGAGTATGTTAAGGATCTTAACAATATTTTTCCACTGCCCTGAAAGACTTTAAGAAGGTTTCTCCCACCCATTAGCAAAGACCACTGTGGAAAAAATGTCTGTGTGAATCCACCAACACCAGTGCTGTGAAAAATTTTTCCTCTTCTGACATGAAACAAAATTGTTTTATAAACTCTCCGTGAGAAGCTATTCTGGGAGAAAAAAAGGGGAAACATTCTTCATTCCCACATAGCAGAGGGGAAAACTGTGTGTCTGCATCTCCATTGGATTTGTTGCCTTTCCCCGGGCTTAAAATTAGAAGCTAAACACGGTTAGAAGGAAGAAAGGGTTTTACCTTGGTATTTATTTAAGGATCCTTAGATGCACCACATCCAGGTAGAATGCACCGAAATGCACCCCAGGATGCACACTGAAAATGCACACACATGATGATTAGTGTATACAGTTATAGGCCTTGCAAATTAGCACATCTATCAAAGGTTCCCCAGTGAGAGACTCGAGAGAAGCCCCCGTCCTGAGGAACCTTCCCCCTGGATGGGCCTACCTTGGTTTACAGAATGTGTTCTGGAGAGGACCTTGGTGTCTGGGGCTTTCTGACCCCCAGCTGCGAGGCCTCCAAGATGTTTGGTCTCTTGGCTTAGCAGAACTTTGGGTCTAAGCTGTTATCAGACTTGGGGAATTACAAGTATGTGGGCCAAAAGCACTAAGGATACATAAAAGCTACGTAAAAGCTATATAAAAGGGGTTCATAAAAGGGGTATATAAAAAGGCAAAAAATCATCATGGCATCAGATTGACCAAGTCTAAACCACTGTTCTGAGGAGTCCCAGGCCCTGTGCTCTGTCCTCAGTCCCAAAGGGATCATGCAAGCACCTGGCCCCTACTCTATCAGGGGTGTTCTGAAAACATCAAGGATCCAGGAATAGTGTGCAGATCTACTACATATGTCCAAGTCATCTTGCCGGAGCTAAAAACCCAGGAGAAAGAACCTCAAAAATTACTGGAACTATGAAAAAAAAAAAGGAAAAAAAAGCATTCCTTGCAGTGAAAAGCATCTTTATCTGTTCAGTTCATTCAGGAGAAGGTTGAAAGGTGGCTTGATCACAATTTACAAGGGACTGCACCAAGACACAGATGGATGTCATGTCTCTTTCTCTCCCAGCTATTGAAGAGCCAACACTGGGAAGTCAAAACTAGACAGATTCAGATTAGAAATTATGTGTGAATTTTTAACAGAGCAGGTAATTAATCATTGAAACAGCTTACTCAGGGATGTGGAGCATTGCAGTCTGCATCACTTGCAGTCTTTAAATAGATGCTGGATTTTTTTTAAAAGAAGACGTGCCAGGTCCCAAACAAGAGTCAGAGGCTCAGTGCAGGATTACAGGCCAAGGACTTTTAGTCTGCTCCTATTCATGACACAGGTTTACTAACCATAACTCACTATCCAGGCTTAAAAATCTCTGGAGGGCATTTGTATCATCTAACTTTAGATATGCCCAATCTTTCTCTACAGCTGGAGGCAGTAAGTCTTCTCCAGAGGGTAACATGCAGCAGGAGCCAAACTTGCATGCTCTGAACAGCCACTTTGCACACCTGAGGTAATTTGTAACTGAGTTTAAACTCCAGAAAACTGAAGATAAGCTCATAATCAGAAAAACAGCAAGCAATCCATACCTCACAGCCTTCCTCTCCTGCCCCACTCCCTCCTTGGAAGTGCAGGGAGGCACTGGAGGGAGGCAGTGAGCCACTGCAGAGGCAGCATCCCTGTCCTGCTCTCCCTCCAGCCTTGTGCTGCTCTCACAGCACCAGAGAGTCACCACACAAGTCCTCCTGAAGCTGCACTCTGCTCCTCGCCCGGCTTACAGCCAGTTCCCCTCACCAGCAGGGAAGCACACCCATTTTAGCAGACTCTGATGTACAGTTAAACAACGCATTGCTACTTTCTAGTGCTTCTGCTGTAGGAGACAGGCATTTACTCCATACAAAGGCAAGGCTTACCAGGAATACTTGACTGAATAGAAAGAACCAGTTGGACCCCAAATAAACTTAGAAGAAGGTACAGGTTATCTCTTTCAGGTACCACTGTGGAAAGAAGCCTCACGTCTTCAGTGGCAAGACTTCCTACAAATCCTTCACTTTTTTTAAAGAACTGTGATTCTTTCTATATCTTTGCAAATATTTGGCTTTTCCTATGTAGTTAACACTTGCTGCTGCCAACAGATATTATCAATTTCTGTTTGAAATACAAGAAATTAACTGTCATAATTTTGTATGCATTTGGACAAAAAAGCCCTTCTCCAGGAAAAAAAAAACAAAACCCAGACTTGAAAACTTTACCAAATTAGAAAGGAATTCATAGCCAGATTCATGACAAGATCCCTGTGAAATCTGATTCTGCAAGTCACAGCCTGAAGTAAGAGCCAATATTCCTCAGCAGAAACACAAAGCATTTTAGCTATTGAATTTGTCAGGTGTAGTGCTTATAACAAAGACCACTGTAATTGGCAGCAGACTGATGATCTGGCTTGAATGCAAAGGCTAGAGTGGAATAATTTTTATAATTATATATAAAGTGATGAAAAAATAGTGCTGACAATTACAAGATGGAAGAAAACACACCTTGTTCTACCAGGTAGAACACTGGTTCTACCAGGTAGAACACTACTTGTAGGCAGGCCCAAGAAATACATGTGTTCATTTGATGATAAAATTCTTCACTGTTTCTTTTACATAGTTTCAAAAAGTTACATCATGGGTTTATAAATTATTTGCTTCATCAGAGTTTCCAAAATATTTATTATTTCAGCTTGGTAGTTATAACATCCATGCTGGCCATGAATGTTTAGGATTACACACCCATATACATACATACATACATACGAGAAACACATATATAAATGTGCCTGTGTGTATACTCACATATATATTTTATACACAGGTATATGTTTCTAGATATAAAAGTTTCCACTAACAATTTGACAGAGAGGTGACCTTTCCCATTACTGAATGCTATTGCATTTAGACTACTAATGAGTAGCAGAGCTTAGAAGTTAATACACGGAACAGGCAGGCATTACTTCTGTGTGATGCTTATTTGCGGATCTTGACATTTCTCTGAAGTCAGCCACTCCAGGAAGCAGCTATGGCCACTTGGAGGGCTTAGAAAAATGGAGGCTAACCTAAAAAAATCAAGCAAATTAGTGATGACTCACTGTCTGACACGTCAGTGTACCCATCACAAGATCCGCTGGGAAGGAGGACTTGCCCACCATTTCCTCAACCCCATATATGAATTGGAATCACAGAGTAATGCTAATCAATACAGGGAGCTAGAGTAGCTTTAGAAGGACACTCAGAAAAATAATTATATGTGATGCAACATTTTCTGACACCTTTCAATCCATTTGGCAGCATGATGCTCAAGGACCACAGGAACAGCCAACATTCAACCATGCCCTTTAAACAGTTTGCCTGTAGAGACAGTGCATGACTCACAAAGCAGGGTATTCTCAGCTGAGACAGCAGCTTCTGACTCAGCAGCAAGCAGCCAAATGTCTGCTGGTAAAGGTGATGAAAAGGTCAGTCTGATAACTTCAAGTGAAGGAGGAGCTGGTAACAAGTTGAGCTCCCTACCTTGGGCAGCACACTTTGGCTGGAGAAGCTGCAAGCTGTCCTTCTTTTGGTGCTGCAAATAATTAGTGAAGCAGTAGATGCATTTTGAACTGATTTACTATTTCGCATAACTACACCTTGCAAAAACAAGCTGTTCTTTGGAAGTAGACAATGGCACGTGTGGGACTGCCACACAGAAACTATCCTGCGAGTTCTTCTTAAAGAACAGGAAATCAAGAGCAAAACTCGTCTTGATGTTTATGGACCTTAAGCAAAATATGTCCCAGGCTAATACGCATCCATCCATCCCTTCTCAATAAATTATACTTGCAAGTAAAAGTATGTCTCAGCACAAAAGGAAATTAATGAGTCAGATGTTGAATCAGTCCTGTGGATCCAGCAGGGAGGGGCCCACACTGAGCCCCAGTGTCAGCTGCTCTCCCCACAGAAGGACAGGGACAGCAGGCAGGACACAGCAGTAGTTGTCTGACAAAGTCCTGGGGTACCACATAGAGCACTGGCAGTCAGAGAGGACAGAAGTTTCACAAGTAAACATGATGGTTGACTACTGAGAAAAGTCCCCCTTTTCCTGCATTGCCATGTAAGACACAAAACATGGCAATTGGAAATGAAGATGGTAAAGATTAAATTAAATGTAGAGAAACTGCACTCGAGAAGATGCTTTGTGGTTCTGAGTTCCTGTGAACTTGGTGAGGAGTTCAGAGCATAACAAACACACCTCTAAAAGAAGCAGCTACAAAAACTCATCATCACTTTATGAGCTGTGTTTATGTTCTGCAGTGGCATTTTACTTGCTAATAGCAACTTACACTACCCATAATAGCACCATAAAGAAGACCCTAAGAAAATCTTCAGTTTAAATTTGAGAAAAGTATTACATACAAACTGAGAAGAACTACTGCAAGTATGCCATGAAATGTCCAATAGCTAAAGTTTTCTTTTCTTTGCCCAGGTTATAGACTCACTAAGGGGTGCTGTACTTACTTGACACTGGCAGTGGAAAAAGTTTAATTTGCCCTTGTAAAGGTGAAATGAAAACTTTCTAGAATGAAAAGATTCAAGTGTGAGAGGACTCCCGTCCATCAACTCAAATGTGCTCCACTTCTTCCAGTTTTTAAGTATAGGTCTGTAAAGAGCAAACATTGGACCATCATGACTATGGAAAAAGAGGAGATTTAGTCGGGTGAGAAGAAATAAAACCAGATAAGTTCACTGGGAAAGCAGAGAAGCTGGCGCATACCCTGTGGGTGTGAAGTTTGGTGTGAAATCAGAGTGCCTCTCCTACGCCATGAAGACAAAAGAACTCACTGCATGCCTAAGGATGGTGGAAGGGCATGGTGAGGTGTCTGAAGGTGCAAAGCCTGCCAGAATAGCTGTGGAGGCCTGCTTAAAGTGCAGAGACACAAACTTGGTGCAATCACAGCCCTGCTGCTTTTTGGACATGGCCGCTGCTACCAGCTGTTTCACAAACTGACTGGGCAGCATCTCCGAGAGCTCTAATGGGCACAGGCCAAACCAGTCAGAGAATGTGCTGATGTTTAGGCAGCATGGGCAATCAGAGAGCCAGTTCTCAAAGATGCTGTGTGTTATTCTGCTGCAGATTTTCAGCCAATGTAGCCAGGTTTGCACAATCCTTTGACTGAGGGACCACATCCCACCCCTGAAACATGGCATGCCTAGGGGTGGAAAGGGGTGTCAGCTCCCACCTCCTCCTAACTCTTCATATTTGGGGTTTACCCATCCTCACAGAAAGCTACTACTACTGCTAAGGTTGTTTCCTCTCCTCCAGGTCTCTTTCCATGATTACCTGCAGAGATCAAGAGTCCTACAGAGAATCAGTGCAGATGCTACAGAGCTATCAGATGGCAGTGATTCCCCGTCTGAATGCAATATAGCCTTTTTAGTTCCTTGAGTCATTTCACAGAGATTTAGGAAGAAGGGAGTTCCCTACAGCATAGGATATTGTCATTACGCAGCACAATCAGGTACTGTGATCACATGTTCTTTTTTTGACAACAGGGTTCCCATGAAGCTCTGAGAAGACACAGAGAGACTGACTGGACTGGCAGATCTGGTCTTGGACTCCTCTCAGTCAGGTATCCGGAGCTCTGTGAATAAATGCCACAGTGCAGATGACAAGTGGACCTTGTTCACTACCTCAGTCCTCCCCTATCCTCCCCAGGCCTGCAGGGATCAGGCTTCTCTCAGGCGGTGAGGAGGTCCATGATGGAACCTCCCTGCCAGGGCCGGGCAGGCACAGAGCTTGAGCGGATGGCACCTGCAACCCACCCTGTTACACATCTCATATCCAGAGTAAAAGGGGGAGAGGGGAGGGAACATTTTGCTGTTCAGAGACTTGGTTGGCTTCTTAACAACACAGGGGGTAGGCATGGCTGAAAGGAGAAATCTGACTGCAAGCCTGAGCACCCTGGTTTCTGTTGGGTTTTCTGATCTTTAGCAGTATTTGATCATACAGAAAACTATTTCATAGCTTACCAATGCCATTACTCTGTGGTGTGTAACCTGCAACCATCGGAAGTAATATATCCCCATTTCCCACGCGGCAGGAGCACTCATGAACAAAAAGTGAGTTTGATTCTCAAGCAGTTGGTCCAGATGCAGCGGCTGACACTGGCTCTCGCTCCCGCTTCCAACACAGGCCACAACAGGGCACTTCTGCCTGCAAAGCAACATCGGCATGTCAAGAAAAATCAATGAAAGCAAGGGGAAAAATGCCTCTGGCTCTGTAGGGCTTTTAAAGCATAGCTGCACTTCAGAGCTTGGAAAAAGCACAATGCTGAGGAAAGTCCCAGGAGAGCAGAGGAACTTAGGAGTCACCTTTGGAGGAGTCTCAGGTCTCCCTCTCTCTTGCCATTTTTGCTGACTTTAACTAAAGTAGGTGAAGTCACATGTTTCAGTGGCTTTTCCACAGTTTATCAGCTGTTTCAGTGGAATGAGGATCCACCAAGTACTACTGCAAACTGCAGTGCCAGGCATGCTTTGAACCCATGCCTCATTTTCAGAAATGCAGCAGAAACACAGCACCAGAAAACATAATTTGTATATTTTTATTTGTGCACCTAAGTGTTTTTTCATGACCAAGCGGTAGATACAAGAAGTTTTCATCTCACACAAATCTCTTGTGTGGCCTTTTAGTACAGAATGCCCTTCAGAAGCTGGTAATGTGCCACTTACAAGGACTGTGCTCTATAGAGCATTCAAAATGCAAATGCCATCCCACTAGGACAAAGTCTAGGACTGCAGTATCTTAGGATGATGAACTTCTGGCAAATCCAAGTCAGGTTCCCATTAAAGGACTTGAGACAAACTGCAGAGGTGAGCAGCTGCAGCAGAAAAGACGTGATGCTTTCCAGGCTCTCCAGCTCAGGAGTGATGAGCCAGGTCAGCATTCCAGGCTTCTTGCTGTGGACTCGGGAGACCCAGAGCCCAGAAGGGACCTCTAACTAGAGTTCTGGACAGCTGCTGGGTGACAGAAGTACAGCTGACGAGGATGTCATCTGCTCTGAGCAGCTGGCAGCATGACTGAATTTCACTCATTTTAGAAACACCTGTTTTCTGAAATGTAAATTTCTCAGAACTTCTGGTGTGCAGGGCATTTTGAGGCTGTCCCAGTACAGCCTAGCTCCTATCACAACTGTTCTTCAGAAACATGATCCAGAAATTCCAATCTTCACTCAGACTAATTCCATACTCCTCATCCAAAAGCTTCCTACTAGAAATCCCAGAAGGGCTCCTTCCTGTCAATGGAACCTTCAAAATCTAGGACCAACCATACTTCACGGACACGTCTTTCAGCTTATAGAACTATCTGTCCCCAAACATTTTGCCTTTGTTCCTTCTCCATATTCTCTCCCATGTACTTTCCTGAACTCCATCCCACAAATTTCATATATGTTTGACCTTGGCAAAATTATGAAGTACTGTATCATTTAATGAAATGCAAAGTCATTCGATAGTTCAACAAGCAAAATACTCAAATTATAGATATTAAAATAACAAAATACATGTGTTCAAAATGATGCTTCTGTTTTACTATAGACATTTAAAAGTCTTAATAACACAACACAGTATTTCATTTAAACTGAAGGATATTAGGACTTTGAATGTTTTTTGACCAAGTCCTTTGGTCACATGCACAGACTAAGTGATTACACTCAGCCACATATCCATTTCAGATGATGTCCAAGCCCCTGCAAACATAGATGGCCCCGTGCTTCATGAAGCTGTCTTCCTACTCCACTGCACACCTCTGTTTATCATTTTCTGCTCATTTTCCTCCAGATTATGCCCTTTGAGTTTGCTTTACCTGACTAACTGGATATTTTGTTCAGCCCAGAAGTTTACACAATGTCTGTTTCACATGGCTCAGGGTGAAAAAAAATCTGTTGTTCAATACATCGCACCAGTAGAAAAAACAATTATTCCCACTATTCTTCTCCAAATACCTTTCTCTACTCTTTTCCACAGTCAGGTAAACGCAAAGACTCAAAGGGATCCCTCTGTCAATATCTCTTTTGCAGGGAACGAGTATGAGAGAAGAATACTCAATGGTGCTAATGCAATAAGTAAGCAACCGTGCAAGCCCTGGGCCACAGAGACAGTGCAAAATGTTTGCATTACCATTTCAAGAAGATTTTTCAAATCATAGACCTTGAAATCTACTATTTGCAAATGAAATTGTTTTTTACCATCCTGGGAATAAGGGTCAAGAAAAAAGCTAATGATGGCCTTACAAATTTTACACACAAAATGAGCATCCCTTACGTGCAAAGCTGCTCTCAAGAGATCATTTCATTAACAGCTGCAGAGTCTGAATTTTTTGGTCCTGATATTTAGACAGGAATCCAAAAAGCCACCATGAATCACACAGACATCTCAGGCTTAGTTATTCTCAGTGAATCCCTGCTGCTCTGAGGGGCTATTTGGAGTGCTCCTTGCTGAACTACTCCACATATTGTCCCTGCCGTTTCCAATCCCATTTCACCACACTCCTCCTTCAAAGGCCAGGTGAACTGAGAGGCCATCCAGTCCTACAGAGCTGTGGCTTCAGATTCAGCCAGTGTAGGAGAAATGGGGTTCTGAGCAGAAACTCCTGCTGTAATTCACTGGGAATTATGCTCAGCTCTGGGGTCCTGGCCTGGAAGGACCTTCCCAGCTGCTTTGTACACTCTATAATGTTTCAGACCCACTGCTCAGGTATGACACGAGTATTTGTGGGTCTGGGTTGCCAGCATGGCAAGACAAACACTACTGTATGCAGAAACTACAACTGGAGTACCAAGATCAGAGACTTGGGAAGGCTTAAAATGACTCTGCCATGGAAATGGATCACCAGAAGCACCCTAAGAATAGATGTTCAGTGGAAGAGAGGTTTTCTCAATGAAAATCAAAACCCAGTTGCCTACTGAAACAATACACCCCAAACATGCCTTGCTACTTGAACACCAGCCTCACTCTGTTGCCTTTCCAGCGGCCCTACTGGCATACTTCCCCTCAGAGTTAGCTCTAGCAGAGCTAACTCGCTAACTCTAAAAAGTAAAATTGAAGTTTAGCTATTGTAATCAGGGACTGGAAAAGAGTAATTTTGTTGTGTCACAAGTTTTAATGGCCTATTTTGTAGAAAAAGGGATATTGGTCTGTGGAGCAGAAAGCTCAGCAGCTTTCTACTCATTATAAGAACGTGGCTCCTCAGCAAAACGGCACTGATCCATGCACTCATCCTCCATACTGTCTCAAAGAATTAGGCCAGGCAGCCTTTTCTCCCCTTTTTTCACTCTTCACCCCCCAGAAGTCACACAAACAAAGCATGCAGACACCTGATTCCTCCTTCAAACAGCTTTAAACCATTCACCTCAACCAAAGCAGGCCTAAATGACCCCTCTGAGAAGGAAGCTATTAATCCTACAATTTTACTGCCGTACAGCCCAATTTGTTGACCTGCTTGAGTTATCTCCTCCATGGTTCATCTGAACAACGCAAGGAACAATTTAGCCAGACAAAGGCTTTTCATTCTCAGCCACGTGCCACCCACACAGTGGCAAAGCCTGGGCTGAGCAGGTCCGGCTGGGAAGGAGGAACACAGTGGGGACCATCCTGAGATGTCCAGTCTTGCCATCCCCTCTTTCCATCCAGCCACCAGGTCTTCTGCTTCACACTTGGGGTGAGCAATGTCACAGGCTCAATGTTATTGATATTTGGCTACTCAGTTTCTGCCAGTCACTGCATGAACTTACCTCAGAAGGCGTCAGCATCCAACAGATGACCGGTGCTGTTTATACCCAAAACACTGATGTATCAATCTTGAAAATACCTACATTCAAGAACAAACCCCAGTGGAGCATTTATAACTCAACCAGACACTACAAGGTCACTCTTTTCTGCACCTGACTTTCAGGAAGGGACTCCTAATTTCACACCAGCTTTCCAGAGGCAGGCCAGTACTGCCACTCTTGGCTTGTCATTACAGTGGTGACAATAAATCAGTAAATACACAAAAGAGTAAGAGCTGAAGGAGGAAAAGGCAGAGAATGTGGTAGAAAGGGGTAAGTCTTCCAGGTCACTGAATTAAGAGGTGCCTGTTACCTTCTCTGTGAGTTTTCTCAGAACAGTCCTGAAGCCTTTGCTGGTGTGGATTATCTGTGATTCCCTGTCATTTCCTGGAAGACAGAAACAGGCCCACAGGCTGCACCTGTCAATGCTCAAGCTTCGTTATGCAGAGTAGGATCCAAACAGGCATCTCAATTAATCATACTCATGTATTAGTAAGTAATTCATTAATTCAATAAATTGCTTTAGGCCATGGCATAATCAGTCATGTCAGAGATTATAACAAAAATCACAAACCAAAGTGTTAAACATGAACCCATCCTTGCTGATTCATCATCTGTAGTAATCATTCACAGCTGAACAGGTATACTTTATATACTTTAAGACAGGTGGCATGAAAAATTTATCATCTTAATTGTGCAGATTTCCTCTATCAGATCTGCTGATTGAGCAATATAAGATCTAAACTGCAGAAAATTCACATGCAAACCAACTCAGAAAAAAAATAAATATTTTTGTGACCTGCTCACTGATAGCCAGTAAACACTCTGCTTAAGAAATGGGACTTATCTGTACAGTAACTAATTCCTCATCCTCCAACCCTCAGGCAGAGGGCTGAGAAGGTGCTGTAAGGACCAAAAGCAGCCCCAGCTGGAGCTCTGAGAGTCCACCCTGAACAAGCTCCCACTGCAATGCTGTATCTCCACCATCCTAGTTGCCATTGTTTGTTACCACACAGGCCACTGTACCACAAAGGAAATTTAAATCAATAGGTTTCATTCATTGGGACCTATCCATTTGGTAATGTTTTTATGGCAAGGATGCTCTACATCACAGAACTCAAACAACTGAGCTTGAAGACCTCAGACCCTGATGTCCACTTAGCCACATCTGTCTCATCATTAGCAGGTGCCTATCTAATTTGTTCTTACAGATCTCAAATAATACAAACCTCAGGCAATGTATCCCAGTCTTTCATTTTGTCTGTGTTTAGAAATTATTTCTTACCATCTTCCTACAGGCTACGCCCATATACTTCTTTTTATGCCTACCACACATTTGGAAAAGATTCTGCTCCCTTGCTTTTTGCAGTCACCTTTTGTGCCTCTGACATTTGCTGCCTTCTCCCCCATCCAGTTTCTCTTCTGTACTCCTGATTCAAACTGTGATATTTTGGGGTCAATTTCCCTTACCTATGCAAGAAAAATGCAGACTCAGATAGAACAAGACTGCCTGTAGATTAATACTTGTGTCATTAAGTTGGTTAAGATAGGCAAAACTAAGTTAAAGCTAGAAAGGAAGAGAAAGAGAGAGCTTTTTTAAAAAATTGCCCTACATACAACACAAGAACTCATTCCTATTGACAGACCACTTCTACATCTTTTTAAACCCAGAAGAGAGAGAGCAAGCTACAATGCAAGGAACAAAGTGAGCTGATTTCTCCTTCTTCTGCAAATGAATTAAGTTATAAGTCTTATAAAAGAACAGAAGAAGTTGCATTTGTGAGCAGAAATTGAAAAATCTTGCTGAAAAATTCACAGTTCACCTGTTCCCACAAAGAGGGCCTTTTCATCCCCCCAAAAATTTCCCATTATTTGATGAGTTGCCGTTAAGTGCAACTTAACTTTGCTTTCATTGTCCCAGACTGTAGAGGGTATTTGGAAGTTCTGTAGAGATGTGTTATTGTTTCACTCTGCCTGAACTGAAGAACACAGGTGTTGTCACATGTCACACATGGTAGGAGCAACACGAGCTATACAAATGAACATCTAGTCCAGTGCAGTGGCTGGGACATGGCACAGGCTGCATTCACAGCTTAAATTCATCATTGTAGTTTGCATGATCTGTCTATAAGTTTGCAGTTCCTTACATATCCAAAGGTGTTACTTTTACATATGAAATAATTACACCTCTGGTGAGATAGGTCTCCCATGGTTAGGATTAACATTTTATCTTCTAGTTTACAGCCATAACAGGCCTTGGAATTGTGCTTATATTCTCTGCCTACTTATAAATCCATTCTGAACTTTTCTGGCCGTTCATTACAAGAGATGCTTTGAGTTGTCAGAAGTGGCACGAGATCACCAAAGGCCTAACCCTGGGGAGGGCCATGTACTCCTGTTGCTGCACAGAAACCCTGACTGCTGTTGAAGGCATTCAGCAGCTGAGGAGACTAAGCTCTCTGTGAGTCCTCCTCAAAATGGAAAAGGTCGTAGGGATAATTATTTTTATGCGTTAGGCTGTGGATAAGCTCAGTAGATATTAGAAGTTTTCCAGCTCCTGCCTGCTGTATCACCATTTTCTTCCAGCTGAGAGCCAGTACACTAAGGGTAGTATCCATCACATGAAGCTGTCTGGGAGTCTGGTGGGTTTTGTCCTTGCGAAGTCAGCAGAGACAGAGAGGTGCATTCCAGAGGGCAACAAATTCTATCCTGAAAACAGATGATGGAAATACATGAAATGCCTCTCCAAATGCCTGTTTGAAATTATACATATAGCTTTGCAATTGTCAAGATTCAGCAGTAGAAATTTTCTGAAAGGAAAAAATTAATTCTTTTCCAAGCAAAGACCTGGTTTTATTCAAAGTCTGACACTCAGTGCTTTGAGCAGGGGGTAAAAGAGCTGGGCAGCAGCACACACCATGCAGGTTAGGGTGTTCTAATGTCCAGGATGTAAGCTGGTCCCATACTGGTGCAACCCATGAGATACCACTGTTGGACCAAGGGTATATCCAGGTCATCCTCCGGCTATGGTATGCTGTTTCACAGGTAGCCATGAGCTCGCTGACCTAGGAAAGAAGGTGCATTTCAGGCTCTCTTTGCCCAACACAACCATGACTCGGGACTTCTTCTTCACACTTCAAAAACTAAGCAATGCAGGTTTTCTCCTGCAGGGAGCAAGTCCAGCTCACCTGCCACTGAGATGCGATATGCCAGCTTTCCTTCTGTCTCCTGACTTGCCCATCAGGTAGAAAGGAGAGCCAGCTCCCATCTTTTCCATCAGTGATATGTCCATGACATGAGTTTCCCTGACACACATGACACCATGGTAGGGGCAAACGTACTGACTTGCTGCTGCCTTCCTCTCGCATCCTCTGTCACTCCCAAGCACTAGGGCTGTCCCTGTAGTGACAGCAGAGATCCTCTTGTAGTCTTCCTTGTTCTTGCTTCTGCACAGCCTGTGTCATCAGCCTCAGCTGGCTGTCCAGACACATGGAACCCTGTAAAACACAGAACGATTTCGGACATTCCTTCTGGAGCTGGCAGAGCATAACTATCCTTCTGTGTGATCGTTCTGTACATCAGGAAAGCTGTTGACTCTGCAGCCACCTGAGCACAACACACAAACACCCCTCTTAAATCACTGCAGTCCATTCTCAAGCTAGAAACTCTCCTCTCCACTTGTGCACTGCTACAGTAGAGGACAGAGGACAGACCAAGAGGACATGGAGGACAGACCAAGAACAGGACTTATGAAAAGCTGCCCCGGGTACAGTGAGACTCATGCTTGACCTTCCTTCTCCAAACTCCAGTGTTTTCTACTGGTGTGGCAGAAAACCACAGTGAGTGTGCAGTGGCTGAGGACACAGAGTGCCCTGCTGCCACCAGTCTGATAAGCAGAGCATCTGGCATTTGCTGTCAAAGTTTTCTTTCTTCTTTTTCTTAATACTGCTTATTTAACACTTTGTCCAGATGATATCTGGCTGACAGCTGTGCATTGAGAAAGCACAAAAAGAACTGCTTTTGCAAATTTCTTTATCACTGAAACGGTGACAAATTACTCAGGACTTGCAGGAAATTCTACTGTCAGGAAAAGCCATTCTAGTAAAAGGCTAATTACTTCTAACAGAAACCTGTGATTTTAAGACTCAGAACTTATAATAAATAGTATTCAAATGCATGCTAAACAGTCTCAGTATAATTATCTGCTAGAAACCTTATTGACAATAGATATTCAGCACATGAAGAGAAAAGTTTCCCACAAGTGATTCTAGAGTATTGATCTTTTTTATTTTTTTTTAATTATACGTATTGTAGCTTAAGAAATTATTAATTCTAAATTCAACTGAGAAAAAACATTTTGGAAAGAGCAGGTAAGTTGCAAACATCAATATTACAATGCAGAGCTTGGAAAAAAAAAGTCAGAATTGGTTTTGGTGTCTTCAGAATGAACCTCCGTGGATCTAAAGCTATTTGATGTCAATGGGAAGGCTCCTCTAAGTAGTCTTTTGGAGGCTTAGAAACTCTTTACAGTCATCAAAATCAGAGCAAAAATCTTTCCTTTGGACAGAAACAGCTTGGAAGTATACAAAAAAAACATGCAATAAAAATCAAAAGCAGGATGGTCTTTCCTGAACAGGAGGAATTTCCTTTTAACTTATATAGTCTTGGATTGGTGAGGAGAGGTGGAATCCTTGGTTTTGTGTGTCCATTTTCCTGTATTTTGATGCAAATATGGGTGTTTTGTAGTAACTTCCAATGAAAAAAAAAAGCCCACAGCAACAGAGAAACATTAAGAGTTGTATGAAATGGTGGAAATTCTCACAAATGGTCTGCTGACACAAAGCTGATGAGTTTTGCCCAGCTCTAGGTAAAAGCTACAGTTGTGTCACTGAAATACTGGGTTTACAAAACAGAAAATTTCCCAACAAAACAGGTAATTTCCTCTCAAATAAACTACTTCTAGGTAATTAAAAGGACAGAATATTAAAAAATAAAAAAACTTCCTAGTGTAATTAGAGTTGCTCAAACTAATGGTCCAAGGAATTCCCAAATACTCATATGCCCTCTTAATTGCAGCTGAGCAGCTGTAATGGTAAAAAGCAGTTCCAGATAACTCAGGGCTGGAGGGTAGACAAGCTGTAAAACTCATTCTTGCTGGAAAAGCTGCCAAGGCCAAGCACTGAAGGTGACAGCTGCATTCAGCATCATTTCCCCATTCTGCAATAAAGTTGACAAATTAAGTGACATTTAAAACAAGAAATCTTGCTTGAATGTATGTGCAAAAATATGCCACACTTCACTCCTGGAAGGGAATATCCTGCTAAGACTGAGGAAATGGCTATATCAAGGGACAAAAAGCCCAAATATTTTAAAAGCAAAGGGATGTCTTTTCTGTACACGTCCCTATTCTCGTTAAATATGAAGGATGAAGACCAGTTCTTCCCACAGTACAAACACATTCCTGACTTTAAGTGGATTTAACCAGACGGCTTCACTGGGATACTGTCTCCATTAGGCATATGTTTAAGCACCTCAGTAAGCCCAGGGCTGATTCTTCAAACAATTTTATCACACAAGTAAACAGAAATAAAATGGATTTGAGAAATAAACATTCAAAGAAAATCCTCATTAGTTTCTAGATTTGGAGGTTAAAACAAGATTGTATCCCAACACAGGGTGTGGAAGAGGACCCGTTTTTCAAAGGGGTTTAGAGGTCATCTCCTTATTGCAACCCTAAAACACCACAGGCCATTCTGCAAAGGTGGCCATGTGGACACTGAACTGATTTGAAAATATGTCACATCCATTCATACTTCCTGACTATTACCTTTAAGGGAGCAGATGATCTTTGCACAATATTCACAGGTTTTTATGTTTTAACTATACTCACAAATATGATCTGTGACCATCTTTCGACAAGTACGTAAGTGCCAAAAATTGCACATCAAGGCAGAGAGGTCAAACATTTCAGGGCTTGCTACTCCAGGCTGGTGCTCAGTAAATTCTGCATGAAAAAAGTAAATTTTCCTATTTCAGTTTATACTGAGATTTTCATATCAGGTGAGGGTGGAGGGGAGGGGTGTAGTTTGGAGTGNGTCTAGGGGGTTTGTAGGTGGGGTGGAGGGGAGGGGTGTAGTTTGGAGTGAAAGAAACAGCCTGACACACTTAACCCAGTCCAGTGGAGGGAGGGCCACTGTGAGGGTCAGAGGGCCACTCCATTTGAGGGGAGGCTGGGGAAGCTGGAGCCGTTCAGGCTGGAAAGGAAGGGCTCAGAAGGGATGTACTCATTGCCGCAGCTGACGGCTACAGAGCAGACAGAACCAAGCTCTTATCAGGGATTAACAGCAAAAGAACAAGAAGCAACAGGCACAAGTTAAAGCAATCAGCCATGTGGAGAGCAGTTCTCCATGAGAGTGGTCAGACACTGGAACCAGTGTCCAGAAAGCTCAAGGGATCACCAGCCTTGGAAATATTCAAAACTCATGGACAACCTAGTCTTAATTTTTAGTTTCACCTTTTTTTAGTAGGGAGGATGAATCATACAATCTCCAAAACACCCTTGCAGCCTATGCAATGCTATGATTGTATGATCCTCTCTGTAGAAGGATTCAAAAGCACATACATTTTTGGCAAATATTATCAAAGCACTTTCTAGTGACATTTGCGTATGGGTGTTCTCATTTGCATATCCAGAAATTCATGGGTGTTAAGCAGTATGCAGGTTTTAAAATTTCCTTTTTTCCGTTTTAACTGTGTAGCCTGACATCAAAATGAGAAATAATAGCAGGCAAAACCCCTTTTCTTTAAGTGAATCTGAGATACAGAAATATTTTCCCTTAAAATATCTTTTCCCCCAAAACCATTAAGATTGAATATATGTTCTTATATGACTGTACTCTAAAAAGAGAAAAATATAAGCAAGCATTATGATGGATGATTTAAATTATAAATAAATCTTTTCACAACTGGAGTATAATAAACCCATAACTCAGTTTCATATATCTTGACCTAAGGATGCACGAACTTGTTCAGAACAGTGGTACTTTTCTAAGTATCACAGGTTCAATATATCCCATTTCTCTTTTTCTCTAGACACACATAAAGAAACCCATTAAGTGTTTTGGATCTAGCAAATATATTTGAATATAAGTTTTTCTGTTTCCTCTGAATTGTCTCCAAAGCGAGAAGTATTTCTCAGTGGCTCAGACAGTAAACACAATAAAGAGAAAGATTTTTGAAAGTGTAAGAAAATAGAAGTAACAGCAGCCCTGTCTCTGACTGATGGTCAGATGCTAAAATTCTGTCTTCAACAGCAGCCAGAACCAGACACCTAAAGTGGAGTCTAACAGGGAGATGAATAAATGACTTACCTTGAATGCTCCTCCAGCCTCCACCAATCTGCAGCTCAGGGACTTTCAGAGCCTGAGGTGATTTCCATGTACTCAGCAACCTCCATAGATTGGTGACTCCTAATGACCAGCTTAGTCCGTCATTCTTATGTATGAAGTCACAATTGTTGATTTCCAGTATGTCCCACTTTAGATTAAATTTTCTTTTTTTCCTATTTTACTGCCCAATCTCTAGCCATGCAATATTTTTCTTCAGTTCTGCAGAATCAGCTTTCAACTTTAGTACTCTGAAGAATTTAGTATCAGTATGTTTGTCAACAGTCTATATTCACCCACTTCTACAGAACATTATACATAAATTAATTCATAAATTCATATTTTGAATTCCACAGGTCTTGGCATAAAGCATTCTGGATCTCTCTTCCCTGGGAAAACTTACTATTTTAACCTTCTGTTACCTGTCTTTTAAACAGCTATTTACTTTTTTGCCTTCCTTCTTGTCCTTGGATGCCTAGGCTTGTAAAGGAATCTTGGGGGAACTCAACAAAGAGAGGTGCTGATCTCTACCCCCCGGTATCCAGTGGCAGCATGTGTGGGAATGGTTCAAAGCTGTATTGTCAGGGGAGGTTTAGACTGGGTTCAGAGACATTAAGAAGCATTTCTTTACTGAGAGGGTGGTGAAAAGGTGGAACAGGCTTCCTGGAGAGGTGGCGGATGCCCAAGCCGTCAGTGTTTAAGAGGCATTTGGACAATGCACATAACAATGTGCTTAACTTTTGGTCACCCTGAAGTGGTCAGGCTGCTGGGCTTACAAGATGTTCCTTGTAAGTCCCCTCCACCTATTCTATTCTATTCTATTCTATTCTATTCTATTCTATTCTATTCTATTCTATTCTATTCCATTTCATTCCGTTCCATGTCAAACAACTTGTAAATTTAAGTGGGTAGCATCAACCAGATCTGCTGCAGCTACATCTAAAGAATACCAAAAGGAGACACACCTTTCCACTACAAAAGATCTGGAGTGACATCCTCCAAACATGATATTCATTCCTACTTCCATGGATTATACTCTTTACTGATTCAACCGATCTGCTCAGTACAGATGTTTGACATCAGATTTTCCCTAGTCCCCTTAAAAATCAGCAACTTATTTAATACCTAACAAATGGCAGAAACCAAGGAGTTCTGCAAGAGAGTCTCTGCACCCCAGTGAGTAGCTGAGCTGTTTTATCCCCACATTCCTCTGGAATGCTGAGGTAAAGACCATCTCATCCCGGTAACTCGATGTTTTTCATTTGGTGTCTTTGTTCTAAAATCAGTCACATACTTTCGGCGATTCAAAAGTTCAAAGCTGAGCTAAGTGCAAAGTATATTATATTCCAAAGCTGTATAAGTGCCTCACTCCTATTTGTAAGAAACAGTTATGAACACTATGTCTTTAGATGAGCTACACAGATAGGTTCCATAGATAAAAGTATTTTCTAAATTGAAGTATCCATTCAAGTAATTCAGGTAGACCTGTCCTGCCCTCATCTTGAGGCACCCAGTTACCTTCAGTCCTATGTACATTTAGGATTGTTCAGTCAATGAAATATAACCAAATGCCTAAGCACAGCGTAAATGCCCCTGATGTGGGTCTACACCAGTGAATTACATTTCATAAATTGTTATCCTCTGCAAGTATTTAGCACAAAAGTGTGCAAAAGCACACAAAAGAAAAGGAAAAAAAAATTGTTTCATCCATTGGTGCAATCTCCTCTCCCAGTCAGCACATCTCAGCTGGCACACAGTAACTTACTATGTCATGGTAACATGTTCATGGACTCACTTTCTTTAGCAAGAGCTCAGCTGCAGATCATGGGTTCCAATAGACCAGTACAATCCTGATCTATATTTTTCCACAGTGGGAAAAAAAATGAGCTCACTGTTTCGGAGACTGAAAGTTTTTGTGCAGCAGTATGAAATTTTAAGTGGATCCATTATATATCCCTATGGATTTAGAAAGAATGCACTTCCTTGCCTCTGGAATAATTCTTGGATGCAAAAAAAAAAGTCTCTCCCTCTAATCTGTCTTTCTGGCAACAAGGCCAGCCCTTCATCATTGCCCTAATGTTGTCAATTACTTTCAGTTAATGCCAGATCATTCTCATTAATGTCAAGAAAACATAAGCTCCTCTTTTTCCCTGAATTCCCCTTACGGAGGCAAGTTTTGCCTGTAGTGGAATGTGTGCTCAAATGCAGTCAGTGGGAATTGCTATGTGAGGCTGTAAACACACTGCCTGCCTAATGCTCATGCTGCTTAAGACTTGAGAGGATGAATAAAAGAAGTTTCATCACTGTATGCCTCTTTTCTAACTAAAAGTAGGGATTAGGAATTGTGAACTTTTTTCCATTGTAAACTAACAGGCATAATAATCCTATCAGTGTTTGTATTTTTGCACTGGTAAGTGACTTCACTGAGCAGTCTGTACCTACCTTAGACAATACACATCAAAAAAAAATTTAAAACAAAGCATTTGGCCAGTGCAGCATGTGTGTCTGTGCAGGGACCTGCCTGTGCCTCCACCCAGCTGTAGCAGTCCTTGCAGATCCACCCTGGCAGCCCATCACTTCACCCAAACCCCCTCCCTTACCTCACACCACCTCCAACATCTCCCAGCTGCAAATCCTTCCCACTACTCATCAGCACCAGATTTGGCAGAAGCTTTTTTACATAAATCTGTAACAGAGAAAGCCATGGTGTTGGGAGTGGGGGGGGAGCAGCATATTTGTTGCTTTTGCAGGGCAGAGGGGAAACTCAGATTATTAAAGCTCAGTTTTCACCATTTGTGGAAAAAATAGGACTAAAAGAAATGGTTTTACAAAGCATTTAATCTACCCACCCACAGCATGTACTCAGCATGTGTATTCAGGTCAGCATACTATTTCCTATGAGTCACGTTCAGCTGTGCCTTAGCTGCATATTTTAGTCAGTGATCTTAGCTGAAGCCTGTGCTGTGAGGAGGCTGGCAGTGTCCAAATTTGTTCTAGTATCCTGGAATTTGCTCCTTTGAGTGTTGTGACTCATTATAATCCTGCAGAATTAAACTGTTTCTGTGTACCATTCCCACTGAGCTAATGAAATAGTTAAAAACCCCATCCGTGGCACAGAATAGCAACACAATTGTTATAGAATTAATAATACAATATGGAGGTGGGTTATATAGCTCAAATGCAGCTACACCAGCATTAACTAGCTGAGCATGTTGCTGAGGGAAAAATCCAAGCCTTCTTTTCATAATGGAGCTGCCTGCTTCAAGTTCCTTACTACCCTTCTCTCAGCTAGTAGCATGACTCTCAGTTTTGGCTGTACAAACGTGGGGAAATAGTCAGAGAACTGCTCACAGGAGACCACTCAGCCCTCAGAGGGGTGCATACTCACCCATGCTTGCTCTGCTGCCACTGGTATCTCCCAGCCTCTGGTGGCTACTGCAGGCCCTGGCTTGGGTGCCGTATGTGACCCCCCAGTCTCCCCAGGCAAAGTAACCAACAACCACGTTGTGTCTTCAAGAGAAACAGAAGCTCCAACTCGAAATCCACCCAGTGAAATATCCATGCTGTCATCTTCCTCTAACCTAGCTTGTCCTGGTCCCAGGAGCACTATAGAGGACTTTGCTGGAAGTTAGCTGCTTACATAAGTTTTATGGCTCCTTAAGGCTTGCCCAGCCCTTTGAAAACCCAAACCCAGGGACTTCAGTATTCATGGTGTTGCAGCAGCAATTTGCACTGTCAGAGATGCTTTTTGTCTTACAGCTCATAAGTACAACCTCTAATGCCTGTTAGGGCGACAGCTGCCACAACCCCAAGGGATGAGGAAGCTCCAAAGCTTCTTCCACAGTAAATGGAGGAGGGGAACAGCCAGGAACAGTAGAATGGAGAACAGGGGAAGACCAAGCCGTTTACAAGATGGTTTCGTTTTCCCTGTGACCAGTGACCTCATGCCAGTCACTGCAATTTTGAGTCCCTCACCCAGCCTTGGCTGCACACACAGAGGGGAGCAGCAGAATGGCTCTCCACACCCAGCAACCATTCCACCAGAGGCAGAACAATTTACTGACTTTGTGTTAAATGGGTAGGCTCGTCACTTGGGATTACAATCAACACTGGAAGGAGATCCAAGAAGTTGTAGAAGTTTAAAGGGATGCCTGTCATGTAATATTCTCTTCAACTTAAATTATATCAAAAACCTGGAGCATATGCTTAATAAGTAAGAGCAGCATTAATCCCCCAGCTGTCAGCAATAGTGCTCTGAATTGGTGACTTACATCTAATTACATTTCTTTTTAAAGCCTGGTTGCAATCAGTTAGCTTCTGCCCTGGCTCACAAAGAGAGGAACCATGGCTGTGATGTGAGATTACAAATCACCACTACAGGGGCATTTACACTTGGGTTAAAATAGTTAAAGCTGAATGGACTCAACACCCCCAAACTCAAGGACAGTAGTGCAAAAGGAGAGTTTGCAACCAAACACCCACCAGCTCTTTATGCCTGAGAAAGGGCACAGGAAAACTTCTATCTTTAATGCAGAGTTCAGAGCCATTTCCTTTTGATCCTCACTCCAGCATCCATGCTGCCACCACTAACTGGCCAGGCCATGCCACACCACTGCAATGAAAGCCAGGTAAGAGACTTCAGAGGGTTGTTTGGGGGTTTTTCAGGGAACGTATAGCTCCTCCTAATAAGCAAGGTTAAGATAGGAGGAGCTGCTAGACAGCATAAGTTCATACATTTTTAGGGTAGTATTAATAATGTCGTATTTCCTAAGACATTATAAGAGTGAAGCAATCTAACCATCTTAGAAAAAACTTTCTGATTTTTCTTGCCTTTTTCTCCTAGATGAAAGAAACTTATTTTTCTGGCTTAGTGTCTATTTCCATTCTGAGGCCGACGTCCAGTGTGGAATATAAGTGCATGAGTTTTATTAGCTCTCTTTCCTCAAATGCAGGTCAGTAGCAAAAGACCATATTCCCCCCATGCTATTAGCTAGAGTTAATATTGCAGTAAAATAAGATAATTTTAATCCAGGAAATGCTTCCTACAGCAAGCTAGTATAACATTTTGGGCCTACAATTTCAGACTAGTTTGTATCAACCCTCAAAATGAGGATTGGAACTGATGAGCTACTGATGAATGAAAAGAACAGCGCCCAGCCAAAGAGGAATTATTATAAGTTACAATCAGCCTTTGTACTAAGATGTATCAACTCAGATTTGTGTTCATTCCTAGTGTTGTAAAACCACATCTCATGGCTGACGTGGCCCACTCTGCCCCTCTGCACACTTGGATACCCCCAGCAAAATGCATTTTTTCCAATAGGGCTGGCTGAGGCCCATAGTAACTTTTCACAGTACATGGTGAGAGCAGCCTCCCTCCCCAAGTCACACCAGACTACATTAAAGCTTATATTCATATTGAAAAACCAGTCTTATGATTTCCATCAGAAATGTTTTTTATTAAACCCCCTCTAGACACAACTGATTGGTACTTTTAATAATGTATTCAGGTTTTCTCCCATCAATCATCAACTGAATTGTTCTTTCTTTTATTTTTCTTCCATTATTACTGAAAGATTAGCTCCACCATGCAGCACTAATTAGGAAGGAGGATTGATTGAAAAGGCAGCATTTCATTGAACCATTGTTATTCCATTTTTTTGCCAGGTTAAGGCAGGCTTCTGCCATTATTTTTACATAACCTAGCCCTTAGAGATAGAAGCAACATCCTGCAGAGAGCAGAAACGACTTGCTTAGGAATACATCTATAAACCTGACAAGAATCAGCATCCAGAGACTGCTCCAACTCCTGTCTGCAGTCTCTAAAGTTTTCAGCTGAAGTATAGTGAAAATGAGTTTCTGCAGTGCTGGATCCTAACCAGAGAGAAGAGTGGGTACTGCAGGTTTTCAGTCAGGAATCTTCAAAAAAAAGCAACAACAAAAAATCCTCCCTTGCTTTTATTTGATAAAAGAGACTGTAGGAACTCTCTGTGTGAGGAGGGTAAGAAACTTGTTATTTTCCCTGGCATTGGGAGTACAAATAAAAGCTTCCAGCAGGCAGTTTTGCTAATAAGAATTGATTTAGTGTTAGAAGTGGTCTCTGTTCCATCCTGGGAATGCAAGCTGGGGAGGGGTCGCCCACTGCATCTGAACTCACATCTAATCCAAGTGAGTGCAGAAAGGCTAATCTAAGGGACCCAGACTAGGCTCAGACACCCAGCACCTTCCCTCTCCCTAAAAAGTGAGAAAGTTGCCACTGAAATCTGGACCTGTAGCCAGAAATCACCCAGCAGCAGTGTCTTCGTAGCAGATTGAAATAACCCTGGAAGAGACATGCCCGCTCCTTAGTATGTGCCATTATACATATATGTAATATATTACAATATTCATTAGAAAGAGGCCCAAATTACAAAATACGGATATCAGTTTGGCCTGTCCAGTGGGTCAGGACCTAGATGTACCACTAGCTTGAGAAGATTAAATTAGACAACATCAATTCCTGGGCAGGATTTGCATTCACTTCAAGGCATCACTTGAAGGAGGAGGACTGAGGCATGAAGGAGTGATTCCCCTATGAAATAGCTCCTGACAAACATAGAGGTGGCCAGAGGAGCTGCTCCAGCTACAGAAGCATCCAGCAGCCTCTTCTGGAGAGAAACTACAGGAGGAAGAAAAAATAGATCTTTCTGGGAAATTAGGTGAGTTCATAAGGACATCTTTAATTATTTCATGAGGCCAGGGAGTTGAAGGAGTAGCCAGCTTAGATCAGTAACTCCGATAAACTGTACTCAGTGCTAACAGCATCCTGAAAAATCCCTCACAGGTCTCTTCCCTTGAGCCAGTGGGTCTTCACAAAGAAAGAGAAGCCTGAGCACTTCTAGTAGCTTTATTTCAGGGTTTCGCCCAGGCATGACTGCACAACAGCTTATTGTTTGTTCAACAGCATAGCAGGAATATCTTTCTCTCTCCAAGAGAAAGCAGGTAGCTGGGATCCAGGAGAGGACCAGAGATATTCTAAATACATCGGAAAAGGGTAAGTAGAAAGACCAGAAATTTTGTCTGAAACTAGGAGTTAAAAGGAGTGGATAGGCTGTCCTCTGTGCATGTCCACTGCTGAAACCACAGCAGCCCAATTTCCAACAGGGTTTTCATAACACTACCACAATAATCAACTATTAATAGAAGCAATTGCTATCTGGATTGATGGGAAAATACCACAACACAGATTATTTCACTGATCTCGAGAAAAGGTATGAAAATTAATTTCATCAGGGTCAAGGAAGAGCAGCTTTTCAAGCCTCTCCTCATTTCTCCACTTCCTAAAAGCAGGTCCCCTCCCTGGCTCTCACCTCATGCATGAGTCTTCTTTCCATCTCAGGCCAAACCAAACCACACTCAGCTCTTGCTGGCTCATGCCACCAGAGGAGAGCAGAGGAATTGAGGCAGTTTTACTGTCCCTTAGGATGAGCTGAGTCTGTCTGTAGATAGAAGGATGCTTCATTTAGTTTTCCACCTTTGGAAGAATTTTAAAACCTGCTGAGATCACAATTTGCCATCATTGACATTGCTCCCACTGTCTTCAATGCATCCTGGTTCAGGCCTCGGGTGAATCAAAGATTCTGTGCCATTTCTCTCCAAACCTCAACATCTCTCCCCCGAGGCAGGTAGTACTTCCCAGAGCTGTTTCTTTGTCTTTCTCAAGGAATCCCAGCACATTAGCTCCACCTCCCTGCAACGCTCCACAAGAAAGTTCTTTTGTATAAAACATTGGCCCCGATAACTGCAAATGAAAGACAAATTCAGCAGATAAATGAGCTGGATATTATTTTATTGTAATTTAAACAATCATTTTTGAAGTGTGTAAGATTATATAGAACCTGTAATCAGAGCCAAGAGATGTCACTGAATAATACATGACATGATATAAATTAAGGAAAGAATGATTATATGTAATAAAAAGAATAAGAAATTTCTTCTTGCAGGAAGGATAGGAACCACATTATTGCTGAGCAGAGAGTGATAAAAATCATGTCCTTATGAATAAAGCAATGGGAAAAGGAAATGCCAGAGAGAATGGAAACAACCAAGGAAGGCTTGGCCAGGACTTAGTAAGCAAAGCCAGGGGCTTATAACTCTTCCCAACAGAGCAGTGCAGTGATGCTCACAAATAATTTATTCCACAACCAATGTATAAACTATTGATGAGTAATTTTTGTTTTTCAAAGGGTTTTACTTCCTACAACTTCTTGGCTGATAAAAAAACCTGGCATAATGATGAGCTGAGACGTGTATAGAAAGGGAATTGTGGGCCAGCAGGAGAGCAGCTTCCCCTGTGCTGGAATTACCCTGCGTGAGGGGTCCTGGCACAGAGCACAAAAGCCTCACCAGGCCTGGTGTTGTGCTCACGGACACCACTGTTCCACCCACAGATTTACCTCATTCTGAGTCAGCTGATGGGTTAAAAGCGCATCCATTCCACGGCAATTCAGGCCTCCAGTATCTCCTATACTGAAAAGCTATATAATCAAAGAAATTGCCTGTGTCCAACCACCCACAGAAGGCTAATCACTCAAGACAGGATCATCAGCCACCGGGGGGTGATGATACCTTTAAGAATGTGGCAGCCTGGCAGCACCAACACTCAGAAGCTTCTAGCTTGTAAGGACAGTATTTATTACTGCCGGTCCCTCAAAAGCTTTTACCCAAAGAAAGTATGAGGCTATAACTTTTACCCCTTAAACCAGAATTAGTGATGTTGAATAGACATTCATACAGAGTTGAACCGCTTTTCACCCAGCTTAGAGGAAAAAGATGAGAAACATTAAAGATATGCCATGCTGAGGACAGAGCAGCAACATAACTGTGCCTCGTGTCTTGTGGTCTGAACCTCCACTGCCTTGCAGAATGAAAGACAAGGTGGTGCCCATACTCCAGCCAAAAATTCTGACACAGAGATGAATGGCAGGGTCAGATTTGGTAGCACAAAGGGGTGTTTTCTGCAAAATTTAGTGGCTACCCATAGTGCAAGGTGGCAGAGAATCAGACATTCATCTGCTGGGCTTGAGAACTTTCACTGGAAATCAGGCAAAATTAAGCTCCTGTTAAAGACAAACCATGATGTTTTCAAGACAGATCTATAGATAATGATGTGCCTTCAGATTGAGAATGAGCAAAGTGCAAAAATCACTTTTGCATGAGTTTAATTATCTTCTTAAATCTACGCACTGTAACGACCCCACTGTAACGACCCATCCATAATATGCCAGCCCTTCACAAGTATTTCAGCAGAGGTACAACACCCTTTCAATAGCTTTCTTTCTTTGCAGCCAGCAGGAGAAAATAACCTTATTAGGTTGCAGGTTGGGCTGGGAGTAGGAGGCAAAAGGGCTGCAGTGCTCACTGAAGAAAAGCTGGGTCAGCAGGCTGAGCTGGCACCGAGCAGGGCTCCCAGCTCTGCTGCCTGGGTGGAGCTGCAAGTTCTCAAGTCCCAGAATATAGCATTTTGCAATAAGCAAAGGGTTTGTTGGTTGGGGTTTTTCCAGTGCTGTGACTTCTGAAGAGGGAGAAATGCCCCGTTAATCAGGAAAGAAATTATGTTACCACAGCAATTTAGCATGCAGGATTGATTTCTGAATGAAAAAGATACGCAGTCTGAACATCATGTCTGGAGTAATTTTATGTACAATACATACTTCTCCATACTTTCTTCATTATAAAATATTAGTTCTTTCAGCTTCTACAGCTGCCATCCCTGATGGCTGCATATCCATTTTCCTCCATTATGTTTACAGTGTAGCATGTCCAGCAGACTGTCTCATAATGCTGGGGTACTTTACCAATGACCAAAGAAAAAACGAATTGGCATTAACACTTGCACCTTGCTTCATATATTCATCATGTCTCTAGATTCTGCTGTGATCTCCCTTGGCACCTGTGAGTTTGGAGTCAGTTTCCCAGTTGCTCTTGATGCCTTAAAGTGGCTACCTGAAAACAGGCTAGACAAAGTAAGAGAATAAAAGTAGGTATTTATTTGAAGGGCCTTCAAAGGTACATCCTGGGCAGTCAAAAGGCTCCACCCAAGAGGGACCCTGGGTTATGGGTTCTTCACACTTTTATAAGTTTGGTCTATTTGCATATCCATTTGCATAATAACTTCAGTTAATGATGTAATTACCCCAAGTTCGCTCCTCCTCTTCAGAGGCTTTTAGTTTACACATTTTGGGGCCTGGGACAACAAGGTGTCCCTGAAGAGCAAACCTGGAGAGACTTTGTTATGTCTAACCAGCATGAGAGGTTGGCTTAAAACCTAAGGCATCATTCTCACTTTCTTGGGGCAGCCATTGCAAAACCCTCCCAGTTTGCACTGGTGTAAGGAGAGTAATGGATAGTTTTTGGTGAATGAAACTTCAGACAGTGTTTATAGTTGATTATTTTGGACAGAATTTATAGTTTATTGTTTGTTACAGAGTAGTCCACACCAAAATTTTTCTGACCAAAAATAATCGTCTTCATTAGAAAATTCTATTCTATTTAGAAAATTCAGTTCTGTGAAGGTGATGTTGTACATCCAAGAAAGAATTTCTAGGGGGGAAAACACTTGTTTGCCTACCTTAAGTAAGGACTTGCAAACCTTACAGTCACAGAAATGCATGAGCTCAGACAAGTACCTTGGAAATCCTACTTCTTCTGTGGTGACTGAAACTTTCATTTAAAAGGTTTTAATAAAGCTTGGAAATTGTCTTTTCTGACTAGCAGTATTTACAGATCTTCTTTTAAACTCTGTTTTTTCATGCTTGGCTTGCAAGTTAGAAACATTGAGAATGCCTTGGTGAGCAATAAATATTAATGCAAATATTAATTTATTTAAGCTGTTTTGAAAGACTCAGTATCATATCATGCCTAAAGAGACCCATTAACCACTTATTGAAATTTTTAATCTTTTTAAATACCCATGATCTTGATAACCCTCTCCTGGTTTTCTCCATTTCTACTTGCTAAACATTTTACGTAAAATTCTGTTAATAAAGCCCAGTATATCAAAGAGAGAACGAAACAAGTTTAATAGGTGAATTATCCTTCTAAATTTTACTTTGCACTTACCTGGTCTCTTTCAGCAGAGATCTCAAACTATTTTATAAGAGCATATTGAGTGATAGATAAATTACACCTAATAACACCCCAGGAGGTAGTACAGTTAGATAAACAGAAACATAGAAAATTTAATTGTCGAAGGTCAAATAAAAAGTGATTTGTAAAACCAGGGCAAGCACCTAAGGAGTCCTAACTATGGTTCCTGCAATTTGCTCTATGAAATATGTCAAGCCTGATTTGCAACTTTCTTCATCCTTGTGTAATTATTTAGTGCAGTGCAAGACAAGTGTAAAACAGGAGTAAAATTGGTGCCAAATCAAAATAACACAGGTATGAAAGGATGAACAAGGGAGAAGAAAATGCAGAACCCCTAAATTCTTGCCCGTCATAACCAACTTGTCTCTGGTTCATTAACTCTCTTGTTTACCTACCAACATAAATGATAAATTTTGTAGTGCTCTGTTGACAAAAGGGTTGGCTAGTTATCATTGTGCTGATGGATGTCTCTGCAGCAAATTAAATCATTATAGGTGTACTCTAGGTGTCATACCACTTTTTCCTTCTGGTTTTTCAGCAACAACATGTAGGTAGAATTAGAATTCAGATTTTTTTTTTTCAGTGTGTTCTATATCAGGGGGCTAAAATCTGGGTCTTAAATTTGACAGAATTCTCCTAAACACAGGTTTATATCACATACATAGATATTTGAACATCTTGTTGCATAGGCATCACTTGAGACTTGTATCGTGACAGACAATATTAGATGCAATTTAGTTTGAACAAATTATAGAAAGAGTAAAGTAACATTAAAATACTTCTCTCTGAAGTACAAAGTTACTTATTTAGCAAACCGCTTCTCGTAACCTTATCCCTTCTTGTTACCAGCCAACACTTCAGAACACACTCATCCTCAGGAGCAACTAGCAATTTATATTAAAGCAGTCAAAAGATCAAGAGACAGTCACTAGACCCACTGTATTTTGGATTCATCCTACCTATAAACAAACTAGAAGTTTTATATTGGAAAGATATTTTAGTGGCTAATGCATAGCCTACATAATAAAACACTGGTGGGGAGGAGGATATCTGATGATACTTTTTATTTTCACTAACCACCAAAACTTTTAACTCCACTCCAGTTCAGATGTAAATATTTCATTTTGACACAAAATGCTTGTGTTTTGAAGCAGTTTGGCTGGGTTTCAGTGTAATGGTACATTCCCCTGCTGTGAGCTGTTGGTCCACGCCCACCTTTGGTTGGGACATTTTTCCTGAGCAGTCTCACCTCCCCTGTTACAAAACAGCCTTTTCCCACTGTTTGCAAGATCTACATTTTTTTTATCCCAGCTCCTGCTGGAGTAAATAATGACAGTAACATTTTCAATGGCCTAAAAAAATTAGAAAAAAATAATTCAGAAACTGTATTTATGCCCATTTCATTGTTTTCCTATGAGAATTTATTTTTTTAAATGTTGATAAGTTGTCTTTTTTTCTTGACAGCATAAAAGCCAATGTTAGGAAAAAACCCTTAAATTTTCATCAAGGTCTAACCTGATGTCTCCCAAACATGAAAGACAAATTATTCACTTCAAAAAAAAAAAAAAAAGAACCAACGAAGCAGGCTTTTTTTTTAAATCACAAAACCAGGAAAGACACTGCAAGTCACTTTTAAATTAACAGCAATTCTAGCTCATTCTGCTGAATATGATATTTAAAAAATCTGTTTTAAAACAAATGGTAAGATATCAGGCTAAGTGTTTTTCACAATGATTCTTTGACTAAAGTGCTTTTCGTGGTACTGTCCATCCGAAGACCTTACAGCAATTTTCCAGCACTGATGCGCTAACTCCCCTGACATTGACAAATACACTGCTGTTCTCTTTAGCAGTTATGGGAGCTGAGTCACAGAATATAAAATCTCTCACAGGAGGCTTTACAAGAAGCCAAAGTTTTCTAGGTGTGTTGGTTCTGCAACTCAACAAGCAGGCAATTTCCTGCAGCCTGCGGGTGCCAGATTCAAAATCCTCCGCTGTACCTTCAGCAGTGTGGGTCCCACATGCCTCTCCTTGCCCCCTCTGTGACATGGACCTTTTCTGCAGCTCCCATCACCACTGTCTCATCAACACCACCAACCTAAATATCCTTAATTTTTCCTCTATAAAGTATGCCTGAACACAATTCTAAAAAGGTCTAGATGGAGGATTTTATGCGCTCTACTTGAAAGCCACCCTCAGCTGCAGACCTACCCTAGGACACCTGACTGTTGTGTCCCTACACCTGGTGCCCCTTCCTAAGCTCCTGTGTTTTGTTCCACACGCTCCTTAATATTCAGTTCACTCCCAAAGCATTTCCCTCACCTCACTCCAATTCCCACCCAAGCTGTCTTGGAGAGGGGGTGGGAGGGTAAAGACAGGGAGGCAGAAGAAAGTCTGCAATTAAATGGACCCCAAGATACGTTCATGCTACAGTGAGAAATGGTGTTATCCTTGCTTTCCCCACCTCCCTTCCTCTCCTCCCTCACATCTACTTGCCCACTTATGAACTTTATTTCTCCCACAGAGATTTGATAACCCTTTCTCAGGACAAGAAGAGGGACCATATCTGGCAGGAGTGAGTGGTGCAGGGGCTCACAGTCCTCTCCCCAGCCCCAAGCCAGGGCTGCTGCCTCTGTGCCCTGCCCAGGCTCCTGCCCAGGCAGGGGCTGCACCTTTACTCCTGTTCATCAGATGCCTTGTGTGTTTGGGACCACATGGAAAAAATGCAAGCTAAAGAGGAAGCAAGCCCCTCAGCTTGGCTCAAACGCAGTTTTCAATGTTTAACCTTTTAAAATGGCATCAGCATCGCACCACAATCAGTTTTTAATATGTCACTGCCTAAATCCATGTATCTTTGTTCCAAGTATTATATTTGCTGTAGAAAGCATCTTATGATGACCTGCCACCACAGCATTACACATCTGAAATACATTCCAGGATTAATTAATTTATTAATTATCATAAAATATCAATGTCAGCTATTTTCATCATGCTGTCAACTGCATGTGTACACAAGCTAGAGAGTACACACACCTTGGCTGAGGTAACACTGGTTTGCATAAATCACAATTAGGCAATGATCACAGTGAATAATAACCAGGATTCACAGTACAGCACATGCATCTTAGGGAAGATGAGAGTGACCAGGGTGAGAAAAAGACTCCAAGATCAAAAGATCTTGCTTGTGCTGGCAGCAGAGGCTGGCAAATGATAAATACAATTAATCCAAAAGGCACAAGTGACTAAATTTACCATTGGTTCTTGTAAGCAATGTATGATCAGTAAAACCCCATTGGAGACGTGTTTGAAGCACGTGAGGAAATGGGGAGAGGAAAAGCCTCACATTAGGTTAATCTTCCTGGGCCATGCCTTGTTTTCCACAAAGGCAGCTAGAAGTGTTGGAAGTGAAATGTGGAATAGCCCTTCATACCAGAAAAACATACAGCAAAACAATGTTTCTTCCCCCCTTACTGAAAAGAAACTACAAACCAGACTTCCTCCTCAAGGCTTCCTAGCAGGGCAGTGGGAGCTCCTTTTCTCCTGCTCAGTTTAGCAAAACCACACAGGAAAGGGAGGTGATAATCCCCTGGCGACATTTCACTTAACACTTCTCTGGGAGGCAGTAATTCCTGTGTGCCACAGGAACCAGAGTAATGGAAGCAGGCTGTGTCTCAGAGAAGTGTGTTAGCGTACTTGCAGCACATAAAGGACATTATTATGAGCTTAATCCAAGTTTTCATGAAAGCACTGTAAAGCTCTTATAAAGCCTTTGTGACATCAGGCACTTGGACTTCAGTGATGGTGCTGTTTGGCAACCCTAAATAGTGAGAAGCTCCAAACAAAAGAAAACCCAGGCCTGATCCAAGGACCAGTTATGCAGATGGATTCTACACACTGAGGGTAAGTGAGCCACATCCTCTATCCCTTACCTTCAAGGTGAGGGCAACAGTTCTGGCTTCAGTAAATAAGCAAATATAAGTACATAGACACAAACCCAAAAGTAATAAAGGGTCTCATTGGAGCTTTTCTAAATTAAGGCTGTATGAGGAATTTCAGTTCCTAATTCACAAGAGAAGGCTGGGAGCATAAAAACTGGGGAATTTACCCTTATCCCTTCCTTTTTTGGACAATTTATTTCCTCCCTAGACATCCCTTGGCTCATCCACCTTGTAGGCACAGGTTTTCTTCAACTTCTTTGTACACCTAACATCAAGTTTTCTTCCAAGCTGGTTTCTCTTCACCGTCAGTAAGAGCAGTGCTTACTGCAGCCTGCATGCTAACATATCCTTACACATTTTTACGGGCTTTTGTGGACTAAGACATGTTTCATGAAGAGATAGAGAAAATAAGAGAGAGAGGAGGAAAATGGGGCCAACTGGGGCTGAAAGTGTTAGGATATCAATACAAAAATGTATCTGTAAATTATGGCCATTGCTATTTTTAGCTATCATTTCAGAAACAGCAATAATGATGGGTACCACCTTTGTACCTCAAGTCCTCAGTGGCAACTTGTCCTTGCGATTTTGCCACTGCTGTGTGAATAGGAGATTCTCCCCAAGCAGACAGGGAAAGCAGAGCAGCTCTGCATGGGACTGTACCCAGTGATTCAGCTGCAGAGCTGCCATTCATTTTGCCATGTTGCTGTAGAGAAGCTAATTAGCCCCACTGAGGGACAAGCTTTATTAGCCTCAGTGCATGTTTGTTAACCTTGTCTCACCATCAGGGACAACACTTGGCCAGCACAGGACAAGGGTCTTTGCACCAGACACGTGCACACAGACATGCCACATGTTCTGGGTCTGTCCCTGGTGCAGTGTGCTGCCCTGGTATCCCCAGTGCGGTGGCCAGGAGGGGAAAGTGGGGGCATGATTCACCCCGCTCCCCATTTCTTTCCCATTACTTCTCCCACATGCAAGCATGGGAGAGGGCCTGCAACATTTCAGCAGAAACAACATTCTTCCCTACAGCAGCTGCCCACCCTAGGAGTAACCACAAACACTTCTACTACAACAGCAACTTCAGTTTTGGAACTAAGCTGATGCTCACTCTCAGTAAACACTGCCACTGAGTATTTGGCACCTACACTCCTGTTGGTGTACACTCCAACTGCACTTTCGACCCGAAGTGCCAACGTTACTTAGTACAAGCAGGACTGAGGATACCTGGTGATGGACCATGCCTTGAGGCACCTTGGCCTGAACCTGCCTCTCCACACAGGATGTAGGAGCCTACACGCCCCTGGCAAGGCACCAAAGGTGCTCAAGCCTGTGGAATTGCTCAGGGGCTGCAACTGCCGTGTTCTGGAGCAAATGTGGAATGTGTATGTGCATGGAGATTAGGCTGGACGATGGCTTTAGGCTCTCACCCTACAAAGCAAGGAAAGAAAATAATATCCTTAACCTGAAGAGAAAAAAATAAGGGAACTAATTTGGTTAGGACCAGAGAGAATCACCAGGCCAGAGACCCAAATCAAAGCTGCCTTGAGTTCTTGCTTACTTCTTGTATTACAAGCCCAGCCTTCCTGCTCTATGCATCCTTTTGGTTATTACTGAAAATATGAATTAAGGTTGTGCATCATCTTTAACAGAAATGTCTCAGATGACCCAGGGCATTGGGAATGAGCTCCTTAAGTCTTTTGACTGCACCCCATGAGCTCATTTCAGCTGTGGAGCATTTCTGGGGTCTGTTGCCCTTCTGTACTGAAACAGCTACAGGGATCAGGACCCGGGCACAAAATGCTCTCCATGGCACTCTAAACCTCCAGGTCTGCCCATGGCCTGCCTTCTCCAGCCATCCCTGGGCTCGAATGAGCACATCTCTGCAGTGACTCTGACAGGCACACACTGTCTCTATGGCAATGAGAGACAGGAAGAGCCTGGGAAAGATGCTGCAGAAAGGACTGTCTGGCACCAGGAGGAGACAGCAGAATGTGCAGAAAACCAGAGGGAAACATTCCCTGCAGGCTTAGGAAAGTGATGTGGTCATGGGATGACAATAAGGGACCCACGGGAAGATAGCAATAAGTGTCAGTTTGCTTCCAGTCAGGTTTTCCTTAGCATTAATGTTTTTATTACCTTTTATTTATAATGGATTAAATTTTAACTACATGGTACTGTAAAAAGTGCTTACTGCACACCACCCAGCTCGAAGTTCAGCAAGCTCCTGAAAACTGTGAAATGTAACCTTTCCAGCTTTCTAGTGCAGAACTGCACTGCATGTTACTTACTTTGTTGCAGCACAGGAAGGGGTATTATGAAATAACAAGTACTGCATAAGAGTACTTTCAGGTGCTCTCTGTATTTGTGTCAGACTTTTCCCTCTTTGGAAGAGCTGCAGTTAAAAGGCATTACATTAGCATAAAACCCATATTTAACTAAAAACATACCTACTATTATAACTGATGATTCAGAACAGGAAAGAAAGTAAGACTTCTAATCCACTCTTCCCTATTTATTGTTTGTTTCCTTTTTAACACTTCATTCAGTCAAGTGCAATGAAATGGTCTTGCCAGGTTCAGCCTCTGTTTATAGCTCAGTTCTCAGGTACTAGTGCCTTCTTGCCTCATATACAGGAACAAGAGAAGTATGTTTTTAAAGGTACGTTTTAATTTTGTCAGGATTTGACATGTCACTAGAGAAAATGCAATAAAAGTCTACAAGTTTCTGCTTCTGCTATAAACCACTGATCATTACCAAGACAATATGACAGGGATTATTAGTCACATTAATTGTTACAATTCATATTCACAAATTGGTTTTAATCCTGCATGTACCTATTTGCTTTCAAAATCCAATCAAAACAGAAAGGTCAATTTTCTACTTAAATCCCTAAAAAGAAGTTATCTACAAAAGCTGCTGCACTTCATCTCTCTGAATTCAGGGGGCAGATTATGGAATGGGCCAAATTTTTACCTGTGCCAAGTAAATTAAGAAGCAATACAGGATGTATTTGCAGGCTTTTTCACCTGTGCTGTATCCCTACTGCATGCTCTTTCACAGCCACCTATGAGTGGGTAGGAGTGAGGGAGAAAGTGGGACGGATGAAATATTGCAACAAGAAGTATACAACCCTGAAGTCACTGGAGAAATCTATGTATCAGTAATATATTCAAGTTCCATATGTGTGTGTAAACAAAAGATCAGGACTTACATATAAATCTGCATATGGTATATGGGACTTCTTCTGAAACAACTCCCTGAGACATATATTGCTGCCCTACTGCTGTGCCTTTCAAAACCCACATCTTTTCTAAAAGAGAAAATGTCTGCACCTAGCAGATTCTAACTTTGTGTGGGTGTGTAACCGACTTGGTTACCAAAGAAACTAGTTCATGTTCTACACCACTGAAAACTAATATTACTATTAGAATAAATAATTGGAAGGAGAGAAAAGGAGGGGGAAAGGGGGAAAAAAAAAAGAGAGAGAGAGAGAGAATTACTGCACTGCAGATTTGTAACAACCAATTAATGGCCAGGGAGAGAAATGCCATAGCCTCTGTCACAAAATTTTCAGTCTCCCTACACCAACCAAACAAGCCTTTGCTTTCAATGCAAATATTTCAAACCCAAGCCTACACTGCTGTGTTCACGCACCACTGCACTGCCTACACGACGTGTTTTCTGCATAAGTGAAGGAAAGTTGCAGACATCTTGTACTGTTGCCAAGACACTCTGACACTTGCTCAGAGACACTCTGCTGCTGCCGCTGCTGCTCAGGAATCCTCTGACTCCCTGCACTCCGGTGCCGCACCTGGGCACTCCCCGGCTGCTTACACCTTCTGCCTTGCTTTCCCATAGCATTGGATTTGCCTTTCTTCTCTGCAGCAGCATCCACCTGTATATGAGGAAGGTGAACAAAACCCCAAAGAGCAGAACCGGACCATTTCCTTGGGGCAGAAATACTGTATTACTTCATGCTCTCTATGCTGGCAGGGTAACACCCATATGCTTAACGCAGCCTCGCGCCAACACCACCAGCTGCTTTGTCAGGGATTTTTGGCTGGTTTTCCCAAAGTGCCACACCAGTGCTCTAGGTCGCTGCCCGTGTCCGGCGGCAGCTCCTGCGCGGAGCCGCGTCCCGGCGGGGCGAGGCGGGCGCGCCCGGCAGCGCTGCCCGACACCNAGCCCCGTCCCGCCTTCCCCTCTCCTCCCGCGGGCGAACGCGCGGGGTGCGGGGAAGGCGGCGGAGGAGGCGGTGGGAGCCCACAGCGGGTCTGAGGGGAGGGGAAAAGGGAAACTGAGGACAGAGTAAAGGAGAGCAAGGAAGAGCGGAAAACTCGGGATCTGATATGGACGTAGGACACAACTGTGCCTTGTGCAGCAGCCTTGCAGAGGCGGGGATGTGGCCCCGCCACACGGCCAGGATTTGGCCGAGCGCGTCCCCAGAGAGCCACCGAGCCCCTTGGGAGGCTCTTTCCAAGAACTGCAGGCAAGGGGACCCCCACAACATCGCAGTCAGTGTGAATGGAAGACGCTGTTTTCCTTACAAGAACTAATCGACTCTTTTTTTTTTCCCAGGTAATCCCCTGTTTACAGTCTGTGGCTGATGCATCAGCGGGCTGGTGGCATCCCCAAAGAACGCTGAAAGCAGCAGAGACTCAGCGACGGCAAATGGGAAGAAATTACAAAGCTTTACCAAGAGACGCTGGAGCTTAGCAGTCACTCTCGACCCTGAACTCCACCTTACTGAAGGCTTCCCTTTTTCATTACCTTTTTTCTCACGTCTGTGAGTTTGATTGTGCCAAAGCCTGGCCACTCTTCATATCGTACTCCCTTTCCTCTATCAAGCTGCAGCCAGTTTCCCCTTTGTCCAGGCCATTCCATGCCACCTGGACCCCTGGCTACAGATCAGTGACCCAGGGATTAGTGTCACTTATCTTGATTTTCTCTTTCACTCGGAGGATCTCCCAGCCCTGACAAGAAGACAGATAACAAATTTCAGAAGCCAAAGCTGAGTTCACCCACCTTACTGCAGCTGTTCTCCACTCAAGCCCTTTCCTCCCATACTTTTGCCCAGACAAAGCCATGCTTCCCAGCTCTCAAATATCAGAGTCCTCAGGCAGTCAGACATAGCAGTGAGAGCCAAGGACAAAGTCTGATGTCCAAGATGGTGTACAGCTATGTAACTCTTGAGTCTTTTCTTTAAATTGTCTTTCCTCTCATTCAGTCACAGCTACATTCCAGCACCTACAGCAAATGACCAGGGTCTGGCCTCCAGGGAACAGACTCATTCCATATGCAACTCTGACTCCTTCCTTAATTGATCCTGGACACCTAAAAAGGAATGGCTTAATCCTAGAAAAAGGTAATGTGTCAGTATGTAAGTAAAATGTATGTCCACACTGAGGCCAAATTCATGTCATTTTGGCACCTGAAATTAGGTGCTTCTGAACTTTCAGTGCTTGACTGCAACATTAATGCTCTTTAATACATACCTGTATATAAATTGTGGAATGGGGCGGGGGAGGNACAGACTTTGACCTCACAAGCCAAGAAGGAAACTTTTCAAGGGAGAATAAAACACTCCCTTTACTGTGATTGTCGCTACTCTTCTCTGGCAACAGAAGAGACACAGAAATCCAAAGAGGGGTGATGTAGGGTGATGGAGGAAGACACTTCTCCCTGCTCATTTTCCACTCCTGTAAGTAATGTGTTACTCAAGACCAGGATTCATCCTATCGCTGTTATATCCCACCTGCTGGTTCCAGTTCGCCTCTGCACCATTATTCTCCATCAGCTCCCAAAGATTTCTGTATCTTCATGCACCTCTCTTCCCCTCCATTTCAGTCAGGCTAATTCACCTTCCATCATATCAGAGAAGGATGCATTACAAAAAAAAAAAAAAAA
>VZRQ01008240.1:959030-1023447 GCA_013397975.1 Machaerirhynchus nigripectus
TGGCCCGGCGCCCGTTCCCCGCACCTGCCCGCCGGCACGGACCCACCCGCGCATGCCGTGCTCTGCCCGCCCGGCACGGGCGCTGCGACCGCAGCTCCCCGGTCACCTCCCTGCAACAGTTGGGACGCCAGCCCGCCGCGGGGAGCCGGCACCGCGCTCCCCGGCAGCGCCGCGGGCTCCGCTCTCCTCCTCTTTCTTTATTTTTTTTCCCCATCTTTTTCTTTTTTCCCCATTTTGCTTTTATTTGCTTTGGGTGAGCGAGAAGGGCAGTCTGGCTTGCTTAAATAATTTTTTGGTGTCTCTCTGCTCGCGTGGCAGTTGTGCTCCCGAGTTAAGGCGTCTCGGGCTTTGATACACTCAAACTTCAAAAACAGTTAGGTACCAGTCTGTCAGGCTGCCGAGAATGGTTTTGGGGGCTGCTACTCTGTCTGGGCTGCACTTCTGCGTGCAGAAGGGTAGCACAAAACCTTCTCACTGCTCGTCAAGGCAAATGACATAACTCAACAGCTTATTTTTAGTGGGTAGTGTTTTTTTCCCCTCCACTCCCAGCCCACCACCACCGGTTCCATAGATGAAGAGAAAATCCAGCCCAGCTATAGATTGCAGGCATGGTGCAGCCTGTGCTGCCGGTTCAAGTTAGAGCGGGCAGCATCTTCCCACTTGAGCAGCACGGAGTGTGCGAGTCACAATCTGACAGGACATCTCACCATACTATATATCATAACATGTCGGAAACCTGTGTTTCTTGAAGCTGGTACTCCAGTTCGTACTGGTTCACACCAGTAGTTTTGAACAATCTTGGAACGAAAAATAAGCAGGATAGATGCAAAAACTGAGTGTGAAGAGGGTCAAGTTCACTCCAGGAAAAGGAAGGGAACATTTGGAAATAACCAGAGGTGTGGCTAGCTCAATCCTGCACATTTTTGCAGTTGCCTTGTGGAAGCCCAAAAGATTTCAGCATTGCTTTTTTTTTTCCCCTGAATGTCAAATTGTCAGCCCATATAAAAGCCAGTGTTAATTATTCTTAATCGCTTCAAGGAGTGTCTGTTCTAAAATGAAAAAACAGATGCAAACACCTATTGTAAGAGACTTTAGGGAGACCTCCCTCTTTACTAAACAATGAAATAACTGTTACAGTGAATTTATTTATATTTTATTTCCACTGTAGGCATATACAGAACTGTGGTACAGAGACACATGTTTTCCTTTTGACATACTACCCAGCAGTAATGAGCAAACATTTAATGAGTGTCGACTCACTAAGTACAGTAACAGCAATGTTACTGGCAAATGAGAAAACTCCAGAGAAACTATTGTCATTCCTTCATTTTCTTGTACTGTGAATTGCATTTGCATCCAGTATGTGCACATTTACTCAGTCATAGGGTAATAATGATAATGGATTTTTTCTCTGTACTGCTTTCTCTAGAGATCTGTAGTTTTATCAATAGCAGAGTGACACACAAATAAATGGTACTCAGAATCTTTCCGCAAGCAAACTTCTGCATAAGATTTTTCATGTCAGCAAAAGAGGTATAACTTAGAAAGTTCTGTCAGTATTTAACACAACCTCATTTTTAATAGACAGAATTCACTTACAAAATTATTATTTTTCTTTTAGTGAGATAATGAACACCATTGCCATTTAGATTGTTTAGACATTGTCAGGCATATCTGATGCATTATTTCCAACTCTTTACTTATCTACTTAAATTCCAGTATGGTTTGTGTAGAATAGATTAAGTGCCTTGTCCTGTTATGTTTCTGTTTGTGGGCAAAGGCAGGCTCTGGCAGCTGCCTGTCTAGCCTTGTGGATGGCCCCATGGGTCAAAGAACAGCAAAACAGGAGGGAGTGCTCCTAGAAGAACAGCAAAACAGGAGGGAGGGCTCCTAGCTCCCAGTATTGTTATATCTGTGGTGATGCAGGGCTACATCATTTTGTGTTAACAGGGCCCACCAAGGGAAGGAGAAAGAAAAAGGTGGCCATCAAAGTTTCCCTATACACATTCAGTGGCATGAAAGGGAGAAAGGAGCAAGGGCAGCCCCAGCTGCAGTGCACAGCCAACCCACTCAAAGGACTGTGCTTGTAAATAAGTGTCTTGGGTGAAACCATAGAGTAAATCCCACTCACATTTCTGAAGCTGCCGTGTAGGCACAGTCACGGCAGAGAAACTACATGGCAGCTTTTGCTTATCTTTTCTTTTCTAGAGGATGACCTCCCCAAGGGAGAGGTTTTGCATTAGAATAAGTGTCAGGTTGGATGCTGGCTCCTCCCACATGGCTGTTGCTGCATCTCCACCCACAAGCAGGAGGGTGGGAGACACAGGAGGATGGTTGCCCCAGGCAGATGCTGGCTCCTCTTGGAGCACATCTTCTTGGTTTCCTTACCTGCCATATCCCAGTTCATCTGCCAGAGAGGGAAAAGAATGAGCCTTGAGCAGCTAAAGCATCCCTAGTCATGTGCCAAGGGAAGGAGATTTCCCCTGATGTAGGCAGAGGAAGAAGTCAGCTTCTGTTATTGTCCCTTAGTAAAGGGATACGAAGTTTCGGGCTCTGAGCGATTGAAACTGAAACATAGATGCTACTGTCAAAAGTTAATCAGTCTAACATCCAAATCAATTCATTATTCAATGAAATATCTCTTGTGGTGACATCTCTAGAACACTCTGGTTAGCTTAGTGCAGTTCCTCTGGGCACAGTTATCACCCTGAGAAAGTCACCGTCGCCAGTACTGCACGATACCTTGTTGCTGGCTGGGAAGGGATTCTGGGCAGGGCTCAGTCTCAGAACTGTCTCAGCCCAGGGCTCAGGCAGCACTCCCAGAGCAGGAGCTGCTGAAGGACTCCCGCTGTCAGCGCACATCTGCCAGCGCGATGCTGGCTGCTCCCAGCACAGCCCCAGGTCTTGCTGGACACACAAGCTGCTCCACACAGGGTCTCTCCTCATTAGCAGAGAGGTGCGTGGCTGCCTTATAGAATAGTTTTGATTTGAAGACAATACCGAGTACTCTTTCATTTCCTATTTTTGTGTAAAGCTCTATCCATAGTTGTCATAGCTCCCCAAAAGTGTTTACACCATTCTAGGCCTGCCATCCCAACATTGCATTTCCAGCTGCCATAGTCACTTGCAGAAGGGAGAAATCTAAACATATCCTCAATCTCTGGTCTTGAATAGGTGTTCCAATAAAAAGCCTTGGTAGAATCTCAGATATGGAAGAGATGCATCCTGAGATATCGTGGGAGGACAATAATGAAATTTTACTTGCTGCAGTACCTGCTCTATAGCTGAGCATAGGGAACTGGCATCCTGTGCTGTTGGTGTGCAGGATGTTTCTTCCTCAAGATTTGTCTTTCAAGAGAGTGGTAGGAGGTAAAGACACCTAATTGAAGAAAGTGTGCTTTTACCCCTTTATTTCCACTAAGTGCTTAGGAAAGCAAAAATAATTGGGATATTTGTTGTGGACCATCATGCGGAGGTTCAGATGATTTTATAAAATCTGTAGAAATTGTTTAAGAAAACTTAGAATCCCACCGAAAAATAGTGTTAGAACAGCCCCCCTACCATATCATGGTGATATTTTCATTTGCAGCAAGAGACTTGTTAGGTTAAAGTCATACAGACTCACTGGGAATACAGACCTAGACAGATTTCTGAACCTCAGAAAATATAACTTAGAATTTGAGACACCTATCGTTTTGAGTCTGTTTATTCCTGTATGCTTACAGTGAGTTAACTGCATTATACTAAAGACTTTTTTAAATTAAAGATTTCCCTTTTTTTGCAGAAAAATATTCTCTTTTCCATTTCCATTACTGTGTTTATAACAATAACACAGTACTAATATTTTTGCGGCAAAAACTCTACTTAAAGATACCAAGACATAAAGATGAAAAGGGATTGAAATGTAACATGCCTTACTGTAGGGGATTGTATTTGCAGTTTGCTTCTATAAAAATCTGTAGATGACAGAGGTTTTTTCTTAAAGAAACCTTTACTAACTACAAATTTTTAGAAGTGCTTATACACTGCTCCTCTCATATAAACTGGCCATTAATTGATCTAGATAGCTGACTAAATATGTATTTGTACACACAAACAAAGTAAAATCAGGTACTTCTGTTTAAGGACACATTTATTTAAGAACTTCATGACTTCTGATTACTCCAGAACAGAACAGTTTAGCTTCAAAATCCTCCAGGCCTCATACTTGTTGGAGTTGTATTTCCTCTCTCTGCTCCTTAATTATTGTGTTCCTGTTAACGTGTGTGTTGGCACGCTCTGTCTGCAGCCCTCACAGATTTCCTCGCTTACTTTGTACATGTGAGGAAATTCGTGGAGGAAACAACCGTGTTTAGAAATAACCACGTTCCCTTGTCTGTGGTATTCCCAATTGCTCTGCTGTACAAACATGGCACGCTTAAGCCATTATTTCCAAACTCAGTGGAGGTGGGTTGTGTTTGTTCCGTGGAGCCAAAAGCTGGGTCTGTTGTGATCCTGAGTAACGCAAGGTGCCCCTTTTTTAGAAACTTTTGGCTACTTCTGAATGCCTGCACACAGGCAGTCAGCTGTGGATCTAGCAGTGGATGTAGTAGGTCTCCACCTTCTCTGGGTAGCTTGGGCACTAAAAACACTTCTCGGGAAACAGTCAATAGAACATACAGTGCATTCTGCTGAAAACAAAATAAAGGATGAAGTCATGTCTTTAGAGCAAGGCTGTAAGATGAGGGGAAGAGTCCTAATACAAGAAAAACAAGGGTGTGAAAGCAGCAGAAGTGCAAGCCTGTTGTCATAGCAGCACAATGCTGCAGGGCTAAAATGTATCTTATGCGAAAACAGATGAGAATTAAGATACGCAGGTAGGATCCGGGCACAGCCAGGGAAGAGGGAAGGTAAATAGCACGATGCAAGGACAGGGTGGAAGTGTGTGCAGGAACCCCCTGGAGTTCCTGATGTCAGGAGCAGCAGCTCTGCGTGATTCCTGCAGGCAGGAGGGTTTGGTCTCTCCCACAGACACTGGTCAGTGCCTGGAGCAGAAGTCCTAAAGTTGCCTGTGCCTGGGAGGATGACCACATCGCACTGGTGCCTGCCACCTTCCTGCCCTGCTCCAGTAGCACCTGCCAGGACAGGACCCATCTGCTCTCCCTCCTTCTTCAGTCTGTGGTCTGATGCTCCCTACAACCCTGCGCTGCTGCCAGCCGAGCATCCCGTGCTCAGAATGCCCAGCATCCCATGTTGCCTTGCCTTTCTTGCCTTGGAAGGTCAAGCTTTGCTTCCCCTCTAACAAACGGAGCACAGGGAAGACAGGTGTTTTCAATAGGTGGCTGGATGTGTTGTGTGTGCTGGGGGCATCACCCCTCAGGGAAAGCACACGAGTGGGCAGGGCAGGTGTCAGAAGCCAGGGACATCACAGCCACCGAGGCCAGGCCACCCCCAGGCAGTGCCACAGGGCTCAGGGAAAGCTGCCCGGGCTCCCCGTTGACCCCATCTGTACTTCACAAAAGCTGTGACAAGGTCCTGCCTTTAAGTTGGGGTTTACAGCAGGAGAACCCCTCTCTCCTGTTGGAAGATAGAAGGAGGAGCCGAGTTGTTAATTAACACCGTGGGCTGTGAACTTGCATCTATTAAGGTTTCCCTGCAGCGCAGAAGGGGTTGTTCCTCAGGCTTCTGCTGGAGGAGCCCTTGGCAAGAGCCCCGAGTAGCAGTATAAGGATGGAAGGGTGTTCGTGGAGGCATCTGAGGTGCATGAAGAAAACCACCCATGGTGGAACTGATGCAAGATCAGACACAGGAGTGAAGTTTTATTGTTTCTCCCCCATCACAAAAAATTAATCTCGTTGCCGCACACCAGGCTGTGCGGAGAGGTTTTTCTGCTGCCCAGGTGTCCTATCCTCCAGCAGCAGTCATCCCAAAAAACAGAGTGGGCTTCTCTTGGTGGAACTAATTCAGGCAGATTTACAAGGTGATTGGCAGAATTAAGATGGTATTGATTAGAAAAGCTTCTCCACTTCAGGTTAGAGAAGAAAAATCATATCTAGTGATTTTCTGTAGCTACCAGGAAGACAGATGGAAATGTAAATGCACGCACATCTGCCGCTTCAAGCACTAATAGTTGTCCCTCAGTTGATGACTTGTAGTTTGAACAATTTTTAGATTTTATTTTTATGAAAATTGTTTGGAGAAAATATAAATCGCTGTGTTTTGGACAGCTGAAAAAATTAGTTACAAAAATAAATCCCGTGCATAATTAGTATCTTAGCGTCTCTTCAGGAAACCTGATTGTAGGACTGAGAAAAAGAGCCAAGCTACTCATAGCAATTCTCACTGCTTGCTCTCCAGCTGTGACTTCTAATGTTTATCCCGAGCCATTAGGATCTGTTGGATTCCTCCATCAGCTGTGTGCATGCTCTTCACCCCTTGCTACGCTGGCATGGGTCAGGAGGCCGCTGCCCACCACCCCCTTTGAACGTCTGCCCTGCACCCGCAGTCTCGGACTGACAGCAGGGCACAGCCCTGGCCAGGGGCTCCCTTGCCCTCCCACTCTGTGCCTTCTGATGAAAATGCACTCTTGAAAGTTTAATTCTGCCCATGTCTGCGGAACCCACAGTGGGGTTTTTTTGTAAATTAAGCTGGAAGCTGTGCAAGTCTTTTCCCTCTCATAACCTTTTTACGTTTTGACTGAGGCCACCTCTTGACGTGAATAAAAAAGTACACTGCAAAGGTATGAAATGCCAGAGATTACTGAGATCATAGAAAAAATGGAGAAATTTATTGCTATCCATTAAAGACATTTTCTCCTCTTCATTTTCCTTGGCACAAGTTACCTGTAAAAATTACTAAAAGAGTAAACCAGCTTCTCATAAAAATGAATTGTATATTTAAAATTATTGTCTTCATCCTGCTTTCTAGTTTTTCCGTCTTGAACCCAAAACAGTGATAAAATTTTAAACAGTAATAGATAATGAGTTCCGAGCCTTCCAGTCTTTCCTCCATAACCATGAGATCAGACATTTCTTTACTTTTTTTTTTTCCAATACTTCAGGCTCCAGGAATCACGGAAAAAACAGACTTGGTGAAAATGACAGCAAAAAAATTCTAAGAGTGGCAACACTGAAAAGTGAAGTTAATATTGCATTTGAACCATCAGACAGAGGCTGCAAGACTAAATAAGGCAAATAATAGCAGCAACAACAAAGTAATATGGCTTTGCAGAGATGATGCTCCTGAGAGTAAAACATGTCTGTGCTAGATCATTTGCAGAGCAGGAGGACATCCATATATCCAGCTAGTTTTGTCTCATTGGCCATTCATCGACTGTATGTCAAGTACAAAGTACAGCCGAGTCCTTACGATGAGTGATGTCTCCTATAAACACCACATGTCACCTCTCAGCAGCAAAACCAAACATGTTTTTGAGGTATATATGATAAGCAGGAGGTAGTTGTAAACATCCTTGTGATTAAAAATGGTGTCTGTGACTGACCTAGCTTCCAAGAGAGTCAGGATGTGTTTTCATGAGCTGGGCATGGGAGCTTGTCAAAGACTGAAGGGTCCCACTGCGTGTTGCTGTCGCTGTCACCGTGGAGCTTCCCTGGGAGCAAAGCTGTGCCACCAGCAAGGTGAGACCCAAGTGGGACACTGGTGGCTGGGTCCTCATCCCCTTTGCCCATAGATTTGATTGGGGTAGGAGATTATGTAATGTGAGTTTAAAAGATTTCTGGGATTGGACCATTTTGCAGATGAATCAGCAGTTTCTAACCCATCCCTGCTGGGATGGGATCTGTTTCCTTCACAGGGAGGCTGCAGACTTCTTTGTTACCTGATTAAATTAACAAAATTCTGGTAATACCTGCTCACTTTTGAATTAAAGAAAGGATTTCTCAACAAAGCAAAGGCATACAAGTTTTTCTCACCCCTTCTTGTAGCTTTTTGCATCTTTTGCCGGGACTTAAGAATAAAAACAAGCTTTCCTTTCTGTCCTAAGTACAACCCATTTGCCTTCAGGCTCAGCTTTGATGCCACTGCTGAAAGTTGTGCCAAGCTCTGTAGAGTGGAGAGCTGCCCATAGAGCCCAGTGCAGGGCTTGGCCATCCCAGGGCACCCAAACTGACCCTACTGGTTCCTGGCGCCTGTCTTCCTGTGCTGGTGGCAGAGGTAGGAGGACCAGCAAAAATAAAACAGCTTGAAGAATTTACAGCCATGGCTCTCTGAGGCCCTGGTGCCAATGGCTTGGCCCAGGATAAGTGAAAGGATTTTTGCTTCGTGGCATCTCCTCCTGGCCCCACAGACAGAACCAGCTGGTGGGGCAGTGCAATTTCACCACCTCTCATCCATCAGCTGTGCCACAGCCTTAAACATGGCTTGGTCTGAAGGTGTGAGACCAGTACAGCCCTCACCTGGAGGTATTTGCCAAAAGGGATTTGTCTCCTTGTTGAAGCCATCTTTCCTCTCTGTCTAAAATAAATAACCAAGTGAGTGTGGGACTTAAAGTAAGCAAAGACCAAGATGTTACCATTTGCAAATGACTAACGACTAAATGAAAACACTGTTCTAGAAATCTCTAATGTGGTGCAGGACACACATAAAACACCATTTTTGGAAGGTGGAGGGGAAGTCCAAGGAATGGTCAGTGTTTAAACAATGGCAAAAGGAAGAGGTGGAAGTTATTATTTCATGTCTGAACACTTTCAGGGACCGTGTGCCACCATGGTGAGGGAGTTTAGGTGCTGTGCAGTTCTTATGCTGCAGTGCTCTGGCATCTCAGCAGCAAACTGCTTTTTGGTTCCTTGCACCGTTAGCTCGCTGAAAAAGCTGGGAGTGATGAGCAAGCAGTGCATGTCACCCCTCAGGAAAAACTATTCATTCAGCTTTTGTTATTCCTTTAAATTTCCCTTTCTCCTAATAGGATCAGTAAGGATAAGAACAGCTGGATAAGTGAGGATCTGGTAGTCAGCCCTTTGTCCCAGAACTAGGTGCCAGGTTTGTTCCCAGTATGGTTACCTGCTATTACAACCCTCTGCACTGAGGAGTGCAACATGCATTATGCATTAGCATATTGCTAATGTTGTCCCCATCACACAACAGCCTTTGCCATCAGACTGAAGTTTCCTGGGGGACCTCCTGGTGTAACATAGGCAAGCCAAACTGCAGACTCTGCAATCCTTTGAACTCACAGGATGTGCCCTTGTAAGCTCTTGGAGCTTCTGTTTTCTGTGGAAACCAGTCACCCAGGGTTATGAGTGTGGGCTCTGGATGTGGGTGGAAAAATCTGTGTGGCCGCAACTGAATTCCCAGCATGGCAGCAGAAAGGAGAGTGCCATGGGACTGCAGCTCTCATCAGGGAAGAGGCAGCATCCTGTGGCTCACGGGCTCCTACAGGCAAGCAAAGGGAAAAAGGAGACAGAGCCTGCAGCCATGCTGCAGCACACCCCTGCCCTGCAGTGAGGCAGCAGAGGGCTTTCCTATCATCAAGTCTGAAAAAAATGCAGAAAAAGTGATGTGTTTGTCTTGAGAAGGAAAGTCTGGGTCAGGATTCCCAGTGCTGAATCCTTGGGCATGCTGGTGCAGTTCTCAGCATACTTTGTTGGGATGGAGGGAATGGCAAGTTTTCCTCTTCTTTGGCTGCTTGCAGCCAATTTGAGACCAAACATCGTGGCCACTGGCAAAGCTCAGGATATATCTCATAGCTGCTCTAAACTGCACGAGCTTGCAGCCAGCTCTGGCAGCTGCTCAGCTGCCAGGATATGCCAGGACACAGAGCTGTCTGCCTGCTTCCCTCTCCCCCACTCATCCCATTGCTGAGAGGTGGGATGGGCAGGTCCTCCCCACGCAGCGCCCATTCCAGCACAGCATGGCCTCGGAAGCACCAGGCCACTGCTGCAGAACAGGCTGCTCAGCTTGAAATGATCATTTCCAAGAGGAAAGGAGTGTTTTAGGTATGATATTTAGCTTCTAGCCTTTCAGTAAAGATGAAGTAATAGCTGTGATAGATGAGGTTATTTTATAACCTAAATATTAAAAGAGCTTCAGATGTGGAAGGAAGCAAATGCTGCAGTGAGGCAGGGTGGATAAATAGCAACACACACTGTTTGATAAAAGTTGCATGTCAGTTTAGTTTCTTCTGCATTGTGTCACTCCACAGATCCTCTCTGAAGGAGTTGTATTGTGAATCTAATAAAGACAGGAAATTCGTTCTATTCCTCCTGGTTTCTCTCAGCTGCGCTTCTTCATGTGACATCTTGTTTTATAGCTGTTGTCAATGAAAACCATTCAGTAGCTCCCACTGAAAAAAAATTAAAATCAGATATCTGTCTTTGGTCCGGTAAATGAGGGAATTTTCGCCAAACTGTAGTGAGGCACATTAGAATTTGTACCCCAAAACAACAGAGCTTTGCAACCCCAAACTGAAAAGATGGGAAGTATTCGCCATAGAGGTTCATTTCCTTGTCGTGTTCCTACAAATCTTTTCATTTGTTTTGTTTTAGAAGAAAGTTGTGCAAAAGACTCTAATCTGTTGCATAGACAGTTACATTTGTTCTCCCATCACAATGGAAAATTTCGCTTCTCAGCATGGCCAGGTATCATGTTCTCACAGTACCGTGAAAAGATTTGTTAGTTCAATTCATTTCTCAAACTTATCTTTCTAATATCAGTATTGAACTGCTATTTCTGTAAAAAAAATTAAAACTACTCAAATGTGGAAAAATACACCCCCAAGCTGCCAGAGAAACAAGATGAGAATATAGGAATGTTGTAATCTTTATCTATATGGTGTCACATTATCCTGGGGAATGGAGGCAACATGACTAAATTTATACCCATCACAGACTGTGCAATGTAATCACAAAACAATCAGATTGATAGTACCATATAAATGATGGGAGGGTTGCTGCAAATAAAGGCACTATGGCTGTTTAATTTCAACAGATGCGGAAGGTTAGCCAGGATTATTAGGCATTTTTTCCGTTGCCCCCAGATGAGTGTGTGAGCTCTACTGCTCTCCTTACACTATCTTCTATTTCTTTAAACAGTGTTTATCATCAGAAAGAATGATACACATTAGCGAACTCAATATTTTATTTTTGAAATACATTGTAACACCAGGCTATTACAGATATTCTCTTGCCATATTTTAAATTTCTTGTTTCTTTTATGTTGCCTAAAATGGATTCAGAAAAGGTTGCAAGAGTTTTCTGTATTTTTTGAAGAAGAGATGGTAATTTTTTCTGCCTTTCTGATGCTCAAAAATAACTGAATGTTTTTGGGGTCAGAGCTCAGGCATGGCAAATAACAGAAGGATGAGAAACAACTTAAAAAGGAGGGTGCACTAAGAGCTGATAGACTTAACAATAACCTACAAACCCTAAAGTTAGGGGACCCTCACTAATTAACAGAACCTCTCAGAGGGAGCAAGAGAAAACCAGTGTCTGTCTCTGCCATTGCTTCCTGCTCTCACACTACTGACGATCTGATGGGGGAAGGAGAGAGAAGAAAAGAGGGCAAAGCAGATATTGCCAGCTATCTTTTCCCTGCTGTGCCAGCAGTCTCTATACGTAGGACGTGCAGCTGTGGCCTGTCCTTTACTCTGAGCAAGTGCTGGTCCCCTGCACTGCCAGGCTCCAGGCAAATCCTGCACGGGTGGCACACCTGGTCATGGGGCTCTTCTGCCTTCTGTACCTCAAGTTGATCTCTTGAGAGAGTAATTGGGCAATCCTGAGCACGACAGTGTCCCTGGACATGGTTGGGCTTAGCTGGACCTGTTGAGTTTGCTTATTTAGAGAGGCCAGTCAGCAGATGCACATGGCACGTATGCCAGTCACATTATGCCGGAGTTACCAGCTAAGAACATCGGGGAATAATACCTCTGGTTTGATGCATGTTTCCTTTGTTTTTCTGCAATAAGTGTGCTATTAATACCGCAGTCACCGGAACTTTTGTTGTTGTTGCTTAGATCAAATAGAAGAGGGACAGTGGTGAGGAGCTGCTGTCATTCTGGCTGCTGCTGTGTGAGATGAACTGATGAATAACGTGTGTGATTTCTCTTTCCCTTGTAGTTGCACTCTGCAGTGACCAGGATCCAAGTTCAAAGACCTGGTTTCAATTACACGTTTGCCCATATATGTATCCTGAACAATGACAAGACATGCATAGTGGACGACATAGTGCATGTACTGGAGGAATTAAAGGCTGCTCGTTCTTCTAATCGAACTAATTTTGCAATCACTTATCCGATTACTCACTTAAAGGATGGCAGGGAAGTGTATAATGGGCATCAGCTCGGTGGGGTTACTGTGCACAGCAAGGACCGGGTGAAGTCTGCGGAAGCCATTCAGCTTACCTACTACTTGCAGGCAATCAACTCCTTGAATGACATGGTGGCAGAAAAGTGGGAATCCATTTTTTGTGACACTGTTGAACTTTTCCAGAAATCCAACAGGAAAGTCAAAATGTATCCTTTCACTTCTTCTTCGCTGAAGGAGGATTTCCAGAAGACAAGCAGGGTGTCAGAACGCTACCTGATCACAAGCTTGGTCCTTGTGGTCACCTTGGCCATTCTCTGCTGCTCCATGCAGGATTGTGTCCGCAGCAAACCCTGGCTTGGCCTGCTGGGATTGCTGACAGTGACCCTTGCCACTCTGACTGCAGCTGGGATCATCAATCTCACTGGTGGGAAATACAATTCCACCTTCCTGGGAATCCCCTTCGTCATGTTAGGTAACTATCTCCTCTCTTTTGTGTGTTTGTGCCTCCCTGACGCATTTCCCAGTAAGCAGAGAAGCATCACTGCATGGTTCCTATTGTCTCATCCCTGCAGCACTGCCCCATGCCAAATCTACACTGCCTCTTTTCCTAAACTGTTTTTGTGGTGCCTGGATGTTAAAATCATGCCTGGGGCTCCAGTATGGTGTAGCACAATGCCGTGGGATGTGGAGCCTGTGCAGTAGCAAGGAACAAGGACGTGCAAATGCCGTGCCTTTTGCAGAGAGGGAGCCCAGCTGCTGCTTCTCTGTGGCTGTTTGATTCTGGTTTCGGAGGGAGACCTTTGCAGTGGTCCCCATGGAACACTGACAGCGTCAGCTGTGCTGGCAAGTCAAAGGGCTGCCCGTGTTGGGCATTTAGGGAGTGCTGGCTCCTTTGGAGACCAGAGAGGTCCTGTCCTGGCTTGGCAGGTGCCTGCCATGGGATAAGAGCAGTGGTTGGTTCTGGGTTGCATTTCTCCAGAAGTCCCTGTGTTGGCTGAGCAAGCATAGGGAGGGTTTCACAGCCCTGGGGGAGAGAGCTTTGACACCTCTGGCCAGGGATGGACCTACAAGCCCAGCACCAGCACATCCCGCAGCAGAGGGTTGTGGAGGGAAGTGGCACTGGCTGCTCCCTGGCTCCTGTGCCAGCAGAGACATCTTTATCTCCCTGGATTTTGTACCACCTCCACTCACTGTGGAGTATGGAGTGGTTTTGGTTTGTTTTGTTTTCCTTGAGGGTAGGAAAGCGGAGGACAGAAGTGTGGTCATCCTGCTCCCGACCCAAAGTCAGAGCCCTCTCCTGCTGGCATCAGGGCGTTTGTGGGAATGCTGCATATTGTACCCAAAGAGGCAGGAGGACTTCACGGGAGACAAAATGAGAGCTCTGGAGAGTTCACAGCCTCTTTGTTTGTGTTTGGTTCATAACCAGTGTGAAAAGCTTTGTGCACTGTAGGTGTTTAATATGTCCTTGTTCATGCCATTATTCATTTGTGGAAAATAATACATGCATTGATTTGATCACAGCTTCCCCGGCTGAAAATCAGTAATACTTAGGTTTCAAGTGTAAGAATGTCTCCACTGACTTAGTCACATCATGTAGTGATACGACACGTTTTGAGCACAGCTATTTTTATATCCAGCACCAGGTTCCTGTGCCGTGCCGGTACTGTAGTGCTGTAGCACTGTGGTATTGTTGCACTTTAATTAAAGACTATGCTTCAGTGCATCACACTACCAGTTAACATACAGAATATATTCAGTGACAAACAGAATTCAGCTACATTACATCGGCTGTCATTTTCAGATGACATCCATGAAAATTAAACTACTTTGTCATCTAGAGGAAATGCAGCACAACAAAGTCAGAGTCAAAAGAAGGGTATCTTTTTGACCTGAGACTGGTTTCTTTGGTGGGTTTTAATGCCTATTCATGTATTACAAAATTCAATTCCTCAAACTAAGTAGTGTATATTAAGTGTAACTTTGGATAGGAGGGGATTTTCAGATGTGTTACAAGAGTAGCAGAAAAGCAGTCTAAAGTCCAGACATATGAAGTGAAAGTACATGAGAAAAGTGACTCAAATGTATAAAATATTAGCTTTGTTTAGGGATCAAATATCTGCTCACTGGGACAACCTTTCAGATCTTTAATTTACTAATAGTGACAATGCTGAGACTTGAAATCCTCAAAGACTTACAGATAATTATGGGAAGTTTCACATGTCTATTTTAGTGCTCGTTTCAGTGCCAAGCTGTATAGTCAACTCTGCTTTTCTCTTTCTTTTCTCTTCTTTTCTTTTCTTTTCTTTCTTTTCTTTTCTTTTCTTTTCTTTTCTTTTCTTTTCTTTTCTTTTCTTTTCTTTTCCCTGTTTTTTTTTATTTTGGTCTTGCTTGGTTGACGTATTACACTCTTAAAAGGGCAGCTCAGCTCCCACTATGAACCAGATAGAGCAGCCAAGTTCCAGTGAATCTTGCCCACCTCCCTAGCTGCATAAAATCTCCCAAGGGATGGGAATATCAACAGGTGAACAGAAGGCACTGAAGGCATTCTGGAGTTTTAAATGAGAACTGTTTTGAACTGGCATATAGCTAGAAAGGCGGATTGGCCTTTTTTTATTCCTGAAGTACAACGGAAAGATTCAGCATGCATTTCAAAATGTGTCATACCTAGATGTTGTTTTACTTATAAAGGATGTTTTAAGTCAAGGCAACTGAAGGGTACAGATACGAAGAACCCTCCATCATAGCCCGCTGAACTGCTTCCACTTAATTTCAGTGAGCGTCAGATTAGATCATAGATTAACTGACCTTTAGAAAGCTAAAGGATTTCTGGCTAACGATGTAGCCCTGTATCTATTACTCATAATCTCATGGCTAAAAGCAAAAATGAGATAGAAAAAATGATTACACTGGACACATTTCAGGCAAGGCCCCTTTACTGATATACATCATTAATGAAGTTTCCATGGTTTATAGCAGCTGAGGATTTTTAACTTTTCATCAGCATTGCGGAGGCGGGGGGACACTCTCCAGACATCATTTGACACAGGATGAGATTACATCTTTCATAACAGATCGTTTTCATCATGCACTTTGTCTCCTCCTTGGACCGCTTCCTCCGGTGTTTCACTGCACAACCACTACAGCATTTGCATCATGTCTAACCTGAATTCCCCTTTTGCAACTTAGCTGTCCTCCTTATTTATCCACTGCATCTGGAAAATAATTTATTTTCTTTTTCTTTGCGTATTTGGGACTGCTCTCACTTGCCCAGTCCTCTTCCTTTTCATCCCAGCTTTCCTCAGACTATGTTTACCAGACTTCCAGCACTCTTCTTACTTTTGACCATTCCACATCTTCTGTGGAGTGTGGTGCCTAAATCCAGACACAGGATTCAGACTGAGGCTTTCAGCAGCACGTAGAGTAGGAGGATGATTTTTCACATCTTGCATATGGCACTGCTGTTCATACATCGCCATATGTCATTCATTTTTTTCTCAGCAGTATGAAATGGTTGGCATTTGGTTGGTGGTACATGGTAATTCACAGATCCTTCATGTCGTTTTCTACCCTGTTTTCACAGTCATTTATTCCAAACAACACGTAGAAGTTTGCCCTTGTCCTTGCTGAATTATAGCTTGTTTATCTCACACCATTTCTCCTCAATAAGTTTATCTGAAGACCATCACTGCCCTTCCCAGATGTATTAGCTGGTCAGCAATGTTTTGCAATTATCGACCTTTTCATATTTTCAAGAATTACTTTCTGAATAGGTTGTCCAGTCACAAGCCCATTCTAAAAATATAGGCTGTGTGTCTGGAAAATAGTCTGATCAAAGTGCTTTGTAATACTTCTTTCAGTCATCCTGTTTTCTTTGACATCCCTTATTCATCAGCCATTTACAAGAACAAACAAGCTACAGTGAAGGGTACCAGCCTCTGTAGATGTTCAATCCTCAGCTTTTACACCAGCGGGGAATTTAAAGTTACTAAATTACCATGGCTTACCAAATTACAGTCTTAAGCTCAGTCTGTGTAAGTGTAGGCAGGAATATCTTTTGCCTACTCCACCTGTTAAATATGACATGCCAGTTTAAACACTTCATACTTCGGTTTTAATCATGGTAGTTTATTCTAATTTATTTTACTTTTTAATTAAGGCAGATTACTGTAACCCAGCTTACAAAAGATGACTCTACATAGTCTGTCACTACTGTGACGATTTTTATGGTGTGGCAGGTTTCTTTTTCACCCTCCCTGGTTTCTAACTCAATGGCAAAAACTGAAGCCAGGAGAGATGTTGCCAGAGACCCCTTTCCCCAGCAAGTACTAAAGGAGTGAAGGTTCCCTTTGGTGACTGGAGGTCCAGCTGCGAGAGGCAGGCAAACGGCCATGGCTGGGGCTGGCCTGAACCCCACCGAGGGGCTGTGGGGTGAGGCAGCAGAGGACAGGCTGCAGTCACTCTTTTCTCTGGGATATCTTGTCAAATCAAACTGGGAACTGTTCTTCTCCAGCTATAGGTTTATACAGGTACTTCTAACCTGAAAGTGAAGACTAAAACCTGGGAAAATTGGCAGGCTCCCACCACTCGTCTGGGTGTAGTTTGAATTAGCATATGTCTCTGTGGTTTTTTAAATTGCCATCCACATCTATCAGTGGGCACACAAGTAATTTAAGGACAAGTTTGCTCACATGTCTAGTTCTTTTGGGGTACTTTGATGAATTAGGGCTATTCATTTTTGACCATAGGAATCAAAAAAGTAATTCTACAACTTGGTTGGATTCAAAATAGCTGATTTATAGTGTCAGCTGAGAAACAGAATTAAAATTCTGATTTCCTATTGCCTTCTTCATTAAAAACTACAGATGTTTGGTCTGGCACAGATGCTAATATATCCATCATAAGTTTCCCTTACACATTAAATGCTGTTTAAAAACTGCCAAACCTTTAAAAATACTTTTTTCCTCAAAAAACCACAATGTTACCAAACAAATCACTCGACAACAACCAGCACTGTCTGAACAAGTTTTTGGCGTGACTTTTTATTCTTCCCAGAGGCAGACTGGAACCTAGGCACTCAAAAGAAAATTGCAGCATAGCCCTTTGCACTGCAAACTAGCAATGTGTTTGCTGTTCCTTCAGAAACGAATACAGCTTACTCGGGGAGAAGTGGCTCTCTTCAGCTGCCAAGTTCGTGAAAAGCATCAGCTGTGTGAAAGCGCGGTGGAACGCCAGGCGCTGCCAGATATGGGCAGGGACGCGGGGCCAGCTCCGAGAGCTTATATTTAGCCTCCAGTGCTGGCAGGGGAAAACCAGGTAGAAGTTATGAGAGAGGCTTGAGCTTGTAGCACACTGTAAAAGGAAACGATAGCCAGCAGTGTGTGAAACTCAGCAAAGACGGGGACAAATGAAAAACACCGTCTTACCACCTCCCTCCATCCTCCTCTCTCATCCCACCATGCAGAGCATGCCTCTTTTCTGGGAAGAGAGAAAGGAAAAGCAGTCAACAGAGAGGTCCAGGGAGGGATGACTGGGAAGGAGCAGGTGGAAGTGTCAGGCAGGACCCAGGCAGGGTCCTCCTGAGGTTCAGTCCCAAGTGGAGGAAAGTTAGGGGGAGAAGGACACTCTTACAGGGCTGTCTGGCAGGAGGAAGCACAGGAGCAGGTGAGGTGCAGAGCGCTTTGGAAGGTACCTGGAGGAACCAGGGCTCATAGTGGCACCTCACAGATGCAGAGAAGTTCCAGTCGCTTCTTGGAAACACAAATTTGTTGGACACACACCTTCCACATGGCTTGCCTGGAGGATAGCTGTGCTGATGGAGGAGTGAGCTGAGATACCTGTACAGGGGCTTTATGGATGCAAAAAATTGGAACACCAAAGATGGGATCTGATGTCAGAGATAGTTGGGAAAGAAGGCTGGAAGGAAAAAGTTAGGCAACAGAAGAAGAGGGGAGGTCAGTGTGTTTGATGATAGGAGTGAAAAGTACAGGAGGGCAAGTGAGAGGATTGTTGAAGGTAAGAGACCATGAAGGCAATAGGCAACTGAACCAAGCAGGGCAGCTGAGAGCCAGCACAAAAACCTGCGGTGCTCAGGCCAGCACACACCAGTACATGAGACTCACTGGAGCTGCACCTCGGTGCCAGTAAGGCACCTGGCCTGGCTGCTGCTTCGTTCTCTGGAAGAACATGCTGGTAGGGAGTTGCAATGTAAGCCAAATTTATACACCCAAAAAGCTTGCATTATCCTCCCTATCAAAATCCAAGTGTTTGCTGTATTCAATAAAGCTGAAGAGTCAACACTGGTTACATATAGAGAGTTTCAAAGAGAGAACCAGCCCCTCCACAGGTCTCCCCAGTGCCCTTCAGTCCACACACAGAGGTAACACACACCCCCAAATGTTTGACTTTGTACAGTATTTTTCCAGCGATTTTCCTGCTGTCAGTTAATAAAAATGTAAAGATTACTGAGTCTGGTTTTTTATTCCCCAGCTAAGCTTTCTTACTCTACCTGTCCAACTGTCCCTCTGCTGTCTTTTCATGCTGGGAAGAAGCATGTCCTCCCTCAGCTGGCTGCCCCAGCTGGCTGCCCTCACGTCCTTTTCTCCCATCTCATCCATCTCTTTTGCAATATCTGGCTGCCTCCTCCAGCAGGTCTCACCCATCTTCCTGCTCCAGGCCATGGCATCTCCTTCCCAAAGCCTGCACAACTCTCAGCGTCTTTTGGTCTCCCTAAGCTTCCTTCATCTTTTCTGCTGTTTTCCCCCTTCCCGTCAATGTGTTCCCTCTGCTATTTTTGTTGGGTTTTCTTTAAATTTCTCCTCTCTCATCCTCCCCTCTCCTCAGCCACAGCTGGGCCCATTGCTCCTACCTTCCCTATATTTTCCTTGTATTCTTCCATAACTTCCTTGGCCCTCAGCTAGGTCTCCACTATACCCTGCAGTTGTATCTCAGCTGCTTCAGATTTCCCAGTGATTTCCACCATTCATCCTTTCCTTTTTTCACACTGCCAAAGCACTCCAAGAGTGCCCTGCAAGTACACTTGGTTTTTTGTCACTCCATCTGCTCAGCTTTCCCAGTTCAACCCTGCACAGCTCAGTTACAGTCCTAAAGCATTTTGTGGTTTGTTCCTTTCATTCCTCTTCAAAGAAATGAATAAAATTATCTGGTTTTATCTACCCTGAGCAGACAGAATCCCAGGCATGTCACTTTGCTCATCATGCCTTTTTCCTCTCCCTCTTCTGTCCTCAGTCCCTCAGTCTCTTCTGACATCTCTAAGCAGCCATGCATCTTCTGCAGTCCTTCAAGCATCACCTGGCATTTCTATTCCTCATTGGGAAGAGGGGTTAGAGCAGAAGTAGGTTCCCAAGCCACGCCTTCTCACTCATTGTACCAATTAGTCCTCTCACCAAAGTCAGCGTTTTCCACCCAAAGTAGAGCTGATCAATCACCTCCTTCACCTGCTGGTCTTCCTCACTCCAGCTCTCCTTCTGAAGGATGATCTCCCAAGCCCCTTAAGGAGCCCAAACATTGAAGCCACTATTGTATGGGAAGGAAACAGACTTGAAAATGGTGGCAAATGGTGACAGACTCTTTTAGACACCAGCCCTTTCCTGAGCAGTGCAAAAGCAGCAAGTAGAGCTTGCAGCTGGCACACGACACACAGCCAACATCGTCTCCAAGGTCCCCCCTCGCCACCACAAAGCCCGGTGAAATCCCTGCACATGTACATGCTTCTTGGCTTCACAAGACTGCTGATGACTGAGATAATTTACAATGGTTTATTTTGAAAAGAGGAGCTCTATCCATAGGAAGTCAGTCCAAAAAACATCTTAATACTGAAACTAAGTGCTGTACAGTCATTGAGTAAGATCAGCTATTTCCTCTTGATTGGTGGTGCTCCAATAAACGCTTGTGAAAAGTGTGTTACAGGTGATGCAGAGTGTTCAGTGGGCATTCATTATGCAAAGAGTGACAGAAAGCTCTTACACTTTTACTCTCTGTGTTCTTATAACTGCGGGGAAGTCAGTGCGTGCAAGGGCTCAATGGAGAGCTTTGTCAGAGATGTCCCAAACAGTCACAGCTACCAAGAGCTTGGCACTGACGTCCTGATTTTCTTCAAGTAGTCAAGTCCCTCAAGAGAGACTTTCACATAGATGAGAATATACTGGAAGTTCAGAGGTTTAAGAAAGGAATCCTTTCTTTATATCTACACGTAGGAAGTATATGTATGTATATATGTTTGTGGTACACTTGCATACTGGGCCTGGGTGGTCAGCGAAGACCTGGGGAATGTCAGCAGGAACTGATGTGACTTCATTTTAGGTCTGTCTGTGAGAGAGGTGGTGCACATTGTGAGCTTCAAATAAATGACAGCCCCCAAATAGGGAATAGCCAAGAGGCTTGTGTGCAGAGGGGACCAGTCATTTTCAGGTCATGAAACCTCTGGGAGAGAATGATTCAATCCAGAGGTTGATTAAATTAAACTGGAATAAGTCTGGATACTTTGTCAAAAGCCCAAGTTGAGTTCCAAACGTCTAATTACTCTTTTTCCCTTTTTACTTTTTTTTTAATCAGTAAAAATAGGTTGGATGTGCTTTAACTGAATTTTTGTAACTTTCTGAACATTGTGTTTCTCATATGATTGATCTATATGTTATGAGTAAGAGTAGTGACAAACATCACTTAAACAGGAGAATTTAAGTGTATGCCTGAGATGTTGTGGTTGTAGCTTCCTCGCCAGAAAAGGGGTAACTTGAAATGTGGTAAACAAATCCATATTCCACTGGCCCATATTGCACTGGGACAACAGTCCTAGAAGCAAATGGTATTTTAGCTTGTGGCCTTAAAAATTTAAAGCAGATTTAAAACATGTTTGCCCCCACTATGTCTTACTCCATCTCCAGACAGTTTGCTGTATGTCACTTTGCTGTTCTGTAACATGGTAAACATTAACTTTGCACAGGTGATTGCAGGAGGCTCTCACTTTTAAGTGCTTCATTTACACAGCATGCATAAAATCTGCCCAAAAATCACTTAACTATGAAAATCAGTTTTCAGTTTTGTCTGCTGATGTAAGTTATAGCATGTCATACGTGAGATGAGCCCAGGCTTCTTAACATACTAACTCCACATCTGACCACCTCCTTGGCTAGTGAGGCTTGAGGTACAATGACCATGGGGAAATTCATCTTGCCAGCCACATCTGTCATTCCTTTACTGTCTTAGCATGGCACTCTCCCATCCCGTACAGCTCCCCTGGTGCACAGGGTGGTCCTGGCTCCCCACACACCCTGGGGTCTGCACCCCATGCCAGCAGCAGTGGCGAGCAGACCCCCAGTCATCCTCCACATGGCTTTCTCCCTGTCTCTTCAAATAACACCTTACACAGGGCACTCTGCTTCCTGGGGGATTTTCTGATGTTTCTGAGCTAAAGAGGATGAAGAGGCATTCCTGGAAGGAGTTTGGGGCAGGGAGACCCTTTGGATGCCAGACAGAGTCAGGTGTTCCCCTGGCGTTTGCTCCAGCAGCACAGACTTGCACGTACGGCGCAGGTTTGGCTCCAAATGCTTTCGGTTCAGATCTGCACGAGGTCTGGGGCATCGGTAGGTAAGCAAGCCATGCAGACATAAATATTCCAGCAGCTAAAACCAAATTTTGCTAAGACTCAGCTCCTTCTGTTGCACTGAAAGAAAAATGACTTCTAACTTTTGCCAGGTCCTTTGTGAAAACAGAGGAAAGCAAGTGACACGTTTAAACAGAGCTGACAGCATGCTGTTTAAATGCCAAAGCAAGCCTTTACTGATTTTTAAGTGGAATTAAATGTTCTCTTAATATATAAAAGTAGATTTTTAACTATAACGTAGTTTGCTTATCAAAATACAAGAGCCACTCAAGTTTTTTCTCAAATGTATGTTTTTAAAATGTGTTTATCAGACATTCTTGCTATCACTGTAACAACAAAATTGCAAATATTACATTGTTTCAAAAGTAAAAAAGGATGATACAATAAAAATATCCATCATTCTCCCAAATCAATAATTTTTTTTTATTGACATCAATGGGACTATTCAGGATTAACCACGTAAGTGCTGAATTGCATGTATAATCATTATAATAGGAGGCTGTTAATTTAAACAGAATTTGGTATGCTTTAAAAAAATAATTTGAAAATGCAATATTAAATAGTAAGATTTTTTTTCGTAGTGAATACCTTTAAAATATACATATTCCAAAAATAAAAAGTGGTGAACCTTGTTACCACCGTTGCTGATCAGGGATTGTGCTGAAGTCTAGGACTATGAATTCCAAGGCATTGTTTGATTCTACTTAATTTAAATACTTCTCTTGCTCTTTGTTTCTTTTCCCCTTATATAGGTAGAAAAATTACAGAATGTTTATTTGTGTCTTGTGTATGTGTATGTATTTCTTCAAAGCTAGAGATTTATATGTAGGATGATTTTCATTTCAATAGTAATATGTAGATTATGATTTTAAAATTAGTGTGTGACTTGTACCATTTTCTAAAACATTGGCTCACTGTTGGTTGTTTGACATGATAAAAAATACTACTGGGGAGTTTATAGTTGGGGTGCACCAGGTACCCCAGTCATTGCTGACTCTGTCCCTACAATTTAGGGTGAGACCAAGGGGGTGATTTCTTTTTGTCCATGCCTGCTTTGTGCAAATGTGTACTTTTTAGTATAGGTCCAAAAGGGCTACGCCTGGCCAGAACAGACTGTTTCACAGGAGAACAGAGAGTTGGTTGGGTGCTCCTTTTCCAAAAGCTCAGTTTAAAAATGTAGGATATTATGGCAGACATTCATTGCCAGAAGACTGGGATCTCAATTACTCCGGTGCAGCAGATCTGTACAAGTCTTATGAGGAACCTACTCCCCTTTTGTGCTTGGGAGTGCTGCACAAGACCTAAATGAGGCATCAACCTTGTGCCGGATTTCCAGACACACCCCATTTTCCTGACTGTGCATTAAGCAATTGGAGTGCAGGCTTAATGGCCCGGAGAGTCTCTTTCAGTAGGATCTATGACTGAAAATACCATTGTAGTCTCCCAGCATGAAGCACTGAGCACTGGTTGAAGACGTCTTCTGTGCACGCACCAACCAAGCCAGTGTGTGCTGCACGGGGACACTTTCTCTTCTCGGTGCGTTTCTGTGGGCACAGCCGCCCACAGCTGTGAAACACAGCAGATTCTGAGAGCATATTATTAAACATTTTGGTTTCTCCTATTCTGTTGCCAAGTAGATACAGCACAAAACACAACTCTCTCTCCAGAGACTGAGGCAGACTTTAATCTGGTGTGAATGCACCAAGACACTGTGTTTTTGATGCTGGTAGTAAGTTGAGGAATACTTGGGTATGCCTGGGGCTTTCTGACTGAGATGGCCAGTGCTATTGTAAACAGGTTTGGAGAGATCAGCCTGACACTTGAGGGTGAATGGCTAATAATCAAATGTAAAGCAAAACCAGAAATTGATCAAATGGTTTCATGCCCAGATGCCTAACAGGCTCACCTACCTCATTTCAAATATGTTTCTCTCTTGGGAAGATCCCAAGTCAGATGTTAGTACCTGCAGCCATAGTACATCTTAGGTGATATATGTGTAAAATTTAGTAGCCTTTAGAACAACAATTGCGAATACTGAATCTATCCAGCAGTACTGTTATCATGTTTTTGAGATATGTTGTCATACCTGTAATTCAGTTATAGTACATGTGGAGTCTGTGTGACAGGAGGTAAATAAAGCACTGCAATATGTACAGCCCATGCTTGTACCAGTACATCCCCTCCCATGTTGCTCTTCATGTGTCTTGAATCCATGTACCATGCCTGGACATAGCATTCAGGCTTACTTGGCCTTTGAACCTGTGCTTGGAGGTGTGAAATGAAGTCAGGCTGCACTTGTGTGGCTGGGACTTCAATCACTTTGCCAAAGAGGAGGCATTGAAGACTATTCAGCTGTCCACAGCCTGCAGTCCCCTGGTCACAATTCCCCTGAGATGAGCACTGCTGCCTGGAAACACAATTGTTTAGATGAGCACCTTACAGGATGTTAGTATCCTCTAGGATTTTACTCTACACTGTGAACTGGGCTTCCACAGACAGGCAAGTGTAGGAAAAGCAAGTAGGATTCACAGCGCATTTTCTCAGCTCAGCATAAATGTTTGGGACAGACAAGTCTGCACTGTGGGATGTTCAGCATTACACACCCTCCTTCAGGTCTGACATCCACACAGCAAAACTGGAGTATTGCAGCACCATATATGGACCACAAAGTTGGACATTGCTTAGGGTAACCCACAGTTTGTTACAACAGCGTGCTAATGATGGTATAGCTGGTCAGCTCAACCCTTGCCAGTAAATTGTTACCCACTTAGTGAAAAGTGTTGTATAAATCAGGCTTGGTGCTGATTCTGTTTGCATGCTGAAGGATCTCATTTAGCTGTAGTATTTTATTATTTTAGTGAGAACAAAATGTGAGGATGTGGACCCAGATAGGCTATTCAGCTGGATGTCAATATCCTTGCTCTGTGTGTCATATTCAGTAGCAGTTTGAGCCTGCTGTACGTTCCGAGCTGAAATCATGCTCACTGGGAGAGGCCACATGAGGCAGGCCGGGTGTTTAGTCAACAACTGGTTGATTGCAACTCCTGTGACAAACGGAGTCCGGATTAGCGGTTTCACTTGGCTTGTCGGAAGATGGGAGCTGATGAGATCACTGATCTAGCTGGAAAAAAATAAGTCAGCAGGGGGAAATTATCTCAGCCTCTTTGTTGACATTACTGTGGAAAGCAGTCCTAGAGTTGAGCAGTGTACATTGTTATTTTTAATAGTGTCAGCTAGGAAAATTCATTGCACCTTCATTATATCATATGTTATTGCAGGTACAGTTTTGGAAAGGGCAATTCCTGCGATATGATTCTGATCTCCTCTGTACTATTTTTGCACAAGAGCAGTTCTTGAGACCTTGCCTGCATTTGCAGCAAGCTGGCATATGAATTTACAGCATCCTAGCTATTTCATGTTAATTCATCTGGTGTTTATCTCTGCGGATGATATTTCACTCCACTTTGAATGTGAATCAAGCTGTGCTTCACAGATATCCACAAAGAAAGATGGTGCAACATAGTTAGCCCTCTGTACATTCACACCCTTTTTCACAGCACACTAAATTCCTCTTGCAGACAAGTGCTCCAATTCAGTGGCGTGATTTCAAGCTTAAATCAACCTAAGTGGGACAACATTGGTCCAGCTGAACTGATAGTGTTACAAGGATGCAGCCATTACAGTGCAAGCAAAAGCCTTAAATCAAAATCCATACTTAACCTCAGAAATTCCATCAGAGCATGCTTCCACTTCAAATTTTTACCCACCCAGTTTACAAGGCTCCCATATATCCTACCATGAGTCATTACCCATTTCAGACAGTCTTTTGTGCCATCAGCATCAGGAAAAGATTTCGTTTAAAAAGTAACCTTCACCAAAAAAAAAAAAGGCTACTTTCTAATCCATACCATTCCTTTAGTCCAGTGTGGACTAAAACAGGTGGACTAGTAGCCATGTGGGAGCAGAAAACTTCAGTAGGAGAAGGGAAGTAATGCCTGAGGAGGGAGAAACACCCCATAGCCCAGCTTTGCCACTAGTGAAGTCTGCCCCCTCTGGAAGACAGTTTGATGGTTTATTGGTGTTAATTGTGGCAGTTAATGGCATCCCGGTGGAGCACTCAGCCTCACTTAGGGGCAGATCTGTTGTTATTAGTGTTTTGTGTGCCTCTGTGTTAAAATGGGAATTATAAAATCCATTACCCCTGAAATACAACCTTCCACACAGAAGCCTGGAACTTCACAACCTGTAAGTGGTGTTCTATTCAGAGAGATTTTACTCAAGTATCAAACACATACAGAAACATACAACCTTCAAAATAATAAGGACAAAAGAGATGAGACCCACAGTGTACTATTATTCTCTACTTTCATACATGGGTAAGACTGCGAAAAGAAGAACCAAAAATCTCAGTTGTTCCCCTTAATTTCTCTGACAGACTAGGTCTGTTTGGATAGCCAAGCCTCATCTTATCATGATAAGATCAAAACTTCACATGATTTTAGTGCAAAATTGAACGTACCCCTCAGTCTTTTTACAAAACCAGGCAGCAACCCTTGCTTCAGTTAGGCAGTTAAGCCAAGCAAATAAGAGAACTGGTTTGTGACTTCCCTGCCCTCTCACAGGCTCTGGGGCTGCTTAAATCCCTTCACCTCTCTCTGCTTTGGTCTCACTGTTTGCCAGTCAGGACCAGAGCCAACACTAAGGGTGGGCTGCCAATTCATAAAGGCACCTTGCTTGAACAACCACTTACTAGGGGAAAGGATGCATTTCTTTTCTGAGGTTTGAAAATGGTACAAAAAAGAACAGTTTCAGTGCCCGCACGTAAGCAGTATTTAAAAATGAGGTAAATGATTCGATAATTTTAAGGAACAGAAAATTTTGCTTTAGTTTTCACAGCTTCCTACAAGTGCTTTTTTTCTCATGTATGCTCTGCATTGATTTTGCAGATCTGAAGGAGGCAAATGAAACTTTTTTATAGCATTTTCAGGCTACTCATAAAAGTGCTGTATTTAAGCTAGGCATAATTTATTTGGTTTATTGGTAGTATTATTATTATCAGGTTCTAAAATTAAATGTAGCCCACCTCAGGCTGAAAAACCTGTAGGCTCGTCAGCATTAACAGTAGTTATTTTCTTCATTTTCTTGGCTACAAAAGTCAGAAAGTCTGTTCTCAGTCCTCCGACACATGGTAGGAGTATCTCCTAAATGTAAAGTAGCAGAAAAAGAGAAAAAGAAAAAAGTTTTATCCCCATTTTGTCCAACACCTTTCTCCTATCTCTTTAACATTTTGCTTTGACCCTGAACCTCTTTTTCTTAAAAAAATCCCATCTTTCTGTGTACTTCTTGTTAGCTCATGATTGTACAGCCTGACTGTAGGGTACAACCAGTGAATCATAACAGCAAATGTCAGCAGGAAAAGATCTCCAGTAGCCCATTAGCTGTTGGAGTTCATATTTATTATTTACTGAATGACCGTGAATAATGAACAAGTTGCTCTAAATGATTACAGATTTGTGGCTAAATCTCTATTAAAAAGGGAAAATCAGTTGAAGCAATTACAGAATTTACTTACAAGGAAAAAACTGCTTTCGTCTCATTAATATTACATAGAGTAGATATAGCAACAGCGAGAGAAATAGAGGTAATTGGTGCAAATTGATTAGGGATGCAAAAAACCCTGAAAACTCTGAAATGACAGAGAAGTGAAAGAAATTCTCTCAAAATGCTTCCGTGGAGATATCTGCCCTAATCTTTGTGGGCTAGACTTATATGAACATCAGTGAGTTACAGCATTGGAGATTGTTACCCAAGTTGTGTTTACAGTCAGTATTTAGAGAGGTAAATTAGGTTAGGTAAATCCCATCCTAGCTAAATACAGCTAATCTTTTGACTGCCAAGCCTAATTTGTGCTTGAGTTTGGGCCTAACTTTTTTCTCAGAGGAAACTGGATCATGTCAGGAGTGCCACTGGTGCAAAAAGTGTGCAACTTTGTCATTTGTGCATGTCCTCTTAAAGATAAATTATAATTCCATAGCTATCATATAAATGGACAAAGAAATCACAAACTGTACAATTGAGGGAAAATACCAGTTCCTAGTACACAGATTGTGTAGCAAACAACAAAAGGAACCTATCCTAAAATGGGAGAGTATCCAAATATTTTTCTCTTGGCTTTGTGGAGCACATGTGGTGACGCCTCTTCATGCATTTACTTGAGCAGCTCTCTAAATCAGATTCCATTTTAGGGTAGTCTTGAAGATTATGTAAGAGCAAATTGTGGTTTTCTCTTTCCTGCTTAAAGAAAGAATGTGGTATCAGAAGTCATGTTATCAGGCATTATCTAAAATCTTACACCTGTTAAAACATCATGTTCAGCATCATATTTGAGTAGCTCTAATTTCCTTCTCTCATTGCAGAGTCAAAGGCTTTCCAAATTAAAATAGTTATTTGAGTATTTTTAGGCATGAGCCTATTAGCACTGAATTTTATTTTTTTTTACAGAAACATGCTATAGCTAAAGCTCATGATGGAAGTAATTTGTAATATTCAATGACCTCATTTTATTCTGTTTTGCTCACTCAACGCTAATGCATGTGATGCCATGTGAAATTCGCAGACGAGCCTGTCTGCAGGACTCATGGGAGCCATAAATGGATTAAACCTCTCACTCCCTGCTTTGGCAAGTGATCAGTTACATTTAAATAAAGGTCAGTCTGTCTTTACAAAGAACACACTGAAAGCAAGCTTAATAGCTTTCCCTACTGAGTCTAGAACATAACTATTTGAAGCATAATTAGCAACAGGGTGCCAGTCACTGATTGTGCTTTTTGCTTGATTTTATGTCTGGGGAATTCCACTATTCCCCATTAGCTTTAAGAGGGGGCACAGTGCTAGTTATCAAATTGACAGTCTTGACCTGGCCTCTGAAAGCAGCTGTAAAACATTGTTGGGGAAAATTAAGATGAATGCCAAAGCCATGTCTGTAATACTGCTACAGATTGGACATTTGAGGTCCATGCCACGGCTCTAAATAACAAAATAGGTAAAATATCTGATACGCATTAGAGCATGGACTTTGTTACACTAAATACCAGGTGATAAGGAGATACACCAGGTGTCCTATTGTCTCATCTTGTGAGCTCTGTATTGTGACTTCTTTATAAAATACTCCATACCTGTTCTTTTCACCATAACAGAGTGACACCTCTGCCATCTGTCAAAATACAGATTTCAGGAAGGGTGGAGTGAATCAGCTACAACGGTCCCTACAGTAAAAGGTGCTGACCACAAAAGGGTTGTTTTGTCAAGTTAATAAATACTTAGCCTGTATGAGGCGTTTAAGAATAAACATGATTACAGACTCATAGAATCATAGAATGGTTTGGGCTGGAAGGGACCTTCAAGATCATCTAGTTCAAACATCCCTAACTTGTGGTGTTCCAGTTCTTCAAAACACCTCATTTGCTTAGGATTTCTTGACTGGTATTTATAGCCCTTGTAGCAAAAGTGGTAATTGTCTACAGGTGGAGAGAACAGAGCTGATACAGCAATTTTGGTACTCTGCAGACAGCCTGAAATTCTGAGAGAGATCTGTGAATTACCTTGACCTTCCTGACTGGAGCATCAGCTTCAAAAGTCCAGTGATTGCACTTCAGTGTTATCAGCAACTAATTTAGCACTGATCATTTTATCTAATACCATCAGGGAAGATGGGTAAGAGCAAAACACAGTGGACTGTTTTTTGGGAATTTCTGGAGACAATCCAAGAGCAGACCAGAGAAGTAGACAAGTGACAGCAAAATCAGCAAAAGAATAAGGAGGAGGAGGAATTAGAAGGCAGCAAAGAGGCTGGGATTAGATGGAAAGGATCTCACATTTTAGGTGTGATACAAAGACTGTATTCTGTTCATCTCTGTGTAAATCATCAACCTATGTTTACTTCAGCCCCTCTCACATGGTAGATGCTCAGTGGCTGCATTCCCAGCTCAGATTCACTACAAGAGAGCAGAGGTCTGTGACCTCCAAGTGGATCTTCACAACATAGAAACTGGAAGAGGAAGATGACCAAGCAGGGATTAAAATAAAAGCATGTACTTTTCCTGATTTACCTGTGCTTGGGGGGTTAAACACAAGATTTTGGTCAACAGATTTTCCTCTCCTTTCATGAGTGGTATATCCATTTTAAGAGTCATTTAAATACATTACAAAATATAGGCATTGCCAAGAAACATAGGGCTGTATTTGGTTTTATAAGCTCTTAGATATATAAAGAAGACCAATGCCTTAAGCAGCTCCATATCAGTTTTACCACTCTCCTTCTCTAAAATTTATTTGTGCTTTTATTTGTTTGTTTCATTTCTAGGATTTCTTTTCCCTGATGGAAAATCTGTGCAGGAAGTGGAGAAATCAGTAATTGATTTAATTGATAATTTTCATCTTATATGGAATTTTCATTTTTTACAGATTTTCCACAAGGCAGCTGAATAATACTATGCTTCCAGCATAGGCACTTCAAGGTCGTATTTCTTTGTTTTCACCACAGGTCAGATACCATCACCAGGAAAAACTAATTTGAAAGCATTTTCCATCACAGGCACTCAGAAATAATGAAACAAAAAAAAAAAAAGCCAAGCAGAGTAAAAAATACCTTTTTCTTTAACCCATGAATCCTGTGCCAGCAGTGCAGAACTCTCCTCAAGCTCTGGCAGTAAAGTTGGGTAGGCAGGTAGCAAACACACTTCTGTGGTTTACACCTCCATAATCATTTCTCTCTTCTGCAGAATGTTTCCTGCAAGCACTGGTAGCATCCAGTTGTGTCTCCTTTGAGCCTTTTAGCATGCCCACGTTACATTTTTCCATGTAACTCAGGATTTGAATGCTTTAAACACTCGCTTTGTTCTCTGTTGTAGGTCATGGGTTGTATGGGACTTTTGAAATGTTGTCCTCCTGGAGAAAAACTAGAGAAGACCAACATGTTAAAGAGAGGACTGCAGCTGTATTTGCAGACTCCATGCTCTCGTTTTCTCTCACCACTGCCATGTACCTGGTCACTTTTGGAATAGGTGCCAGTCCCTTCACTAACATTGAAGCAGCCAGGATTTTCTGCTGCAATTCCTGTATTGCAATTTTCTTCAACTACCTCTATGTACTCTCCTTTTATGGTTCCAGCCTGGTGTTTACTGGCTACATAGAAAACAACTACCAGCATAGTATCTTCTGCAGAAAGGTACCAAAGCCAGAGGTATTGCAAGAGAAGCCTGCATGGTATAGGTTTCTTCTGACAGCCAAATTCAGTGAGGACACGGATGATTCAGAGGAAACGAACACTTACGAGAGTCATCTTTTGGTGTGGTTCCTGAAACGCTATTATTGTGACTGGATAACAAACACTTACGTCAAGCCTTTTGTAGTTCTCTTTTACCTTGTTTATATTTCCTTTGCCTTAATGGGCTACCTGCAGGTCAGTGAGGGGTCAGACCTGAGCAACATCGTAGCGACTGCGACTCGGACCATCGAGTACACAACTGCCCAGCAGAAGTATTTCAGTAACTACAGCCCGGTCATTGGGTTCTACATCTACGAGTCGATTGAGTACTGGAACACCAGTGTCCAGGAGGACGTGTTGGAGTATACCAAGGGCTTTGTGAGGATATCTTGGTTCGAGAGCTACTTAAATTACCTTAGGAAACTCAACATATCTACTGGGTTGCCCAAGAAGAATTTCACTGATATGTTGAGGAACTCCTTCCTGAAGACCCCTCAGTTTGCCCATTTTTCAGAGGATATCATCTTTTCCAAGAAATACAACAATGAAGTTGATGTTGTGGCCTCCAGGATGTTCTTGGTGGCCAAGACAATGGAAACCAAGAGGGAAGAACTTTATGACCTCCTGGAGACCCTGAGGAAGCTCTCTCTCACCTCCAAGGTGAAATTCATTGTTTTCAATCCATCATTTGTGTACATGGATCGTTATGCCTCTTCAGTGGGAGCCCCCTTACAAAACTCCTGCATTAGTGCTTTATTTCTGCTCTTCTTCTCTGCATTCCTGGTGGCAGACTCTCTGATCAATGTCTGGCTCACTCTAACTGTTGCCTCGGTTGAATTTGGAGTTATAGGTTTTATGACCTTGTGGAAAGTGGAACTTGATTGTATTTCTGTGTTGTGCTTAATTTACGGAATTAATTATACAATTGACAACTGTGCTCCACTGTTATCAACCTTTGTCCTGGGCAAAGAGTTCACAAGAACTAAATGGGTGAAAAATGCCCTGGAAGTGCATGGGGTAGCTATTTTGCAGAGCTACCTCTGCTATATTGTTGGTCTGATTCCTCTTGCAGCTGTGCCTTCAAATCTGACCCGTACACTGTTCAGGTGCTTGTTTTTAATAGCATTAGTCACCTTCTTTCACTGCTTTGCCATTTTACCTGTGATACTGACTTTCCTGCCACCCTCCAAGAAGAAGAGGAAAGAGAAGAAGAATCCTGAAAACCGCGAGGAAATAGAGTGTGTTGAAATGGTGGATATGGATAGCACCCGAGTGGTTGACCAAATTACAACAGTCTAACTTAATTTGTTGGTTGCTTTTTTATACTAGGTCTTACTGAGAAAAAAAAAAAGAAACCAGTACTAACTAAATGTGTGGGGAGAGGAAGGAGATTGGAGGTTTTCCCCTCCTTCCTCTAAGCTAAATCCAGGAATATTCAAAATTATGGGAGAAATTAAAAATAAATTTTAAAAAAAGAGCCAGGGTATTGTACCTTGCTCAGTTCCTATAAGAGATTATATGAGAGAATTTGCACACCCATGCAAAGAGAGGTGAAATTGTAGATGCATGAAGTAAGATCTAATGGAAGAAGTTGGGTTCTTAAGCAGTCGTCTGCATTGCCTGTACTGCAGATGCTGCAATTATTGTGGCTAAACCAAATCATGTTGAAAGGTCAACTGTCAAGGCTGAAGTAGCACTAAATGTTCGGTGGATGTAAAGGCTTTACAAACTTTCTGCACAGCAATAACTCCAGTCAGTGAGTCAGCTCTTATAAGTCTTTGCCATCACATTAATTTTTCTTTTCTCCCCTAATCTAAACATTTATGCAAGACTATATAAAAGATAGCAAACTGTACTGGGAAAGAAGGCAGTACACAGCAACCAAGTGCTTTCCAAACACTTTTATGTTATGAATCACTTTTTTTTTTCTAAAAGTATCATTATTTTAAAATGGAAATCATCCCTTGTAACATTTTTAATCATGGTTTTATAGCTGTTTCTTTTTCTTATAAAAACAAAAAAGAACAAAAAAAAAGAAACAAAAAAATACATGTGACTCTGTCACTCTAGAAAATATATAACTCTATTTTATACATGTCTCGCTACTAGTTAAACATGTAATCTGCTTTACCAACTGTAATTTTGTTAGCACTCTACTAAGACATGTGAGTGGATCTAGCAGCAGACAGAAGATGGTGTACTGAATATTTCAGCACCAAAATCCATGATACAAACCTCAGATACTAAAATGTCATCAAGAAAGTGAATGTTAGGGCTCTTTTAGTGAGAGCCTATTTCAGGCCATTCACTGGTAATGCACACTAAGAGGATTAGTGGGTAGTTTTACATAATGTATAACTTAATCCCTCAATCTTCCTAGAGTACCTGTAAAGCAATAGACCTTGCAGCTGTGGGCTCTTCCAGGAGACAGCAGACAGTGAGAGTTGTGTGGAGCAAACCGAAGGTTGGGACTGCAGTTTAGCAGCAAGTTTAACAACGTCCCCAAAGAGCCCATATCTAAGGGGCCTATTGAAAACATCACATCTGAGAGGGGAAAAAAAAAAAAAAACAACTTTAGAAGATTACATTACTGAGTCTTTTTGGAGCCGTGAGTTCTAAATCAATAATTCTGTCAGCATCTGTGATGTGGAGTAATACAGATAAAGCAGCATCTCTTCCCTCCTCCACCCCCTCCACCCGTAAGAGCGACAGGCTCATTACTGTAAGGTTTTATCATGCAGTTGAACCCTAGTGGGGATATGTAAGCCAATTCTGTAGGTTTTGCTGAGGTATTCCGACCATACATTGCCTGTGAAAACCCAGTAGCTGGAAGCTGGCTGGTGTGTCAGGTGGTTTCATATGGACTGTTGCTTTGTGGTGCAAGATGAATGTATTCCAACCGGACTCCCTTTTGCAGCTCATCTGGAAACTAAGAGTACTTGAAAAGTTTTCAGCACTTGGCACAAAGTTTGCTTCAGTGACAGTATCTGAAGGGGAAGGGATATTGCAAGAACCATGGGGCTTGGAGCACTGGGAGCACTGTGGCTCGGGAGGCTGCCTGTGGTACCTGTATGGTCACTAGGACATCGGTGGTCACAAACCCAGGGTGTGCTTCATTCCATGAAACATCCCTTTAGCCTCCAAATCCCAGTGACCCCCAAATGCCCTGTGCAAAACCTGCAAATGCCACCTACTGAATATTAATTTCCAAGCAAAGAGATACTTCTAAAGCATCCTTCCTAGCAGAAAATAAGATAACCAGATATTTTGCCCTGAAGCAAAATGTTACATTCTCACTAGCAAAACAAGTCAGCAGTGCAGCTGGCAACATTTACTTTCCCCTGGATAAGTCCCTTCCCTGACCAGAAGAAAGGAAGCTGTGTCCAGGAATGCACAGGCTCTTTGCTTAAGTAAACAACAGTTGCTTCGGTAGCAGCTGGGAAGCTGTAACAACAACTTCAGCCTTGGCAGAACACAGGCAGACACCTTGAAGACAGCCAAATGAATGTAAGCCTAGGAAAAAGATCTGTTTCCCCTGTTTTCTTTAGACTCGAGCTTGGGGCTGTGTTTTCCAGCCAAAAATTATTCCTTAGATATACTTCACTGTAGATTTTCTGTGATCGTCAGTGTGTTGTTTAAATAATAGTCACCCTGTCCCCAGGCTGTTCAACAGGCAGCTGTAGTGGCTTTTAAACTTCTGAGGGCATTAGCAAATTAGCTGAGAGTTACAGAGGAATTGCAATTCCTCAGCCGTAATCTACTGACTTGTGGGACACTTGGAAATGGGGCATGTGTCAAAGAGGTTGTTTGTACACTGCAGAGAGGAATACATGGCAAACGCTGATTTTACACCTCTGCTATCCCTCATGCTATCACTTGCAAACATCAGACACCAAGATGGTTACCATAAACCTCCTCACATCTAATTGCAGTGCATAGACAGGAGCATGTTTAAGAGATGTCCAAAGACAAGCTTGCAGTTTCACAGATCTCTTATTAAATCTCACCATGTGAGGCCTTCAGAGATCTTCAAGAAAGGTGATAAAACCAGGGATAAAATTACTTCTCTATCTCCAAACCTGTCAGAAAAAAAGGATGTGGAGGCACTCCTGTGACTAAGTACTGCAGAAGAGGCTTGGGTGTCCACGGAACACAGGGTGAGAAGTCATGCAGTCCACACCCTTGCCCCCAGGGCAGAGTCAACAACATTTAAATAATTTCTGAAGGATGTTTGTCCAGCCCACTCCTAAAAGTCTTCTTCAGGGCAGATTCCTCTCCCAGCAGTTCTCCTCCGATGCCATGTTACCCTCTCCAGTAACCAGTAATTCCTGCCAGCCACCCAAGACGGATGGAGAAGAAGAGCTGTGCCCCTCTCCACACAGGGATAGGACAGGCAGGAGACTGGAGCATCCCCAAAAGAGAGAAAACCCAGAACAGAGCCAAAACCACTTTACATACATTTTTCACTGTGTTTCATATCAAGCTGCCATTCTATTCCCCACCTCCAGGGTTGGCAAAGTACAGCCATGGAAGTGTCCAAGGTGCACTCAGCCCAGGTCCCTGAGACTTATGCCTGAATCCTGTCGTGTCTGAGGGATGCACCAAATGCTCCTTGTCTACAGGCTTGAATACCTCAACATGAACCATGTTCTCAAGGTTTCAGACTATGCTAAGCCACTTTGGCCTTCCTCCCCTTCCACTTTTTCCTCTGGAGCAATTATCTTCACCAAAGTCAATAACCTCCCTGCACCAATTGATTCATAGGTGCAGACGCAGCACTCTGTTCTCAGTCCAAAGCACTCCCAGTGGCTAACTGTGCATACGATTTTACCCTACTGGTGAACCTCCATTTTGGAAGACTACCTAGGCTTAAGAAGATTTTTGTCATACTCTTAAGTGGCTTTTTAGCCCAGGTATCACTGTGGTTTTGTTTGCAATATAGATGATCCAATTTTTTATAAATTCAGTGAGTAGAACAGACTATTACACACTGTCAGGCACTGACTAAAATCTAACAGTGAAAGTTTTAGCTGAGGCTAACAAGACTGTGTAGGACTATAGCTCACTGAGCATATATATCTCCTACAAACATTAAAATTCCCATACAGTAAGGTATGGTGTACAGTATATTTTTACTACAGGGTAAGCATGGGGGAAAAGAGCCAACCTATGTGCATATGGCCCTCAAAATCAAACCAGTTTTCTTGTAATATAACTGATGTTGTGTTAGCACAAGTCCACTTTCAATTTACAATTACTCTAACTGGAGAAAAAAATAAAGAAAGAAAATTTGGTATAGCTGGAATAACTATGCCATAAAAATTAATTGATAAAGACAGAATTTTCTGCCCAAAGCAGAAATGTGAAAGTGTTCTAGTTAGATTAAAATTAGAGATGGAAAGATTGAGAAAAACCTGTCTGTCAAAGAAAAAGAGCTTCTTTTCCAAAGACAAGCAAATACACTTATCATGGTCAACTGCATGAACCTGGAGGGAATACAGTACCAAAGTGGCCTGAGGTTATGTTGAGTCACGAGAGGATTCGCATCTGCTCTCAGAAGCCTTCTGAGCCAGCGCTGAATTCAGGTAAAACACGTACTGTAAATTGAAAGGTGTACTTTTAAATGCTTTTTTCTAGACTGACTGTCCTCCTGTGAGCCATGAAATCCCACCTCAGCCAACACCTTTATTTTTATTCAAAGGGAAAACAAAATAAAGTGGTGGCATGACTGGGCAGAGATCAGGGGAGTCCAGAAGGAAGACTGGCTTCTCTGAAAAACAGAGCCAACAAAGTGGGTTGTGGGAGAAGACCTGGTGACTTCAAAACTTAGCAAAGTGTTGGTTTTTCCTATTTGTTAACTTTGGAAGCAGATAGCACGTTCAGGGAGACGCAGGGAAGGGAAGCCAAGTTAATAGGAGCCAGCTCTGGGTTTGCTGCGGACTCCAGTTACAGTAGCTCCTCTGGATGGCTGGGAACTGTCAGCAGGATGGGAGTGTGGGAGGGGCAGGGACAGCCCCTGAGTGGGCACTGCAGATGCCAGACCAGGGGATGTGGTGGTGCCATTCCCCTTGTCCCCATCCCACAGCCCTGCCCAGGGGTCCCTGGGGTGAGGAGCCTGAGGAGAGCTCCAGCTCGCGTGCAGGAACAGCTCCTCATGATTCTCACGCTGTGGCAGCACTGCTGGCAGGTTTTGCTGAAGCAGAGCTTGTGTGGTAAGGCACAAGCCCTCTAGGAAACCACTTTCTGGAAGCTCTTGGTTAGAAAGAATTAGCCAGCACCTTTTCCTCCCCTGCCTTTGCACATCTTAAAACCCTGATCCATAAAAATCAGATTGTACAATTAGCTATGTAGGGACAAAGTATTTCTTCCATGGCTTTATCCCTACGTTTATCACTAAAAGTACTTGTCATTTATTTTCTTATAAATATTGTGAAATAAGGTAAGCCTTTCTGGGGTACACACAAGTCTGATGAGAAGGAGGCAGGGAGGGGAGAGAGCCCTTTCCTCTTCCCAAAGGTAGGAATCATCTTCCACCCATGGCCAGGCACTACACCAGCGCTGCAGGGCACCCCCAGTGACCCCAGCTCAGTGCAGTGTGGGGGAATCTTATCCCCCCTCCCCAATCTTATTAGAGAACAGGGAGAAGCTTTAGCTCCAAATTGTGGGGGGGACAAGCCCCCAAGAAGCCCTTGTGAAACCCATCCACTGCCAGGAAACCGCAATGGCAAACTTCTTGTTCGTTTGGGGTTATTTTGAGAAAGATACAGCAAAAGTATCCCAGGAGGGGATTTGAACACAAATACCTGTCCATGGTGCGTGGGTTGGAGCAGAGTGGCATGCCCTGACATGCCACCCCTTGCCCTGTTGTCCTGGCACAGCTTCCTGCCTGGAGAGAGGGCACCTCAGCATCACGTGCGCCTGCCTGGGGCAGCCGCTTCTCAGGCACAAATTGTTCTGATGTCGTTGGCATTCTGCAAGTCATTACCTTTTTTTAATTTTTGGGAAAAACAAAAAAAAAAAAAGATCAGCATAAACAATTCTAGATTATTTAAGCTCCAAGAAGTCTTAATCTGTGCATCAAATAAATGGCTTGCAAGATGTCAGGGGTTTTCATTTAGGCTTTTTTTAACCTATTTTTACTATTTTTGTATTAATTTAGGGGAAAAATTGTATAATGAATCTCAATGTATAGCATAAGCCTAAAATAAAATGGCTGTCTCTCTCTTTGCTTCCTGTGCTCCCAAACTGCTACAGAAATCCCATGCCATCACCAATGCAACAAACTAATTTTCCTGGCCTAACCCAAATAATCAGGGTGTGCATCCTCTCCAGCTCCCCCACAGAGAGGGGTGGTGGAGTAGTTCAGGGACACCTGCTCAGCACAGAGCCAGAGATGTCCCAAAGATGATGGGCATGCTGCTTCTCCAGAGACTGTCTTGTTCCAGGCTGCACATTGCTCAGCAGCAAGCACGGGGAAACCCCCTGCACTTCTATTAATTTCCATGTTATTGGGATCTAAGTCCTTTTTTGGGGGGGTTTTAGATAATGCAGCAGCAGAACCCCAGCCTCAGCAGGCAAACCAACAGCTAAGGCAAAAATGTGAAATTGGTTTGATCAAAAACTACAGGTTATCTTCTCAAACAAGAACCAGACCTGAGATCTGGTAGGTAAGTAGATCTGAAGTGTTGCCACTGAACAGAAGTATTGCTATTGAACAGAATTATTACTGTTAAAAACTTTCTTACCAAGACCATACCATCCACAAACTTCGAAGCTGCATCACCACTGGGAGACCCACCTCTCCCACCAGCAGAACCGCAGCTGCTGCCCCAGGATCTTCTGATGACTGTGCTCAATCATCTTCTTCCTATACCCAGGCCGATGACCCATTTACACTTTTTTCCCTAATGTTTTGGAGGAGGGGAGCAGCATTCCTACAGGCTCACTTGGACTAACTGCTTCAAGGCAGAAGCAAAGCACCCCGCCAGGGGATGAGGGTGACAGCTACAGATGCTCTGTCACACCTGACTGCAGAAATGAGATATGATTCACTTTACTGTAAAAAGCAGGTGAGCCAGATCCAATCCCAAGTCACTACAACAAATAGGAGGGGTTTGGGGGTTTTGGCTACCAAGGGTTTTCTGCCTCTTTAGTTTCATGGGAAGTTTGGGTCAGCAATTTAAAGGTGACTCCTGTCACCTGTTACGGCTTCTGGCTTTGTCCCTTTCAGTCATTCTTTCTCTCATTGCCTTAAATTCAGAATCCACAAAAACTGTTCCCAAAAATTCTGTCTGGAACTGAAACTCAAATGATACCAATATTTCTAATTGCTAGTCTAATGTAAGAGAGGCCATGTCTAAGCATTGCACAGGAGCTCAAAGAGCAAAACCCCCATACCAGGCTGGTGTTCCTCATTTGTGTTAGCAAGAGCTCCTTCATGCAAATCTCCACAGATCTAATTTACAAAATTCAGGCTTTCCAAATGTGTAATCAGCACATTTTATTCTGAAAATCCATCTGTACGTATACCTTCAAAATAGAGGCATGTTAAATCTGATTTTTAGCTTATCAGCTTAGTACAGTTCAGCCCAACAAACGTTCATGAGTGGCATGTCTGAATTCCACATGCAATTCTTAACACTGCTGCATACAAGTCAGAATATTTTCACTCCAAAATACCATGTTTCCTTGTTTATACAACTAATTTGCACACAGAAGCTAGGCAGGATTATGGACCCAAAACAGTGAAGTGTGCTTATGTTTACATTCATCCTGTAAATATCACTCAAATTTGTAAAGGTTAATGGCAATATAGTACTTATTGAGAAGAACAGGATTTTTTTTGCAGACTTCAGTTTACTGGCAGAGAATAACTGAAATATATGCCAAGCACTAGGTAGAAAGAACCAGGGAATAAGACATCCAACAGTCCATCAGCAGAGAAAGAAGTCCACTTGAAAATTTATACATATGAGAAATATAAGAATCATGTTAAAGGCCTTAGGTGGGTATCCAGACTATATATAGCATATGTTATATATGAATGCAGAATATTCTATTCTGATTCTTTTTGGCCACATTCAGTCCTCTGAAATAGGTTCTGTTCTGTGAGGAGGCATACTTTTGAGCAAAACTGACATTTATCTTCTAAAAAATTACCAATTTGCACAGGTGAAGTTTGCTGGAAACAAAATTTTAAATGTATACAAACACACTGAAGCCAGAAAACACAATTTGTAAAAAACATGCCTTCACATACTGATCATATTTCATAATAAGCAATCTGTTCCCTGATGCTACAAAGTAAAAAGTGATTTTTTATTTGTCAGCTATATTCAGGAAAATGAGATGCCCCACTAATGTATATATAGTGCATACACCCCCATACCAATTATGTATTTCTTATACGCCCAACACAAGTTGGCTCCGTATAAAGAGGAGGAAAAGCCAACCTAGAAATGTAGTTGAAAGCTGGTAGGAAGAATAGTTTATCTCTACTGAAATTAGTAATGAATCAGCAGGGGAGGAGCAACAGAGAAGTTTGGTGAGGAGTTTAGGAACAAAGAAACTAGCTGCAGAAATGCAGAGCTGTCCAGAAAGGAAAATACTCAGGGTTTATTGTGTCAGGAGGATGAGAAAGAAATTATATAAAAATTTCTGAGTTGCAGAGGGAAGGAAGGTCTAAGGTAGTATGAGAGAGAAAAATCATGTGAACGTATGTAAGACTAGCAACTGTAATGTATATTAAGGCTGTCTAATAGAAGACAGGATCTGTTCATACAAGGAAAACAAAAAAATCACAGCTGCCTAATTATATGATTTCAAATATAGATTCAGTACCTCATTGTTTTGGAATAAAAGGAGGATATCATTCATAATCTAATCTGGAGTCCAGAACTGGAGACTTTAACATGATATATAAACAATGTAATACAGAAAAAGAGATCGGTCATGGATTCTGGCTCATAACTTACTGAAAAATGACAAATTGACCCTCACTATTTTACTGCAGCTCTTACTTAGAGAAGAGCAGCTGACTTTAATGGTTCTGAAATAGCCATACCTTCCTGATAAAATACTTGTGTGTTGGAAGGATTTCTTGTCTTTTATTTTGAAGGTGCGATCAATTTTCTCTCTGGATGAAGTGAGCCCTCAGGCACATAACCTACAGAAAGAAGTGGGAAATTCCAGCTCTCTTAAGGTGATTCCTGATTCAAGGACATCCATCTGCGGTTGAATTTCTCTTTTCTTTCTTCTCTGCATGCTATTGTAAGCTGTTCCAAACTTGTCTATTGACAGTTTTACCAATCAGTATATCGTGCCCCTCTTTGCAAGAGAGGTGGGGTTCTGCCAAGCCTCTCCTGGTGTTGGCCCCAGAGGCAGTGGCCACGTTATAATTTCAGGATTATTCCTGCTCATTAGCTCCCTTCATGGGAGCCTTTCTGTCAGTATCTTGGGTCTTACTGGAAGGGTGGCTACGACAGCTGTCACAGGACAACCAACAACATTTTTCTGACATGCCTCTGACACACACAAGTGACATAGCATTATTAGATCTAGCAAGGAGAAGCATCCAAAGCTCACTGTCAGGACATCATATGATATTTAACATCACCATCTGTGAGGATGTTTATACAGCAGATTTATTACATGGAATTTGCAGAAATGGGGAGATGAGAGAGAGAGAGAATATCAATTAGACTGCTCATTCAGCACTTTCCAAACCTATCCATCAAAGGAAGAGTTCTTGCCTCACAGTTGGTGGTGATACCAAGCCTGAAGAATCTAATTTACAGAAAAAGGTTAAAATAATTTGGCTTAGAAAGGGGAAAGGTGGAGCTGTGATATGTGACTTCAGAATTATGGATAAGCTTGCTAACATCAGCGAGTTCCTGGGTTTTTGGGGGTTTTTTGCCCAGTATATACTTCAAAGCTAGAATCTCAGAATACAAAATGTTTGAAGTGAGAAGCAAATAATAAATTCATGGAGAACGTTTCACAGGTAGAAATGACAAATACATATAGGAAACTATAAAGTCAAGGGAGACAAAAAAATCTACTCAGATGAGAAATGCCTAAATTCACTGTAGAGAACTCCATAAAAACCTAGACAGAAAATCTCCTAAATGTACTCACAGCCCTGGAGAGCTCTTCAGGTGGTCTGTTCCAGCACCAGACCAAAAATAAGGTAAGAGTTTTAAATTATTGACAACTACAACCAACAGAGCTTCCAAGTGTGGAACCTGGGTAAGGGAGAAATGGGAAAAATTATGGGAAAAATATTTTAACAAAGTACTTACTCTCATCAGCATCAGCACCTCTCCACAGATTTCTTGGTAGTTACAGCTAATAACATTTGTTTAAATGCCCAGCGCATTCCAGACAACTGTTCTCCCCCTCCCCTGGAAGCCAAAGGCTGAGTTTCACTTTGTCAGTCTGCTTTCAAGGCAGATGATCCCTCTGACAGTGTCTGAGTGACAAAGGACCTGAGACACAGAGGTGAGACGAGACCAGCACAGGAAACAGCCCATACCTGAGTCACGGCAGGGCAAGGCATTATTCCTCCTTCCTCAGAGAGCCGTGCAAAAGGGGCCATTCCAATTTTTAATGTACTTTAAAAGCTTGTAAGTAAAATTGGCCTCTGTGGTACTCTGTGGTTTCCCTAGGCAGTAGATGTGCTATGGATGCTGTCCAGGCCTACTTATGCTTGTGCTTTTCCCAAGCTTGGTAGCCCTCAGCCTTTGGCTTCGTGCCACGCAGCCCCTCTGACACTCATACTGCAAGTTTCACTGAGATACCTTTTTGGTGCAAAATACTTTGTTCAGAGCAAACAGATCTTTTTAAATGTGAGCTCTCCTATTCACCCCAGAAGGTTCCCACACCTGCCATCTCTATTCCCTGTTAGTACATTTGGAAATGAAGGTGGCCACAGCGGGAAGGAGAGAACTGGAAAGCAGGCAAAAGTCCCACCATTTCAGTTAAGTGGCAGCCAGTTTTGTAAGGCTCAATTACCAGCGATTTTGTGAGCCTCATTTTTCACTACCAAATTTTAAAAAGGTGCTCACTATTCTACTCCCAAGCCAGGAAAAGCTATGGATTTTCAGTATATGCCAAACAGAGTATAACCACTGGTTTGAAACCATGTCACCCAGTGGAAATAAAGCATTGGGAACGGGAGGAGAGGTGGATGGAGTTGCTGATTTGAAATTTTCAGCAGAAAAGATTGTGTTTTCTTTTTTTAAAGAAAGTTCACATTTTTTACCTGTGTTCTGATTGGAGGAGTCTTTAAGTCTGACAAACTCAAAGCACATAAAATCATTTACAAACCTTCTGTGCAGGAGGGGAGAGGCAGGAGGTGAGCTGAGAAGAGACATCAAGGTAGTAGCAAATGCAAACAATAACAAACATTGCACTTCTAGGAAACACGGATTTGAATGCAGAATTGGCTAAATGTTACCAAAAATCTCCTGATGCAGGAGAAATAAAGTCAGGGAAAGATTGTCAAAAAAACCTTTCTACAGTTTTTACTTCTTGTTATGGCTTATTTGTAAGGTCACCAGATCCGTGGCTTTTACACTCCATTCAAATCTGTAACTGGTTTTTTAGATATAGTTATCATTAATATACATTCAGCCATTGACCAAACATAAACCATACTCAGGTGGCCAGCCATAGATCTTAAGTAGTCAAATGTCATCCTTTACAGCTACCCCCGTTCCTAAAATACATATAAAGCATACATATTTCACAGAATAATAGGAAAAATCTATACAAAATTCTAACCTACCTGAAAACAATTTGCTTTAAACAGGCCAAACAGAATTGAAAAATTGTTTCCAGCAAATACTTTTATAGGCTCTAAATGTGAAGGTAAAGTAGCTCTATTCAAACCTTTTGAAGAGAATGAATGTGAAAAAGCACATGGAGTGCAATTTAAAGAAGCAAGCAAGCGAATCATGACCAGAGAATGTCTATAAAACCTTGGCAGTTGACCTTCACTGGGTGAGAATGGTAAGTGGTTTGGAGAATCAGCATTTCGTCAAGCGGTTGAGTACATTTTTACCCTTTTCAAATATGAACCAGCTCCTCATGTAAAAACTGATCATGCAAGGTTTGTCCATTTGCCTGCTCTCAATGAGCATGAAAAAAAATCATATTCCTAAATGATCCTACAATTTCTGCTGACTTTGGTTAATTCCAGTATATTTCTGTTAACAACTAAGGGGACAAAAAACAGAAATAAAAATGCTCCAAACCTTTATTACTTTTTCTTTTCTCAAGAATCTATCCTACATCTCCCATTACCTCCTCTTGCTATGCCAGACCTCTCTTGTAAAATTCCCCAGTTTCGGCCAATTGACTCAAGCACTCCCCTAATACACTCTTGCAATTGTAAGTACTCAGGGGTTCCACTAAAAGGGTGGCTGGATGCAGCTTCAGGACTAATTGTATCCTATGAGTTATAGAATTATGCACCAACAGCTAAAAGGACACAATTACAAGGTGAACTATTGTGACACACACTGTGTAATGTCATACAATCAAATGCAATGTTTAGTAAACATGAACCTCTTTGTCATTTTGTATTTATTTATACAGGTTTAAAAAAAATAAAAGCACACATTTAAAAATATCCCTTTCTCCATTGTGTCTCTGCAGCATTATGCAGCTTCCTGTCGAGGCTGATGGGTAGGCAATGACTCGGTCAGTGCCTGGGGAACTAGGCCGTGACTAGCAAGGAATATGCAATTCTTGTTTGATTGAATTATACCTGCAAAGAGAGGGATACAACCTTCCAGAGAGTGTGGGAGAGAAAAGGAACGGCTCACCATGCATTTGCTAGGTGGGAACACCAAATTTCTGCAGAAGTAGGAGCCTTAACTAGGTCACTGCCTAAAGGACTACAATTTTTCCAGCAATGTGCCAGTAATGAAACACCAAAGGGTTTCTAATTTCTGGACTTTCCCCTCAGCTACAAAGTCTGGGGGAAAAAAGTAGAGGGGAAAAAGGTCTTCCACTTGCAGCTGGAGAACTGATAAATCTCTGGCTTGCCCTCAAAACAGGGAGGTGACACAGCTCTGCAGGGAGCCAGGTCCTGCCAGTTTGCCCAAGGCCCCATGGGTTATCCCGCTGTCTCTGTAACACACAAAGACTCTGCTTTGCAGACCTCCAGCTGGACTGTCCCCCTCTCCTCTGGGAGTGACAACACACATTTCCAGATCTCTGTCTGTCTTCAGAGGAAGATTCTCTGGCACCTTGCCGTCCTGCAATGCCACCCTCCTTCTCTCTCGCTTGTTCTCATCCTCATTTATCTCACACTCATGCACATCAGAGATTCCTATGCAAAAGGGTGATCTCAGTCCATTCCCCTCTGGCCTAAGCCACACGACTTCCACTGGCAAAGGAAAGCAATCCGCAATTCTGGCAAAATGATCATTTTCTTCCTTTCCTCAACACACCACAAGAAATGGAGGAAGATGATCTAATGACAGATACCCAAAATACTGCACAGGGAACAAATGCCAGGCACGCCACTAATTTTTACAAAAGATGTACTGTGAGTTTGGTGTAAGTACAATGAGTGGAGAGGCCATATTATTTTTTCCAATGGTTACAGAATCATAGTGGGGTTTGTGGTAGCTGTTTTGGTCTGTACTTTGAATACAAAGAAATTACAATGCCAAATGGCACTATTTTGAAAAAAAGAGAAGTGTTTATGAAATTTGTGTTCAAATCCCAGAGTAATTGTGGTAATAGGAATTACCATGTCAAACTCCATCTCTACATTTGCACCGCATGTGTGTGCATGGTCACATTTGGTGCACTCAGGGGTGCTCTTAGCAGTCATACGAGAGGCAGATCCCACATGGGCTGTTCAGGGCCAGCCCCATTCAGTGTTTTGACTACTACCAGCATGGATAGTGTACAAAGGAATATATTAATACAGCATTGTCTGCCTAAGTTGGGAAGAACTGCAGAATTCTGAAGGCTGAGAAGAGAGTCAAAACACACTTACACCATTGAAAGAATGATGTGAAATCAACTATAAGAAATTCAGAAAAGGCAAGTCCATTGAGGAAAGAGAAATCAGTGGTGCAAACACAAAGTATGGAAAAACTGATTAAACAGCAGTTTTGCAGAAGAGTATCAGAGGTTGCCCTTAGTCACTGCTTCACAGTGAATAAAAACTGTGGCAGTGCTACAAAGCCACCACATCTAGTCCTTACCCAATTTATTAAAAGAATCACATACAGAAGACATGGAAGACATTTTTTTTTTTGTTCTCCTTAGAGGTGATGAATCTTCAGCTGAACACTGTGGGCATGACCCTTGGAAAGAGCACGGAATTGAATGAGAATGAGGAGTCAGAAAAATGCACTTTCTTCAGGAAAGCCTGCATATTCTAGAAGAGATGAATTTGAGAACCACAGTAACAGTTGTCTGTATTAAAAAGGATATATAAGAACAGGTACCAAATGTTTCTTGTGTCCCCTGAAGGTGGGACAAGACACAATCAGTTTAATTTGCAGCAAATATAAGTCAATTTGCATATCCTAATTCCAAGAATAGGCATGCACTGGGAATATGCCTAGGCTGGCTGTGGAACCATCTTTAGCAGGGTTCAAAGAAGAGGTTACACAAAAAACTGCTTGAAACAACCTAGATACTGATTCAGCCCTTTTTTTTTCAAAAATCCAGTATTTTCCAACTCAAGTATGGTATAGCAATTTAGGTTGCCCCAAGCTATGTCCCTTTAAATTGGCTCAGATTGTGTATTCAGAAACAGAGGCACCTTGAATTGCTTGTCATGTTACTTAGCATAAAAGCTGGATTCCTGGCCTGTAGAGGCTGGGATGTGTTCAAAAAAATGGGAGATTTATGTATCTGTAGCTAATACTTTTAAGTACGGCAATTTAAAATTTGTAGCAATTCAGCCACAATGAGTGGAGAAAATGTGATGTCTTCTACTGTTTCCTGATGCACTTTAATATGTATCTGTGAAATTCAAGTTCTTTGGCTCACAGAAAATCTCTGCTGTAAAACATTCAGTAAGAAGGGTCCATGAAGTACAGAATAACAGCAGAAGAAAGAGACAAATTAATTCGCTGGATAGACAATTATTGGAAGCTTAGGAGACAAGAAATACCAGATTAAATACTTTCTCCATTTCTTTATTGCAAATCAATCTTTCGGTGTTTAATGAGTTCCTATCAGTCTTTGCAAATAATTCACAATGAATAATTTATCTGATATTCTTTCTGTTTGTGGGATATCTAAAAGCAAATTGGTTTCCTCTCACATATTCATTGTTCAAAATTATAATAATAATACAGCCTTAGGTGAGTGCATTTTCGCTGCAGTTGCTTTGCTCTACCATTCAGTATTCATACCACCTACACGTGGCAAGGGTCCCCCCAAATTCCCCTTGCCGTCAGGGCAAAGATTCCTTCAAGATGAATTACCCTGCCTTTAACAGGATAACAGAAGAAATCCTGCCTTTAACAGGCTCTTCAGGATATCTCTGTGTCCACTGGTGCCATGGAGGGGGCTGACCTCTGAATATGAGCATCTGGATCTGATGTGGGCACCTGGATTAGGCTGGACAGTGGGAATTACTGCCAGTGCTAAATTAAGGATCCTCTTGAGCTCCCACTTTCCAAGTTGGCTGGCTGAAGAGAAGCAAGATTCCCAGGGAAAGAGAAGAAGCACTCCTCCAGGCATCCCATTTCTGCCATTAATGTTCCCCATCTCTTCCATTGGCTGTTCTTAGTCAACGTTATCATAGAATCATGGAATATCATGGAATCATGGAATCATGGTTGGAAAATACCTTTAGGATCATTCAGTCCAACTGTGTATTACATATATGCTGGCACTTGGTTTGTACACAAGTGGCAGGAAAAGGATTATGACCTTAGTTTTAAATCTTATTTTAATAGTTCCTGTGTGAAGGAAATTGCCACCATACTTGAAGTCTCCACCATTTTGGGTACAGTCCATGGAACTCCTTCTGCTCCTTGGAACAGAGAACTAAATGCTTGTGTGGAAAACTTTCAATTCATCTCTGTCATGAACTTTAGGGATGCCAGACAGACCAACTAACACAACAGGCATTCTTCCTGTCGTGTAACACACTGAGAATGCCAAACGATGACAAGAGAACTGGCAAGGTCCTTCAGCAAGCAAATTTTGAATAGGAAGGAAAGCTTGAACTGCAGTTGTTTTTCCAGATGCAGTCAGATCTTTTGATAACCACATCCACAGAGGAAGTTCTGTGAATTTCCTTGTGACTTCAGTGCAGACATTTAAGGGTTTTGGTAACTGAACACGATGAAACATTTGTGCTGCTAGAGGCACTTGACAAGGAGACACACTGTATTAGAAGTTCAGTGTGTCCAGCTCCTTCAAATTCCTTCTTTAACATTTTCAGAATGCAGAATGCCATATACACCGCAGCACTTGCCTTTGCAGAATCATCTTCCTCATAAACTCACCTCAGACTTCCTCTTTCATCATCTCAGACTGTTAGAAGAAGTCATTCAAAGTTATCAAGAATATTTTTTTTCACAAATGGAAAGGCTCGTTCTCTTTACTGCTATAAAAAGCCAGCTTAAACTGCTGACTGCTTATGGCTGGTCTATTAACGTAAAAGTGAGAGAGCTTGCATGGAGGAGATAAAAAGGGGCAAATGAAAGAACAGAAAGCATGCAGGGAGAGAAAAGATATTTACAGAAGAGGGGGAAAAAGTCAAATAAATAAGTGGAATGGGAAAAAAGCAGAAAAATAAGGCAAATGGCCTCAGTAGAAAGGAAGAAATGGTAAAGAAAAGCAAGGGTATTGGGGAAAAGCAGGGATGAGACCAGATCTTAAAATAATTCTGAGAAAATAGATAGTGATGTCAAAATCCCAGTAATTGAATTTTTGCCTTGAAAAGTCAGTAACAGCTTTGCTTAAATGCTTAGCCACGTAAAATCAAACTGCACGTCCCTGACTGCATGTATCTCTCAATGAAGTCAACAAGAATCGATAGCAACAGCAGCATTCAAATCCATGTTGTTTTCTCAATCCATGTTTATTGCAGAAAAGGTAAATACAATACTCTTTCCATACCTGCACCATTTCTCCATCTTTTTGTAGCCTCTAACACACTTTCTCATATACGTCTATGTATGTATAGCCACTGTTGTTAGCTTTCCTGTGTTGATGGCATCCAGCTGAAGAGAAGCCAATAAGGGAGAGCTCACTTATTGTCTGTTCTTAATAAATAATCATTAAAGGATAGATTGGCAGCACCACAGCATTGTCTAACACTCAGTCTATTTGCCTTGAGTCAGCTGCTCTGTACTTTCTCCCTATTCTTGCATAATTGAATACTACATCTTACATTTCTTTTTTTCTCTGTGCAAGAACTGGTCTTATCTGAAAAATATTGTAAACTCATTCAAATTTCATGAATTCATCAGACCTAATGCAAACTGGAGGTACAGGAAAACCAAATAAATTAGTAAACCAGCACCTCTCCACTACTCATTAATAGTGGGTTTTTCTGTTTCCTTTAATTGCAGCCCAGGCCTGCCTAGCCTCTCCCCCATCTTTTGCAAAGGACACTGAAAAATTTATGAGCAGCCCAAACTTACTCAATCATTTCAATATCTCAGACTTACAATATATCACATAAAGTGAGTACTCAAGTGCTTGAATCTTCACACTGAGGCCACGTTTCCTGGACCAGTGATGTTTCCATCCATCCACCCGGTGGGTCTGATGAGACAACCTGCAAACAGAGGCCAGACAGGGAAGTAATAGTGTCATGTAAGAGGTAGATAAATGCTTCACTAGTGGAACAAGCTCAAAGATTTCTTGGCAGTTTAGACAAAAACCTGAGTGTTGTCACCACACGAGCAAATGAGTGAGTAGGTCTCCTTTCAGACAGAGGTGAAACTCAGGTGATCATGGTGGTAGAGGGTTGTGGGTGGGCACAGAGGGACACGGTGTCACCAGGAAGGGCAGAGAGGTGATGAGGGCCATGACAGTCTGGAAGGGGTGGCAGGTGGTCAGAGGTTTCTGGAGTTTGTGGGGATGCCTGTTTCCTACCTTTCCATCGAACTCACAGGTACAGATGCACAATCTCCCAGTTTATTTTATCTCTAGTGAGGCTCTGGTCTACAACAGGGACACAACAGATCACCAGACCCTAGCCCTGCTCCCTTGGGACCCCAACCCATGCCCTCTGGTGGAGGTGGCCAGGCTGCCAGGCTGTCCTTGCTCTGTCCCACCCCAGTGGTGCAGCTGCCCGAGGGGAGCCCCACTTCTTCCCAGACACGTGGTTTCCACCCCATGAGCTCAGTCAGGTGCTGCACACCGAGGAGGGGACAGCAGGGGCACTGCAGGCAGTGCTCCCAGCAGCTGCCAGCCTCCCCGCCTGCCTGCTGGGACACGGGGAGGAGCACACTGCCCTGTGTGCCAGCCTGAGCCAGAAACACTAATGCTGGAAAGCACATTCTAAAATGTAACAGGCTCAGGTCTTCAAGACCATCTCGCCCATGCAAAAACCTAATGATTTTTCATGGGGACATCCATCTAGATACCAGAGCCATGATGATCTGTAGGGAGCCATCAGGCTTGTAGGCTTCTCTGTTTGTCTCATTTGGGATGGGAAGACAGATCATATACAATGATGTTGATTAGCCAGAGGGAGTGACCTACAGTTTCGTGTACTGTGTGCTTTGTACACCTAAGCAACAGAAAAAATTCAGATATATTGCTGAGTAGCCTATATGCTAAAAAATATCTAGGCCCTAAAACAGACCGAGGATTTGTCTTCCTCTTAAAAGTCAAGGTGTCCAAGCACATAATTTAGAAGGAAAGAAAACTTAGTATTTCCCTCTAGAGGTCTTTTAATGAAAGAATGTGTCACAATGATGTACAGCAGGTAGAAAACAAATTTGATAAAATAAAAATGTAGAATAAATATTATTTTTAAAGACACTGTCCCACAATGTTTTTGGTTACGATACAAAAGCTTATCTTTGATTTGCACAATAAGACCCTTTCCAGAAATACTGTATTAGTCATAAAATATCCTGTTGTAAAGCAGAATCATCCATCAAAATGCAAAACAAGCAGGTTTCTTCTTTTGGGACAAATAGAGTTCACCAAAGGTATGAGGTCAGGTGAAAAGAAGGAAAATTTTCTGTATTTTTCAGCCATCAGGGTTGTGAGAAAAATCCTTTCTGAATTCTTCCCATTTATGTGCCTGTGATGTACCTGTGCAGCTCGAGGTTCCTCGTACACAGCAAGCAGGATGCATTAATCATGAGGAAGAGAGGGCCTGGAGCTGCAGTGTGCCACTCCACTTGAAAAGCCTCTAAAATATGCTAGTGCCAGATCTGCCTGGGCTGAAAATTCTGTACTCCTCGCAATGGTGCATCTGAAAAGAGTAAAATTAAATGTATGCTCTCAGAAAATTTGCAGCACATCTACTCCCAATTTCTTTCCATTTCTGCCCTACCAAAGGCTAGCTATTTCCATCTCTGTCTTAAGCATGCTTTCTGTATCTTTCATCAGACCCACAGAGCTCCCTCCTGCCTTTCTCATGAAAGTTCACCTCAATGAAATCACCGAGTTAAATAAGGCAAGCAAGATTTTCCCACTACCTCGTGGGGAATTCATCTGCCCAGGCTTCATTTTCTGTAATGTATGGCTTTTGTTCCTGGCCTCCTCCACACAGTTACGCACCTAGGCACGATGATAATCTGGCTTTCTCCCCATGTACACCTGGCAGATGGTGGTGTGTATTAGCTCTGACGGCAAGCACTACGCAATGCAGCCTGCTCGTTGTCATACTGGAGCAAGAACAGCCTCGGCCACGTTCCCAAGCACTTACTCTTTGTCTGGAGTTCCTCAGATATTTCAGTGCCAGCCATACATCACAACTTTAAGAGCTGAGGTGACAATTCAAAATATGAAAATCATTGCAGAGTAAATGAAGCAAATGATCGTTTTTGACAAATACACATGAGTGTGGCACTCAGAAATCTGGCTTGAATGTCTCTAAATAATTAAATTTATCTACCTCAGTAACTACATTTGAATTGCAAATTAATTCTCCACCTCAGCCCTGCCGCATGTGTGCGTCTCTACTGGTACCTGAGCTCCCACAGCCTCTAGCTCTGAGTGCAGGAGCACCTTTGGGCAGATGCATTTCAGTGCAGAGAGCACCCAAGGGTGAGGAGACTTGGCTTTGCTGCACAACATTTTGTTGTCATCCTCCTTGTACCTCCTTTTGGTGCTTTTTAGTGGGCGCTGAGCTGTGCAGCACATCCACAGCCCAGGGACAGTGCTGTGCACGGAGCTGCTGAGGCAGGGCTGTGCTCCTGCAAACCTGGCTTAGTTCCATCACGTGTTGTGGTGTCTTTTACTGGGATAAACCATCCTCTCTACCACCCTCCTGTCCTTTTTACACAGAATAGACAGTGGCATCAGTGCTCACCTGATATTCCCCACTGGGGGAATGACAAAATACATTGTTAACTCCCTATATTGTTTCCATCTTTGTTCAGTTCTCCACCAATGCCACCCTTACTACAAGTTACTCAAATCCCATTGTAAAACAGAATTATCCATCTCCCTACCACTTCTCAGCATATGAGCATTTTCCCAAGAACAATGACACTGTTCTCCCAAATGTCCTGTGAGATGAGGAGACTTCCTTACATCCATTTTACAAACAGAGGCTCGAGGCACAGAGATATTAATGTCAACAGGGCTAACTCACTTGAAGTGTTTGCAGGTTGACTTTCTTAGGGAACCAGGCATTTTATTGCTCTGCATTTCTCCACAGCAAACCAGAGTTTCCTGGTCTCCATTGGAAACTCCAAGCATCCCTCACTTTATTTCAACAAGTCAGACTGAAGGGCTCAGATAAGAAACCCAGAAATTGAAGAACACACAGGCATCACCTGTGAGAAATGTCATTGAAGTGATGTGATTTAAATCCCCATGGAATTCTGGCATGTCAGGAAGAAAATAAGGTTCTCCAGGGCAGTATTTAACAGCCCATCCCAGGAGACTTCCTCTTGTTCCATCTTACTCACTGCACAGATTCCCAGTTCCTGCAGCAAATAATGCAGAGGTCCTGGAGGCAACAGTTTCTCCCCACAGCTGTGACACATCCCCCTGCCCATGTACCCTGAACCATTTACAACTCCGTGTGGAAAACCCTGTGTGTGCAGGTGAGCAAGTAACCCAGAATTGCACTTGTTACCATTCAGGGTTGTAAAGTCAGCTTTGCATAGACAGCTTGAAAACCGATTTTTGTTTTCTAGTTCCGTATCTCCCTCTGGTGCTGTAAGAAAACCCTTAGGACAAGTGAACAAGGGGCTAGGAAGTTCCCAGGTTTCATGCTTGCAGCCCTGAAGCGACCCTGAGGTAGGAATAATCCTCTGCATATGTGTCACAAAGATGCCATTTGCAAAGGGCCACTCTGGTTCCTTAGCAAAAGGAACGACACTCCACAATGGCAGTAAGTGAATTTTTGCCCTTGCACCCTGAGCTATTCTATTCCTCAGGCCAGGTCCAACCCTCCTGGCACCTTGTGACTCTTGATACCTTGGGTTCTGTCCCACCTGAGCCCTGTCCTCATCCTGCAGGGCTCAGTCCTGCCTCCCACTTCCTCATCCCCACTCTTCCCTCACCCATTCCCATGTTCCTCTCCAGCACAGACACACACACACAATGAGCACTCTGCACACAGAATGTAATCAGACAGCAGAAACTTCAGTCTTCCAGGGGCATTTTCACAGCGAGAGTAAGGGACTGATCCTGACACCAGCCCTGCTCCTCACCCGGCTTTCCAGCCCTGCCCTAGAGCTCTGCCTGAGCAAGGCTGTCCCCTCTTTCTTGCAAACAGGCAAATCGTTTCAGAGAATAGAACTTGTGCACATGTTTTGGCAGTGAAAGTTTTAAACATAACTCTTACATTTTAGCAGAGTTATGAAACACAGAAAAACAATTATAAATATTGTTGTATCCTAGAGTGAGGCTTGATTACCTGACTGCATTATTTAAGGAAAGCTTTTACAAACAGAAAGAATATGCATGTGGTCTCTGGATAACCAGACAACCTCAGCTGACAAAGCACTAACTAAATGACCACAGCATTCAGAGTAATTCTCTCTGTCAGGTGGCCAGTTCTCCACCAGTCAAGTGATTAAGAGGTTAACTCTCTCTATAGTGTCCTTTCTCTGTATCTGAAAGCAAAACCCAAAGCTTTTTAGCAGCACTTCCAATTTATCCCTTCCACTAACAGGCAGCATTCTCTTAAAAATCTTTTCATCTCTCTACAGTACTAAATTACATGGTCCTAATCCCAACTGAATCAGATGATTGTGCCCATCTGTACTGTGGAGGCACTTGCAGACAGCTTCACTCAAGCAGCATCTGCTCTGCAAACATCATACCTGCTATCCACACCTAAAAGTGGTTTTGGCTGACTGACAAGAATTACTCTTGTAACATTAGCCCATCTGTATAGTATTTATTTATATAATCTGTTTTACAGGTATATGTTTATTTATTATTATTGATAAATAATAGAATAGAATAATATAATGCAATGATAAATTATATCATGGTTTCATTTATCTGTTTGTTTATTTATTTATTTTTATAATGACTTCATAATCTGTTAGCCCAACTACATCTTTAGGTGTAGATAGAAGTATGGGACAGCTTTAGGCTATCTGGAGTCATCTGCCATATGCCCTGGCTATAGAGATCATGGATAGCCTTGGCAAAGGGAGGAGGTTCATGTGAGTGTGCTCCATGTATTTTTAGGAGGAGTTTTCTCAAATCTATCAAATGAAGAAAGGATGTTACACTGACTCCAAATGACTCCATCACTGCAGCTGGATACAAGATGCTGGGTGGTCATAGTGCCTGCTCACAGTTCAGTGTCTCACACCAGCTGGGTTGTAGCAACCCCTTTCAAACACAGACAGGCCTGGCTTTCCACGACACATCTAGCTTGCCATTTAGGCCTAAGCCTGAGGTCTGGGACCAGAAGCCAGCCTGGCAAGGCTCCCAACCTGCCTCGCTGTGAGACAAACTGATCAGCGACCACCCAGCTTAAGACCATGGTGCTCTGGCTGGACCCCTTGCACCTGTAGCTTCAAGTTGGTTCCAGGAGGACAAAGGGAACTTTGGAACATGGTTCAAGCTGGGCAGATGTTCATTTGCAAAGTAACGTGCAAGAAGTTTAGGGAGCTGCTATCTCAGCAGGGAGCTCCCTCTCACTCAGCTGGGTGCCACAACCTCTGCTGAAAGAGCTCAGACTCGTTAAACATCTCTGACCTCTCTCCAGTGCCAGTGCCAGTACCCTGGGCTGGGTCACACAGGCAGTCAGTGCCCCAGCACTACAGCCACAGCTTTAAAGGACCGATTTCAAACTCCCTGCGTGTCACCAGCAGAACTGATCCAACAGGAGCTTGAAGGCTCAACCATCCAGCCAAGAACCATAGCCTTGGACTGAAAGTCTTGGGGAAGAAAATGTGGGGTCTGCAGCCTGTTCCTGGATTCAGGGGAAAATTGCAGTGTATATTTCCCTGAATGATTAATGTAGCAGCCACAGAGCTAATCAATAATAGAAATAATGACACGTTGTCTGTGCTTACTGCATTGCTGTGCTTACTTACAGGGCCCTGGCTCTGCCACTCCCTGAGCATGGCAGGGAGGAGGACTTTGTCACAACCGTGGTAGCAGAGCCCAAGATGAGCCATGGCTGCAGGAGGATGTCCCAGGTACCCTGGCTGGGCACGTGAGGTTTTGGTGAAGGCAACATCCCACAGCTCCAACTACAGGGCAGGGGCAAGAGCAGGCATCTGGAGCTGCTGGTGCTCTCCTGAGATTCGTGACTGCCTGTCTGGCTCAGGGAAACATCCCAACAGCCCTGCACTTGCAGAAGTCACTGGGGGTGGGAACTGCATGATCTTTAAGGTCCCTCCCAGCCCAAGCTTTTCTATGATTCTATGAAAACTATGAAATATCTTTCATTATATTTTAAATAGAAAGATACTTCCTCTTTTACACTCTGTTTTCTGAGCCTTCGGAGTGCCCTTGTCCAGGCTGGTCTCTTTGACAATGAAAGCCTCCTCATAATGCAATACAGTAACATGACTTCGGACAGGGGAGCTTCAAGGAAAACTCCAAAAGCTGCAGTAGAGCTCTCAGAGCTGGCAGTGCCAGGAAGGGAGCACAGGTATACTCTCAGCACGCTGCTTACCCAGGGACACCCTCCTCTCTGGCTGTCAGACCCTTCGTTTTTCTTCCATTTCCACTCCACCATCTCTCATCAAAGTGACAGGTGTGAGACCATGGATCTCAGTTAATGTCTGTTAACTGCTTGGATGGAATTTGACAGAATATGAAAAGCTATTATTAAATGCACAAAAATAACTAAAGATGGGATGAAGTGCATATATATATATATATATATATACACATAATGGTTTTTTCTCAAGAAGCCAGTGAAAAGTTATTGGCTTTTATGCCCGAGATACTTTCTGATTATGTACAGCCTTGACAATTATTTCACTGCTTGTTATATGAAACACTAGAGTGTCTCATATGTAAGCAATATACCCTTCCAGACATAATTATCCTTTTGACATAATGTTATATATATGCTTCTTTGTTTAGGCATCCTGCAGATTAATAAAATCAAGAGCCAGATGCCTTGAGACAAATTAGCTATTTCCTGTCAATAAAATATAATGCAGCACACTTAATTTATAGGAAACACTGGTGCCATGAAATGCTTTGGGCTGCCTACGCTGCTCATCCTCGTGGAAGCACTGTTGCTGCTACAGCCCTACAACCACACAGCATTGGTCCGTAAGTATAGAAGAGTTTATCTAAATAAAAGCTTTGAACAACTTGAGATGGTTCTGCACCAAAAGAAGCCATTTGACTTTGAATTTGCTTAGTCACTCTCCAATTCATTTTTCATCTACAGGATTCTCTATATTCACTTATAAAACCAGGTTGTTTTTATGGAGGTTTGAATAATGACAGTGCTCTGCAGGTGTTTGGCAGTGCTTCTGAAATGGCATTTGTGACAGGCAAGATGCCTTTGACAAGACCAAGTGATCACAGAATCCTACAACTGTTAAGGTTGGAAGAGACCTCTAAGATGATTAAGTCCACATCTAACCAGTCACACTGTTGTTAATAGCTTGAGAGAAGAAACTTTCTGAAAAAGTTAAAAAAAACCCCAACCCCTCCTATCATCCTGTAATTTTCTTGTATATTTCTAACTCATCCAAGGGTTGTTTTCTTCTCTGGACTTTGCTTAAAATACTTTGGTGCTCCAGCCTAGTTTGGAACAAATCAGTGACACTCATTTGCAACTAGCACAGTTAATTTTGGAAGACCTGTTGCCATGCCATAGTTGAGCTGCATTATGTTTTATTGTGTTGTTTAACACACAAAACACATGGTATCACCCTCAAATGTTTACCATGTACTCTCTTTTTTAAAACTCGACATTTGTGAGGTTTTTCAAGAAAGACAATAATTCAGGCTCTAAGTGCTAAGTAATTAAGAATTAGTCCCCAAAAGCCCATGTACTGAGTTCTGTGATTTATTGAAAACCTTCTACATTGACAGAGAAAGCAAAAACATACTGAATATTTCATTACTTCTCAGTGGCTCTGGCTTTATTTTACTCTCAAAATTCAGACTTTTAGCAGTCAACTATCATAGAACAAAATTTCTGACAGTTTCTCCAGTTCTTCAATGTTGTATGAAAAGCCATCTTAACCAGCTCAAGCGATAAGTATGTTGGGACCAGTTCACACAGGACCCCCTCTCTAAGGTGCTTAGCCTCCATAAAGGTGACAGAAATAACCTCTGCTGGGCTTTCTTCTTTAATATAAAAAATCATAGGGGGAGAGGAGGGCATTCACTAATGATTTGTTAAGACAAGGTGGAAGTCCTGAACTAGCTAACTTTAATGGAAACAAAGAAATCTGTTCCTCGGCCAAAGCTTACAACCCTCATGGAGTGCCCAGCCCACTTCCACCTCCCTTTGATTTATAGCAAACTGATCCATTCCTTGAAACAGATGGGTTTTTTGCACTCTCCTCATGAAAAAACTAAACAACAAAACCAGCCAATAAAAACAAACAAAAAACCCTTCTTTTTTAAACAATAGTGACCTTTTCTCAAGAAAACAACAATTTTGATAAAAGTTTATTGTTTCCTCCAGACTTCTGGTGACCAGGAAGGAAAAGGTCAAGTTCCCACTGGAGCATTTTTCATCTGGGCAATTTTGAGAGGACAGAGATCTCAGCATGCTGAAGGTGAAGCCCCAAAGGTGACCCTGTCAGCCTGAGCACTGGCTGCCACCACTGATCCAGCCCTGGCCCCCTGGCCCCAGTGCCCACTGCCACCCCCCCGGGTTGCCTCCCCTCCTGCCACAATGCAGAGCAAACCCACCAAAACACAACCTTGCCCATGCCACCTCAACAGAAACCTCAGAGAGCAGGACAGGCTCTAACAAAGCAAAAGACCCTTTTTCTTTCCACAAAACAGAAAGTTCTGCTCTGAGCTACGTGGCTCTACGAGGAAAATTGGATGTTGGGCAAAAAAAAAAACTCTCAAATCTTTTCTGTCTCTCTGAGTAAGTGACAGTTGTGATTAGATGCACACACTTGGGAAATTACAGCATGTGGCAAGGACGTGGTACCGTAAGCCTTTCAAAAATAGTAGTGGTCCCAGAAGGGACCCCTCAGACACTCCAGTAGACCCCATCCTTCTCCCTGTTCTGCTCTGTGTGCCCCCTTTACCCCTCCCCACTGGGATCCCCCACCCACCTCCCGACTCCGATGCAGAGAGTTCCTTCGTCTTTCAAGGGAAGCAGCAACAGCAGGAGGCTTCACAGCTCACTGCCCTCAGCCCTGCAGCCTGGAACATGAGGAAAAAAAGCAGGGACAAAGATTATAGTGACTTTGATGGAGCAGGGGAACGTGGATATTAAATTGCAGCAGAATACGGATTAGAAGCAGTTGAACCTGGTTTGGCACAGAAACTCTGCGATGTGTATTGCCTCTGCAATGCTACATTTGGCCAACCTGCTTGTAGCTTCTGGTAAGGTTTATTTATAGGCCACCCTTTCATTTTTGTTCATGCACAATTAGGAAGTGTGGGGAACTAAATCATTTGCAGCAAATGGAATTTGAACCAAAAGGGAAAATGCCTCCTTACATCCCATGGAAAATGAGTTCCTGTTGTTTACCGCAGGAATCTTCTGTTCAACACCTCTGGATCACACACAGGAGTTGCAAACTGATGTGCTTTGGCTGATAGGGGAGCCCTTTCTGCCCTTTCACATCTGTCTTTTTGGGCTTCAAGAGGAAGGAAGAAGCTTAGCAGCGAATTTTAGAAAATAACTTCAATTTGTGTATGCGAACGTCCTCACTAGAGAACCTACTCACACCAGTCAAATCTCAGTATAAAGATCACTTATTCAAACCAACAGGTTGATTCCAAAATCCCAGTATACAAGAAACAAATGGAAAAAAATCTGTGCATTTGCTGTGTGTTTTCACATTCTTCAACTTGCCTACAATTAAACTTTACATTTTAAGGAATATTACAGTAGGGTTTTAATTCAACAGCAACTCCAGAAAAAGATTTATACCTCATACTTCCATATTTATCATGTCAAAGGGTAGAAACAAATGAGCGTTGTCACATTCTGACACTGAATAAAATGTCACAAAAGTCAAATGACACGCTTAGAATTTACAATTTTTTATTCCAGGAGAGAGAGAACCTGTTAAATATATTTAAGAAAAAAAAAGTAAAGCAATCAAAACAATGAAATAGAGGATCTTTCTTGCTTTATTACCTCTAGAATGCCAACCTCCTCTTTTTAACAGCCAGGCAGACAAAGACCTGTCATCCAGTATCTTCACAAATTACAGTCCAACCTGTAAATACAAACAGAGCACTTGATATGATCTTCAGGCATTTCTATTTTCTATTTAATACTGTTTCATGCATTCATGTGCTAATAAAGGTTAAACTAGGTGATCCTTCAAGCAGCCCTCTACACTTTATCTGCCAGAGCTATAAAAGCCAAAGAAAATTGGTGCATTTATATTGTGAAAAGAGAAAGACTCCGAACATTGTAATGAAGTAGGGTATTTCTTCTCGTGTATCATTTCAGCAGCAGTTGTTTACAACAAAAACATTTAGTCAGAACTGGATTTTTATGAGAAATCCTCATGTGTTACTAATCTTCTGCTGACATCAGACTGATTCTCCTGGATCTTTCATTTGCTTCTGGTGAATCACCCTGCTCATAAAACAAATTGCCTTGTCCTGACTTGGATTTCCACGTTGATTTTCAGTGTGATTCTGCTTCAGGTATATGCAGCAGTTTACCCTTGAGAAAATTCAGCATAGTCATGCTAGCACAGTGAGAGCAGGACAGGATCTAACTTCACCCTAAAAAAACACACAACACCATTGTACAATGAACAAAATAAAATAAAAATTTGGAGGATTTAATTCTAAAGCACTTCCAGTATAGAACAGCCTTTTTACCTTGGACTCCAAAACCAGAATCAGATGCACAATTAAGTACAAGACGGCCCACATAACCACAGATGGGAAGCAGACAAAAGTGTTTATCAAAATATCTCCTTATTCCCTTTGATTTCCCAGCCTTATCTTCAGGCTTCCTAAGGTATCAATTTCTCCTCCTCTATACTGCAAATACACAAGTCCCTTTTTAACCCTCTCAGTAGTCTGAAATACATACCAAAAAAACTCTTTGTGGAGCCCCACAAAGAACCTTTAGGCAAAATAAGCAGCTGACTAAAATCACCTTTTCAGATCTCCACATCCTTCAAAAGATGAGAGCACGGCCCTGAACGTGAATGGTTGCTTTGGCTGAGAACTGGCAGATTGGGATTACAAGATGAGGAAGAGGTGTAATGAAAACCTTTGTAATACAGAAAAAAAAATCTTGGATTGCCCTGTGAATAAAGCCAAAGAAGAACATGGATAGAGAGGCTGGGTTTAGCAAAAGTGCTTCCATGGTTTCACCAAATAGCTGAGATAAACATGAATGGGCAAATCTTGATGCATCCACTCATCAGGCTAGAGAACAAATTATCGTTACAGAATAAATGGCATTCTCCTTTGGACAGAGTTGATAAACAGCAATCTAGAGAGAGGGAAAAAAAAACAAGAATGTCCCTTGCAAAGGAATTACAATAAAAACCCCATGTGTTACTATAATGTTTCATGATCACACAGGATGAGCCAACACCAATTAAAGGCCAAACTCTGCTCTGAAAGTACAAGCTCATCTCCCACTTACAGCAGCAATGATAGAAGAGGCAAATTTTGGCCATGACCTCGTCTTTTATTAACATCCTAGGTGCCAGAAGGCAGATTTACAAAGGCATTTTTCGAGCTAAAATTGCATATGGGCCCGTTGACACAAATAGAGGAATTTGCAGAAAATCCTCACAGGATGCCTGAAGTGGCTTTTTAAATTTTTAATCACAAACAAATGAGTCATGTCAGAAAGAGTACACAGAAAGAGAACTACTAGCATCACCACCAGCACTGATTGCTTTAAAAAACCTAAATTAAGCTTGCCAATTCTAGCACTTGAAGTTTCTTTTCTCTGTTATTTGTATGCACATACACAGTCTGACAAAGCACCCCCAAAATTATAACATAGATTAAAAAAAAAAAAACTATGCAAATGTTTAGGAATACCCACTATGGTGCAGTGAAATTCTTTCATTATTTCCCCATCTTTTCACTTTAATCTGATAAATGCACACATTAAGCCCTTCTCTCAATAATTTTTTTTATACTCAAGTGGAATCTGATTTTTTCCAACATAGTTATTCTGAACTACTTCCTTCTTTTTCCAAAGGCATTTATGGACTTAAGTTGCTTTTTTGCACTTTAAATGGAGCAACTGAAATTGGAATTGAGGAAATCATTTAATTTCCTTAGATCAAGAGATTCTTAGCACTTTCCAGATACACTTTAATTATTTTGGGAGAACAATGTAGCTTTCCTTACTAACTCAGACCAGCTCCAGTAATTTCCCTGTATGGCAGGCTAGTCAGTGCTTCTTTAGCCTAAAAAAACCCCTCATCTTTTAAAATATTGAGTTATGCTCTTTGAACAATGTGTTTTGTCACATCATGCTGCTTTTTGTGGGGTTTTTTTCTGAAATGTCTTCCTTGAATATTTTTTTACTTAAGTTGGTAAAATGTAGATTATCTAAGTGTCTACAATTGTTTGCATCATCCTCCTCCACTTACTGTAATCTACAGACCTCAAGATTCTGGATATGACAGCAGTGCCACCATCAAAGGCACTTACAAAAAAACCAAACACCACGGCTACAGCAAGATCTTGAATTCATGTGCTGGAGGGTTTCTGCATTTCACAGTTACTGTTCTTTGTTTTGAGGTAGTGCCTACAGTTCTCAACAGCAAACTGATCCCTCCTAGGTATCAGGTGGTATGTAATGAAAACTGAAAGGGAAGATGAGGATAATAACTTGCTGACTAGTCTTTTTTCCCCTGCTGTCATTTATGCCCTCACCCATGCCTTCATTTCTGTTCCCAAGTTAATGTTTTAATTTTGACCAAGCTCATGCTGAAATTGAACACAAAGCCATTTAAAATACTTAGGGTCCAATCTAACTCCTATTCAAGTAGATGGAAAGAAAGATGGATTTTATTTCTTTATTTCAGAATAGAAAATATTCCTGTATTTCTGCTGAGACAAAGGCCAGTGCAGGACATCAAACCACTACATTCCGTCACGTCAGAAGCATTTCCCACACGTGTCTTAACAACGTGAGATACAGATGAAAACAAAAGCCTTTTCCCAAGCAACAGCACCACACCAGTCCCGTCCCAAGCTCCTCCTCACTCCTTCCTGACCTGGGGCAATTGCTCAAAGTCTTGTCCACATTTTTTTCAATTTACTTTCCTTGTATTTACTGCCCAATTTATACTGGCAATGAAGCCAGCCAAGTCATTCCTTTTTGTTTTGAGAAAAACAAGGTGGATATTTTTTGTAAATCATTTTTACATACACAATATTCATAGTCTTGAGATGAACTGAAAAATCTACTATAAGGACTGAGCAGCTTGTTCTTAAACAAGCTTGCTTGGTTTCATTGCTGGTGCTTTATTTTTCCTTTCTTTCTCCTCCCTTGCTGTCTCTGTCACCAGTACCAACCATTTTCACTCTTAATTTCACACTGTAATTTAAGAAATTTCTCATTCTATGGTTTAAAAAACTATTTTAATGACCTCCACTAATTCAGATACATCTTCGAGTCTTCGTGCTATAGCTACTGAAGCAAGCAGGAGTCTCAAAATGTCTGTGAAAAGCACTTATTGAAAATTTTACATCTGAAAACATTAGCTAAGAAATCTTTTCACAGGCTTGGATTCCATGAAGCAGCCATGATCATCCTCCAAAACCAGACAGACAAAAAAAAAAGCCACTTAGAGGAAATTAAAAAAAACCTGTAATACAGAAAACACTACCCTGTGCAGCGTTCACATCTCAACAAAGAAGAAATTCAAGGACTACATAGTATCTACTAGGATGTTTGTTGTAAATAGTGATGTAAAAATGTTCGTCTCTGGTGAGATGAAGGATGATAGTGCAGAGCTCGAGAGAGAAACAGGGCAGCACCTGAACCCTTTGTTTTAAGCACAGAATCATCTTGTCATCATTAAGGCTGGAAAAGACCTCTAAGACCATCGAGTCCAACCGTCCAACTGTATGGCACAGGAAGAGGTGCCCTTTGAGATACAACAGTTGTTTGTGTCCTCTTGCATGAAAAATATTACCCTGTCTCATGCCATGAGTTTGCAAACCATGTACTCCTACATGTGAAGAATAATGTGGAGCCAGACTTGCGTGAAGTAGGAGCAAGAAGCCCACGGGACAAGTATTCCTCTACCGTGGCCTCCCTGCATCACCAGAATTTCACGGTGTGGCGTCAGTGGATGGAAGCCGTGTTTTTCCCCCCGAGTCCCTCGAGGAGACGCCTTGGCAGCGCTCTGCCAGCACCCACGCGCGCACACACCCTCACCCCCGCAGGCTGTCGCGCACAGCCGCTCACACACAGAGACACACATGGTCTGTGTCACACACACACACACTCACACACACACACACACGGTCTGTGTCACACACACACACACACACACACACACACACACACAC
>VZRQ01008240.1:1023845-1054816 GCA_013397975.1 Machaerirhynchus nigripectus
GAGAGGGGTCCTCTGCGTGCAGTTCCGAGGCGTTTATTGCAACCAACACACTCGAAGGGAACAGAGGCAAAGAACCTAGTACAAAACCCCACGTGTGGTTTTATCCTGAAGGGTCCCAGGGGCGGGCAGAGCACCAGAAGCCAATAGTCTGAGGGCTAGGGGGTAGAGGCAAGGTTGAGTGACATAACAGGGGCCAATGGAAGAGGGGAGGGGAGGGGAGAGAGGACCAGGGGCCAGTGGGATATCGATGGAGGGAGAACTTTCTGACACAGTGGTGTGGGTAGAGACCACTTTGTAGTAACAAGGGGGGTGTAAAGTGGACTTAGCCACCACAACACCAGAACAGCTTCTGCTGGCTCCCAACCCAAAAGACAGGACCCAGGAAAGGGATAGAAGAAGTGGGAGGCAGGACCATGAGGAAGCTTGGGTCCCAGAGCAAACCAAGCATTGAGGGAGACCAGGGACAGGAGCAGGGAGGCCTGAGTCCTCGCCTCCTTAGCTATGCCTGTGTGCACACTGAAGGAAATCCAGTGTTCACATCTGCCTGCAGCACAGTATTCCCTAGGCTCCCACTGCAACACAGCAGCTTTGTTCTTCCCCTTGCACAGTTCTGCTAAGCCTCACCTGAAACAGTTAAGTACAAGGAAGTGTAATTTAAAGTTCTATCTGTAACTCACACAGAGCTATTATAAAAGGAGGAACATTACCCATATTATAAATGTTACATGAGTAAACGAGGAATATGAATGAGTGAGAGCTATTCATCTCAATGAGCACTTCTCTCCTGGAGAGTGTTACAAAGCCACAGGATGTCCCCAAGTTTCAGAATTTGCATTCCCACCTTAAAGTTAGATGAAAAACTTGCAAAAGCACTGTATCTAGACAACTCCTTAATGATCCTGCCTCTCAGGGGAATTTTGTGCATTGCATATTCAGGAGAAAGATGGCAATAGGTTGTACCATGCATGCTTACCAGTAATAATTGCTATTTAAACAGCCATTTTCTCCTGCAAACAAAGCTTTACTGGGCACCTACTGTCAACCCTCTGACTGAGGGAAAGCCAAAGATCTTCCAAATATGCAGATGGGGAGCACTGGGGTAGGAACTGAAACCATTTCCATTGCCTAAGGCTGTGTCTGTGTTGCCACTAAAAGATGTACGTGGAGATATACACTTAGTGCTGATGACCTAATGCCACATTATTTTAAAAAACAGGAGGGTGGAGAGTGGGGATGTACTTCAGACATGGTCTAGTCTGATCTGATATGCTGGATTAGCAGTGGGAGCGCTGGTCTCCATCCAGGAGGAGCTGAGTTCATGCACTCTGAGACCACTCAGTACCACAAACCCCATGACCTTAGTGCAGGCAGCTGGAAGAGCTGTTTCAAAATGCATTCCAGATCTGAATAAAACCACTAATGTAAATGCACACTTCTTCATCCTGTTCCTCAATACCTTTGAAAACACTGAAATAAGTCATGCACAAAGGCACAACTCAAGGAGAAGAAAGATTGCACAGTCACTTCTCTTTTGCCCAAGCTTCTATGCCTTTCATGTTGCTTTGATAACAAAGGGAACGAAGTCTGAAGCAGAACTATTCAACTAAACTACACTCCATTGCCTGGTTCTGAAAAAAGAAATTTCAAGCTTTTCTACCTTACCTATTACGCTATTCTAAGACAGAAAGATTTCTATAATTTTAAAGGTTTGTTGGGGTTTTTTTCCTCTGTATTAATGAGATTTTTTTTCCTCTGAGAATTTAGCACTTTTCTAACAATTACCTTTCCACCTCCAGTTTCTTTAACACACCTGTTTCTGCACAGCAGGCAAGAATGAGCTGCTTTTGTTAGGTAGTGTCTTCCCAGTAGTTGCTGCCACTGCAGTGCTGAGCACCTCTCACAGCAACACCAAACTCTTCTTTATGAACCTTCAGTGCCAAAGTTGCTCGTTGATTTTGCTGCACCAGAATTCCATTCAGAAGAATTCACTGCTGCACCAGAAGCATCCTTCCTGCAGCATTAACAGGGATACCCCTGTGCCAGTGCAGGAACCATAACAAAAGCGAGCAGAATTGCAGCCTCTCTCTTTCTCCCAGGTTGTTTGAGAGGGCAGGTGCTTCATCTGGCATATTTCTTAAACTGGAAACTGTTTTTAAGAAAAGAAAAACACACACACAAAATCCTGACTACTCTTTTTTCAGTTCTGATGCTCACAGAAACACCATTTTTTCAGGTACAGGGAAGGTAAATTACAGCTTTAAACCAAAGTGATCTGTTTCAGCCAAATATATTTGCTTTTTTTCCAGAAAATTCTCTCCTGCCCTTCCACATGCCCAGATTGGAGAACAGGCAGTGTGTATAGAAACTCCTCCCTGCCAGGAAGCCAAACCACAAGCAGACACCTCTGGGGGTGAGCATAGGGCAGGGAACAAGCCCAGTGAAAGCCAGTTATGAACCAGACCCACATCGTGGATGCCCTGCAACCGCCCCCATTCCCCCTGGGGCTGCCCACTTACATAGGCAGCCAGTAGCTCCTCCGTGGCTCTTCCCTTTCCAAAGATACTGTGGCCCCAGCCTCAACCCCTGCTTTGGCGTGGGCAGCTCTTTGCCCCTGGGCTGGGGACATAGCTCACTTCTGGCTTTGAAATTAAACCATTTGTCAAACAGGTCTCCCAAGACCTCAGTATCATTGCAATATGCCCAAATCATGCAAATTTTCACACTTAGCTGGGTTAGAAAGTTAGGTGGAGAGCAGAGCAGCATTTTCATCTGGTAGCCCAAGGAAGGGACACATTTGGCCCCACTGTGAAAGCAGCAAAGGATTCGCCCTGCCCCGTTACCAGATCTTTCCGTGATGCCAGCCTGAGCTTTGGGAAGGAGTGGGGAACATCTCCACTGCCTTCACATGATCCCACCTCAGGATTTTAGATCTAACTTTACTATGCTTTAAAAAAAAAAAATCTGTTGTATAGGACTGGTCTGTTTCTGCTCCTTGGTGATGTGCATGACAGCAACACAGCAGAAATATAGCACATGCCCTTAATTTAGTCCCTGTAAAGCTCTCCTGTTACTGCTTAATGCAATCAATTCCTGAGTAATCTGAACTGTGCCCACAAAATGAGCATAATTTGGCATCAAAGCTAGGACAATGCAAGTGGTGGTGTTAATTCCCAGCCATCTATTGTAATTCTGTATTCATTGGAGAGGTTTCTCTCCTGGTAAATTTTAGAAGCTCTTTACACAAATGAGTGCTTTCCTCTGATGTGGAGCAACAGGGAATGCCTTTTTAGCACTAAAATTACACAAAACATACTATGCATGTATGTACACAAGCAGAACTGAACAAATGGTATTTATAGAAATTCTGGACTCATTTGCTTTGGTGTATAAACACTGTTTTTAGGTGAAGTCCATTTACAAAATTTACATGATACATCCATATATATACACACACACACACCTCCCTTCATTAAAGAAAATTCCCTTTAAAAAGTATTTAGAACTACACTGTGCATTAACTACAAAATAAGCCACATGCAGTCTTGCAGATGACAAACAGCAAAAGGGGAATGATTTGCATTATTCCAGAGCGAGGTGAGGCAGGCAGCGCGGGAGCCCTGCCCTCCTGTTGGCTCCGTTGTCTCCGGGAAAGGGAGGGAGCTGGTGATGTTGGGAAGGCTGCACGGCCGTGCTCCCGCGCTCCCTCTTCCTCTCGCCCTCTCCAGTCTTTTCCTTCTCACACTGCCGCAGAGCTTTCCAAATGAAGAAGCTGTTTCCATGACACCAAACCCTTAATTTGAAGCATACATATAAACAGCCTATGATTGTGATCACAATGCACCATTTCTTATTTATTTTATTCTTTTTTTTGGTTCTGCTTTGGACAGAGACAGGCAGTTCTTATGAAATACTACATAAAAATCACTGGTTGTAAACAGCAAACAGTTTCACCTTTAGTGTTTTACAAATACCTTGATTTTGTTCTCTATTAAATTTCTTGTCATGTTTAATAAACCTAAGAAGCAGAGTAGTTGACTAATCAGAGTGCTTTGTGTTTACGCTTGTAGCAAGACACATCTCCATAGTGCTTTGTTCTTTTGGTGAGGTCTTAGTTTAGTGCATTCTTTCCCCTCACTATTTACTTTTCCTCAAAAGCTATTTTTTGGTCACTCTCTTCCCCAGAACAGTGTTTTATAGCTTTCTATCATGGCAAACTTAAAATAAGAAACTACAAATGTAAGTATTCTTTCTTTTTAATGTATCTAAATTTTTATCTGTTTATCTAAAAGATAAACAAAAGAACATTCTTCTTGCATAAAAAGACTAAGAAAATATGTGCCACATTAAGAAAGACAGAATCTTAAACTTACATTGAACAGGACTACCATCAATGGAACACAGTCCATAAGCAACCATTTTATTTTTTAATTCCTTAATTGTGCATTCTTATCAAAAGATCAAGATTTATTTGTCCTTCTAAAGAGAAACTTTAGTCAAAATATTCTCCAGTTAAAACACTGTAAATTTGTTTGATTCCCGGTAAAATGGAATCAGAAAGTAAAGCTGGCAGGAAGATGAAGGTTTTGTGCATCCACAGCATCCTCTCTCTCATCCAGCTCCTGCTACCAGTGAAAGCAGTGGCAGAAGCAGAATGCAATAGCAGTTAGGCATTATTCATACCCTTAGCTTTATTAACAAGTCTGAGACACCTACCGCGGGTACACCCACACACCTGCTAAGCCAGCAAGCAGGGAAAGCAGGCATTTGCTGAGTGCCTTATTTCCCATTGCTCCACACCTGCGAGGCAGCTGCCCAAGGGTGCCCTCAGCTCCCTTCTCAAACACAGCAGCTCCTGCCCTGCTGCTACAGGTAGGAATTGCAGATAGGTAGGAATTACAGGTAGGAATTACGCTGTAGCTGCAATTCCCATGCCATTCCCTAAGTGTGCAGGGGGACACAGGGAACGTGACAAGGTGACACATTTCCATCTGGCCATCACTGGTATGCTCACTGTGGAGAGCAACTTGTACCTTTGGGCCAGATGTTTCACTGTCCTGTAAGACAGGAAGCAACAAACAGCCAAAGCAACACTGGGAGCAGCTTTTCAATATGCAGGCCCGGAGACTGATCCCAAAATCAACACACAAAAGACAGAGCTAAATATGCACAAGTGATTTGATGTAACAGCAAAATCAGCACCATCCCTTTTCCTACCCCCAGATTACCCAGAAATTCCTGCACACAAAGGAAAAGAGAAAATTCCGTGGCTTTATGGGACAAGTCAACCACTGACATACCTGCAAGCAGAGTGATATATTAAGGTAAAGGTTGCGGGGGGGCTTCAGAATTGGAGCAATAAATCGTTTTATTGATATATTTTCCCCATCCACGGAGGCTTTCTTATGATAGAGACTTTTCCTCAAAAGCAGCCTGTTCCAAAGGCCAAGGAAGGCAGAAAGGCTCCCTGCACTGGAGACGCCAGGTGTACCGCGAGTGTACCAGGTGTAAAATGTGCTACCCATAAACGTGAGCACATGGCTGTACCATCCATGAAGGACACATCCGCAGGGACTTGCAGGAAGCAACAAGATGAGTAAAGCCTGAAATCCCATAAATAGCAGAAAACACTCAGGATGTAGAAATGCAAAACACAAGAGCAACCAGCAAAGCCTAGAGCATGGCACCCAGAGTTGAAGGGGGTAAGAGTGCTAGGTGACCACAGGAGTTCATGCCTGGGATACTCCCTTCTTCTGTGTGGCTACTTCAGCCAGGCATGATCTCCCCTTCACGCGAGACCACACAAGAGCTAGGCTCAAGCCTGTGCCATGCAGATTTCCTCTGTAAATCTCAAGCAAGTTTTTCAGTCATCTGTCAGAGAAGAACAGCAGTAGAGCCACATTTCACAGGGACAGGGTGAAGACAAATACGTGGGAGCATATACGAGACTGCAGCAGCAGGTACTAAGAGACATGAAAAACCTTGAGAGAAGCAGCAGGTCTGGGGTTTGCAGCATCCCCATCCCCATCCCTGCCTTACAAAAGGGCTTGCTTTCCTTCAGGAAATCCTCACAAGAGCACCCAGCCTGGAGGGTGAAGTGTGATCCAAGCTCTGTTGAGGGGTCTGGACATCAAGACCTGTGCTCACAGCTTTTTCATCACTTGTGGAGAGCCCGACAGTCTCTGAAAACAATTTGGGATGTGACAAGGAAGTGAGATAATGATACATTTTAAAGTCAGCTATAGGACAGAGATAGGGTGCCTGAGGAAGGGCAAAGTTACTTGTTGGATCACACTGACAGGATGACACCAGAGACAAGTGATTTGAAATGAAGGAAAGGCTTTTTCAATTGTTGTGTAGGGTTTATACCATTAGGATGCTACCATTCTGTGTGTTATTCTGAGAGCTATTCATGCATCTCTATCTTTTAGTTGAAATATGTTTTTTCCCTTTAATAAACTTGCTTATTCAGTCTCACTATCACACCAAAGGACTAATTTGGATTTAATTTATCTCTCTCTGTGGAATTGCCATAGCCATTACTTTTTCTCCCCTATCTGCCAGTCTTTTTAATTCTCTTTTATGTGAGCCTTGTAGGGCAAGGATCATACCTACTTCTATTTTTGGAAACCATATACAGGGAATAAATCACAGTGATTATGTCCAGCAGAATTAGATTGTAGTGACTGCCAGACATGGAATAGCCACTGTCAGAGATCCTCAGAACAAGATCATCTGGCTTTGCCCTCAAGTAAGAAAGAAACAAGGAAGATGCACCACCAAAATCAGTATTATAAAAGTGCCTCTATCTCTAATTTCTGAAAAAGTATGTGGTGCTTTTCTTTCTGAAAAAGAATGCTGCCTACAGCCAGGGAATCACAGAGAGAGCCAGGCATTTGAGCTTTACCACGGAAAGGATATAATAACATTAGTGACTGCTGAATTTAAAATTGAATTCTACTGAAGTTCTCATTTGAAGCTACACGTATTCCCTTGCTCAAGGCTTTGAGCGTGGGTAAAAGGGTGGGAAAAAACTTTGAATGAAATCTTCATTTTACATATTTCTGATATTTAAAATGTTTCAGAATTATTAATGTGCTACACTTGGCCTCAGTCCAAGTGGTGGCTTATCTAATATTACTTTATGAAAAATTTGGAAATATGAAAATAGTATTTTCCATATATTCAACTAAAATCTGTTTATTTATGTAGTAGGAAAAAAATGGTCAAATATTTTAACATCAACTTAAGTGCGTGGCACAGACTTCCCAGAGGAAAAGAAATAGACTCCAGTGAAGGTGCTCAGTTCAGTAGCTGTAAGGTGAAGGATGCCAATGCTTACACAGCTGCCCTTTTGACTCAGACACTGGAGGCTACACTGGTGTGACGCTCTAGAGGTAAGGTGGTTTAAGGAGACAAGGTGCAGGCTGAGTTTCCCTAGCTGTTTCTTAACTGCTTTAAGCACTTTTCCTCTACTGGTGCCCCTATAAATGTTCAAAGATGGCCTGTGAGGAGGGAAAGAAAGGGTGTTTGTGCCCTTATCTTGCTGCTTCTTGGTGTGTTAGAGACATCTGCAGGAGCTGGGAGTCTGGCTTGTTTGGGTTTTGCTGGCTTTTTCTATCAAGAATGCAGTTTCTGTGTCTTGTTTGAGGGGCAGTCACTGGTAACCAGAGCTGTGAGAGTTCTGCTGACTCTCTGGAGTCAGGAGCTTCCACAGCTCCAAAGAAGACTGTCACCTGGCACCTAGAGCATGTCTGGGTGTCTGCATGTATGAAAAACAGGTTGCTCTGAACATGTTTCACCTTTTGTCTAACTGATGTAACCATGATAATGTGGATTAACATATCCATATTCATCTTCCTGTAAAAAGTATAAATTGCAGAGCTTCACAGACTTTTACCATAGTGGGTTTGTTTCTGTGGGCTCTCTTACCTAAAATCTTCTGATTTAAGGAACTAGTATTCATTAAAAGGCACTTTTTCCCAGTAACAAACCACCCTGCCAGTGTAAGAGGAAACCAGAACACTCCAGATATTTTTCTCCATGCTGACAATCATGACACTCAGGTGATATGATTGAGGAAGCATCAGGAGAGCAGAAGGGAATAGACATTTTGGGCGCATGCCAGATTTTCCTTTAGGCTGTTGCATTGTGAGCCTGCCTTAGGGCAGTTTTATTTCTTCTCCAGCAGCACATCATCCCAGAGCAGCAGAGCTCCTCCTCTGTGCCATGCTCTGGAGGAACCCAGGGCAGAGTAGTAACCACCTGAAATCCTCCCTGATGAGAGAAGCTGCCAATATCTGCCCAAAACCTGAAAGTTTCTAAATAGACATCAGAACAGATAGGGAGATGCATCCCTTTGAAGTCAGGATTTACATTTTCTTGCATTCATATTGTAAATGTTTCGTTGCAACCAACCCTTTGGGGATTTCTGTGATGGCTGAAATAAAGAGAGGATTTCAGGCACCACCTGGCTGTTGAATTCAGAGGCCTCAGCCCCATAGTCTTCAAAAGGTCAGCACCTTCCCCTGTGCATCTGTGACTGATTGCAGGTATTAACATCTCCTCAACCACATAAATAGTCTTGAGTAAGGAAGGATTTCAGAACATTAACCTCAGTAATTAGTCTCCTGTATCACCTCCTTTAAAGGACATATGCTGAGAAGGAGGCAGTAAAGACATTCAAAGAAATTAATCCTTTTTCCTATACTTTTTCTTGTTTCCTCAGGCTGGCCCTAAGGAGGAGAGAAATTTCGTCCTGATAGCTGGAAAGGCTCCTATGGTTGAGCCTTTGGACATCTATTCTTTTCCCTCTCTTTAGGAGGAGCTGGTTTTTGTGCACTTGTGTAAAATGTTGTAGATGTTTCTCTCAAGGTCAGTTGGCTGAAATAGCCCCCCAGTGTTTTCTTTCCTTATTCCAATGTGCTTTCACAGTAGCTTCGTGTTTGTCTGGCAAAGCAATGTGTACAGCCAGGCAGTTTGGACAGCTCACTCAGCAGCCCACTGCTCACCACTGGCATGGGGAAGCCACCGTGGTATCTACAAGATACCTATCACAAAGATTTTTACCTCATTTGTTACTGTCAGGATTGGTGAGTAGTTTGGAGGAAAGCAGCCAAGGCTCCAGAGTTCAATTAAAACTCCCCCATTTAATGACAACCCTTTACCAATCACAGATTTCTGAATCACTCAGTCCATTCTGTCTTAATCCATCTTCTGGCCTCACATCACCCCAGATAAAAAAGCCTGTATTGGATATGAACAGCATGTATAAGCAACCCACACATCTTGCCTAATACCATGATTTGCACATGGGGATAAGGAGCTGAAAGAAACATGAGATGCAGTTGATAAGACAGCAGCACCATCCCTGCACTGTGCACACAAACTTCACAAGCACTCCCATTGGAAAAGGAATCCCTGAAGTGCCATCGTGTGGGGAACCCACAGCTCAGGCTCTGTAAGAAAGCAGTGAGAAAACCTGCTGTCTTCTAGGAGCTGGTACAGTGTCACTGTCCTGGAGCTACAGAGCGAGTGAGCAGCACTAACTGCATTTTCACACTATGAAATCCTATGTCGTTTTAATTTTAAAAAAGGTTGGCTGATTGAGGCTATTTACATCTGTATTTCCTATGGGAATTTTAATAGCAAAACAGCAAACCACCAGATAGAGATACCTGTAACAGTAATGCTGACAGACCTCTGACTATACCATCCTAAACTCTGGCATTACAGCAACCTGCTTAAAAGTTTCTACACCCACACAATTTCAGTTCTAGCCCAGCTCTTGGGACTGCTATATGCCACTTTTAAAAGCAAACCCATCAATTATCTGGATAGTGAAGGAGTGAAGGATAAACTTGAAGAAGTTGCATGAACATTTTAATTAAGCACATCTTGACAAAAGATCAAGAAGAGAATAGTAAGTTAACATCCATAAAAAATGTGTTGAGACAGCTCTGATATATTTTCCAGTTGTAGAAAAGGTAATTGGATGAAATGAAGGGGAAACAAATTCAATGTGATAAATGTAATAGATATTTATTGCTACAAAGGATTAGCTAGAGTTACCTTCAAGCACAGGCTTGATGCTAGATATGATAATTTGATAAGAAGAAACTGCCTTTCCCTTTCATATTATATCAATTTCTTTTATTATGATGTACCATAAAGGGGAGAAAAAAATCACATTATGGATTTGCTGGCCTGTGGGATAACCTTGAAATTGTGCCACTGAATTTCCACATCTATTTTTAGACCTCCAGTATGGAACCACTACAGTACTGAAAGTACATGGAAGATTAGAATATGGGTGAATACAGAGCGGGATCTTTTCTTGCCACAGAGAAAATTCCTGTGACCTCCGCTCACTGGGAATCAAGGCACAAATGAAAGTACCTAAAGGGAGAAGGAAAAAATCTTACCCAGAAAGATAACAAAACTTTCTCAGCTGTGAGCATTCCTTGTTGAACGAGAAAGTGTTACTTTAAACTATCCCTCTATACGTACTGTGTGGATGTAAATAGAGGTGATACATTCATGTCACATCTGTACTGGTTCCATGCCACAGGGGTAATGAAGCACATGGCTTTTGCCTTCCCAATAATGACTCACGTGCTACCTACAGTAAACTAAGCAGAGAGGGGTGGCACAGTAGCTACAAATACAGAACAAATGCGTGGTTTTTTATAATTTCCGTCTTCTGGTAACTGTCCTTTTATGCTTTCCTTCAAGAAACCAAACCAAACCTAAGTAGCACTTTTGCCTGAACAAGGAGAGCTATAAATAGGTGTTACAAACAAGGAGTGTTATAAACAAGTGTTACAAAGAAGGAGTGCTATAAAGAGTTGAGAAGCCCTATTTTATCTGCAAAACAGACATGCTGACATCTGTGGCATTACAAAGCAAATGGATTATTTCTAGACTGCAGGTTGTGCAGAGGTGGAACCTGTGTCTGTAAGACTGTTCCTAGCACAGTTGTGTTGCTACTAAAATATTAATAACAAATTATATACATAGCCTGAAGGGTGGGATCTTTTGCTTAAACTCAAAAAACCCCACTGAACAAGTGTATGACACCATCAGACACACTCACTCCAAATTGTCCATCATATCCATGAGATTTTAATATAATTATTTCAGAACATTACTCAGCTCGTCTGTTCTTGGAAATATACCAAAATAGCTACAATTATTGCGAGATGGTTTATTTCAATATAAATCCCAAAGCGGACACTCTTATTCCAAAATAAGAGTTCTTATTTCCAATTTAATTTAATCTAGTTCTAAAATATCCTCCTGGGAGCTTATTCTGGAATAGTTATTTTGGTACATTTCCAAATGTAGGCAAGCCCAAAGACAGGGATTGGAGACTGGAGTTTGCTGAAGAAAAAACTCTGTTTCCACTTGAAAAAAAATCCAGACCAAATAAGCTTAAGAAATCCATCCCTTTAAAAAATGCAAGCCCTGACACTAAAAGGGTAGAGATCCCGTTTCAAGAATAGCAGTTTGTTACCTCTGCATGTGTAGATACCAATTAATGTTTCATCAAAGGAGTCACTCACAGAGCTCCTCCACCCCTTTTTTTTTCATCTAAACATATACTGTCAAAGCAAAAGAGAAAAAAATAAGAGTTGGAAGCTAAGCCGAGAAAAAAATATAGCTCAGGCAGCCTTGTGATCCTGAGAAAAGGGAAATGTAAAAATCTCCATTAGCTCAGCCAAACATTTTCCATTAGTTGTTAATTTTACACAGAAGGTGTTAGCATGCCGAATGATAGGCTGTATACAAAACCTGCAGTAGGCAAGCCTTAAGAGAAGTACAATGAAGCTATGAACCTATGGAGGGGAAAAAAAGGATATTTGTTCCTTTTGAAAATCAACTATACCTTTCACTACACCAAAGCCTAAACTTTCTAAAATCTCTAGAATACAAAAGGGAACTTGGAGAAGATCTCAGCTTTCTTTACCACAAACAAACTTAGGGAAGTAAAATCATAGAATGTTTTGGGTTGGAAGGGACCTTAACAATCATCTAGGATCTGCAACTTACAAACTTCCTTGCTGGGGATATCCGCAACCAGTGGTGGTGAAACAGGACACTGGGAGTGTTTAATGTCAGAGTGGTTAAAGTCATTAGAACACAAACTACCATGGCGACCTGTGTATGACTCAGCAGCTTCCTCTCTATCGTTTGGCTTCACTGACCACTCAATAGTATTTCCAAGGGTGAAAGAAATTCTGGTATCAGCAGATATTGACAGACGGTTGTTACCCAGAGCCTCTGCCTCTGAGTGTGTATGGGCATAAACAACAAAAAAATCAAAAGAGCTTCCTAATACACGAAATGTAGATATTTGATCCAAGCAAGTTGGTTTTATTACATCTGTCCCACAAGTGTTAGTAAGAGATATGGTCTATTCTTTATGGATTTTGAAGACTGTCAATAACACTGCTTTTTTCCTCATTTTCTACTCATCAGCCTAACATGAGAATTCAAGGCTTTTTTATTTTCTTTAGAGCCCTTTTTTCAGCCTGACCATGCACAAAATATACGCAGCAGCATTTACCAGCACTTCCACCAGCATCCCACAGAGCCAGAACACATCAGCTCTATCTTGCATCCCATGGACACCTTTGAAATCTGTCCCGAGTACCAGTGACGTGTGAATCCCCTGTGGTTGTGACTGTGCTCTTCTCTGGGCCTGCCCAAAGCCCACCCAAGCCCAGTGGCTCTGCAAGGGCCTGCAAAGATAGCAGTCATGTCTTATGAGACAGTTGTCTCAGCAGCCCATCTTCACCCTGGGTCACACATCACCCAGCCAAGACTGCAGAGTCAGGGATGGAGTCTCCTGTTTTAAACGACATCCACTTGGCAAGCCAAACGTGTGCAAAGGAAAGCAATACAAAGGATAGCTTCATGTCCCTTTCTTGCCGTCAAAAACACACCAAGGACACCTACAGCAGCAATGCTTCAGGCCCACAAAGGTAACATTGCCATGGTTTTTGTTCTCCCTCTTCCACAGGGAAGATCTGTCCCTTCTTCCTCCCAGTGCAGGGGAAGAACCATGACCATCCCGTCCCACATGATGCTGAGCTGTGTTTCACAGCCAGAAGAGAGACCTCAGCATGTCCTGAGCTGTACAGACCAGCTGTGTTTGAGACAGAAACCGTAGAGTGAGAAATGGCAACAAAGCTGTAGACTGCCCCACAAGTCCCATGCAACCCCCTCTGGTCAGTCCCTTCCTCTGGATGTCACCAGCCCTCCTTGTACCTCGGTAACATCACCACCAAAGCTATGAGGGGTACCAAGACCCACAAAGTGAGCAAATATCCCCATCTAGTGTCCCTGAGTGCTACAGAGTATATTCTGCTCTTTTCCATCTCTTTTAGCCCTTTCCAGTCGTCCTGATTCTTAGTGAGAAAGAAGCTCTCTCCAAAAGAGAGACTAAAAATTACCACTGCCCCCCAGAAGGGCATTATGCAGGCTTCAGGCATGCAAACAGCTCAGCCAGCACACTGCTAATTACATTTCTGCAAGTCTGGTCCGAGCTTTCTCTTGAGCAACAGCTGCTTATTATTTCATCTCACATGGTCAGTCTCTGTGAGGTTTCTTTCTTGGCTCCATTCTGCTAATCTGACCACAAGGAATCAACAAATTAGTTCTAGAGGATAAATCAAAGGGGTTTTCGTGTGGCCCTTACCCCCTGTTTTGCATACAGTGCTTCCAGCTCACGACTGTCTCCCCAGTTCTCCTAGAAAAGCTCCCTGGCTACAGAGGCGTGTTATTTGAGGGTGAAATGCATTAGCCTCTGTTTGCTCCAAATTTAATTCATCTATTTAAATAATTTAATACAGCATCCATCAGTATGAAAGCTGGGCAAATTGAATCCAAAGGATTTGAACACACATAGATTAAATAAACTACCTTCCAATCCTGGCTCTCAAATTATTACTGCCCCTGGATTAATTCTACCTTAATTAGACAAAATAATCTTCTCAAAATGATTAAATTTGTGAAATAAAGATGAAATAAATATAAAGCAAAAGCAAATGGAATATAAACAGCCAGAAAACAAAAGACATAATACAGAGCCTTAAATCATACTAAAAGTCATTCAGTTTAGGTTCTCATTAGAGGTCTATAAAATCATGAGTGGCATGAAAGAAATGAATAAAAAATTTTGTTTCTCAAAATACAAGAAATAGGGATGCACCACATGAAACTTTCAGCCAGGGTTTTAAAACAAACAGAAGCAAGGACTTTCTGAGAGAATGAATCATTAAATTGCTAAATTCATTGCCAGAAGTGCTGCAGATGCTGAAAGCAAAAGTAGAATTTGACAAATCAACAAAAGATAAGGCCACAAAGACTTATTAAACATGGAGATCTTTAAATCTTTAATCTTTAAGCCATGAACTGCTGAGGGGTGGGAGAACATATTGGGGAAACATAACTCAATACTTTCCCTGCAGTTACACCCTTTCCTTAATTATCAGCTACTGTCAGAAAACAGGATGCTGAGCTTGATGGGCCTTTGGTTGAGCATAATGGGGCTATTCTTATAATGTGACAGGTCATGAATTGGATTTACTTTAAAATGTTGACACTGGCTTCAGAGTCTTGTACCAGAAGGTGACTAAAGAGCATCCAAGTTAAACTCAGCCGGTGGAGTTTAGGATAACAGTTAGTCTCTCGGACTTATCTAACTTGCAGGAGTTGTTCATGTTGCAGCTCCAGTTGATTGTCAAATCCATTAAGCATTGCTACTCTAAATGCAAAGGCAGACACTTTTCTATGGCCATGGCTCATGATGACAGCAAGCCAGCAGCACAAAAGACAACACTACTCTACAAAAGGTCCCTGACAAGCAGCTTCATTAACAGCAAGGATTTTAAGGAAAAAAAAAATTTTAAAAGAGTAATATCTTCAAGAAAGACCCCAAAATTTGAGGACAGGATTGAAATTATTTACAACATCTGTTCCATGCAGGTAGCTAGAAACCATAGTCAACACTGCTTTAAAGTCTCTGGAGAGTCCTTTGGAAGTAAGCATAGAAGAGCACATGCTCCCTGCCCTATCTGGACTGTAATGAAAAGCAACACTTGGAGGTCAGGGTCAGAAAGATGCTTGTCCAAGCCAGCCTTCAGAAATGAGAAGCAGAGAGTTCATCACTCCAGAAGACAGTGTAGATCTGGTGCGAAATTCAAGGAGAGGTAAGGAAACAATCCAGTTTCACACCCTTGCAGTAAAGTGGTGCAGGCCCATACCTCATCAGTAACAGGCAGCACCACCTGGCAGACTGATCCTCTCTTCTTCGACCACAATGCCAAAGTTTCTGAAAACATCAAGGCAGCTCAGTTTTAAGCTAGTTTTAACACTAGCTGGAGAGTCACCAGGACTCTGAGACCAGTGCAGCAGATGATAGACAATATTGCCATACCCCAAGTCTACTGCCAGAGCTGGATCCTCACACCAACGGCATTTTTCAGAAAAGCCAACATTTTCTTTTTGTCTGCTAGAAAAGATCAAATATAATAGGGGGGAAAAAAGCCCTAGATTGATGCAGCCTGCAGACCTGACTCAGCCTTTATTGTCTTCAGCAGAAAGACCCTTGATGCCCTCCTGGGAGTGGAGTGCAGCCTTCAAAGTTGCCAGGAAACGTAAAACCTGACAAGACTGTTCAGGTATTGAAGCTGCTCTTAGAAGCCAGGTGAGGACAGCCTGAGGCCCCCATAAAGCTCATGGAGGAACAGCACTTACCAGGAGCAGCAGAGTGAGTTCACTGCCTTTTTCACCCACATCAAGAGCTCTCAAAAGCCAGACAAGCGGGTGGCAGTGGGACATGCAGGCAGGTGTGCCTCACCACTGTGACACATTTCACAGTCATATCAAAACAAGCTCTTTTTTTCCCATTTTTCCCTTTTTATTCCTCCCTCAGTTCCCCATTAAAGTTCTGTCTCCACCTTCTACCGTCATGTTGCCATAGCAGGAACAGCCAAATACCTCAGCCCAGTGTCAGAAAATGTAATGCCCACCCTGCTGACTGTCCTGAGCCAGCTCTCACTCTGCACCTTCCTTTGGGGAACAGTTCTCAGCCGTACACATTTCCTCCACCAGACTTGTACTGGTACTGACCTCTACTCTTGAAACAGCCTTCAAAACCCTTATCAAGGCTCCCCTTCACCAGTCACCATCCTAATCCATTACAGCCTTAAAATTACAAGCCCTGGATCCCTGCCAGCTTAAATAATGCAGATCCAAATGACTTTAAATGTCTCTCTTTTTTTCCTCTCTGCATTTTCCATACACAGTGTTAAGACCCACAGCAGAAAACTCTGTTTCCCTGTGTTATTCTCTAATTTGCAATGCCACCCACCAAATGGTACAGTAGAAATAGTTAATCACATAGGCTTGGGATATGCATAAGCTGAGTTGTAAAGGTGCTAATAGATATATTTGAATTCAAAAGAGATCTGAGAGGTGGAAAATAATATCTTATTAGTATGCTATATGTGTGTGCAAAGCAGCAGCCAGTTTTCTAAAAGGTGTGGGGAAAAATAGTAGAATCAAAGCCTGCAGCTTCTCCTTTAAGAACACATTAATATCAGTAATCTTTCTCTTTTTTCTCATTAGAATTATTAACACCATTGATTTCTATCTCACATAATTTTGAACCATTGCAAAAAATATTACACATAGTAAATCTGCGTTTCTGTATATTCATAACCACTCATGTCTGTCTCTGGGTCCAGCCTCAGGTACCAGCAGCCCAGTGTTTCCATACAACTTGCAGTTTGCCTGGCATTTGGAGAAATGTGTTGAACCTGAATCACGTAGGAAATGGGTCCTCAAAATGAGCTGTTAAAATGTACTGAATATGGGCTGAAATAACACAGCATGGAACCATCTTCAACTTGGTTACCTTTATTTCCCAGAACAGACATATTCCTCAAATACATGTAATTTATGGGAATTGCTGTTTCTGTCTTCAACACACTGCTGGTTTGCAGGTCGTTTTCTCCCATTCCCTTGTGAGCAACAGCCTTCACAGAGCAGGTCCAATTGGATGTATGACTGAGCACTTATTTTAAGGGGCCGGGGACAGAGGTTCTCCATAGAGGCAAGGAAAAATAAGATCAGTGAAGCACACAGATTATACATGGGCAGGATCATAACTGAAAAACTTAGACAAAACAAGTATACCCAAGCAATTAATCCAAGTTTCATTATGACTACTTAGTGTGCTCTTATTAGTCAACTCAGTAATTCTATCACATCCATCACATTTACATCTCAGCTACAGAATTTGGAAATGATTCTGCAAGATACAATTTGGGGAAAAAATTATCATTTCTTTTTAAAACTTGGAGCATGAGGGGGAGAATAAATACTAGGCTATTTGAACTTACTCAGAGTGTTTTCACTGGCATAGAGAGACATAAGATTTCAACCTGTTCTCTTTTTAAACTGAATTTCAACATTAAAAATGGATAAATGGGTTGTGCCACCCACAGCACACTCTGGGGACCGGGGGCATGACTGAATTTAAATAAGCATTAGGCAGTCCCTGCCTGTAGACATTCTCTCCCCCATCCACTTCTCTAATGTACAAACTGGCACGGTGAAACCTGCCACTAGAGACTCTGTTTCCACGAGCAAGGGGCTACTCTAGCAGAAATTCTTCTTGGTTCATCTGGTCTTGAACAGCAAACCCAGATGAGATGAAAGTTGCTCCCTTAGGCTTCTACTGGGAAGTACTTTCCTTTGTACTAAGTAAAACAGGAAACGAAACAAAGCAAATCCCTTGAGCATATTCCACTCTCCTCAGCCATTCAGCGGGGGTCTTTAACAGCATGAGTCAGGTTGAGCAATCTCTGCCAACCAGGGCAACTGGAAAATGCCATCCTGAGGGTGGCACACACACCATGAGGCCACCATGCAGCTCCGGCACCTGCGGGAGGGCACGGCTGGCCGAGTGCCACATCAGCCACTTGCAGCAGGGAGGGCAAACACATTCCCAACACTGAGGTCTGACACTGGCTTTGCAAGCCCCATCTTCCAACCTAATGTCACCTTGAACAGCAAGAAGTTTGTATTAAGCACACTGTATTATTACATTGTATTAAGCACATCGGCTGCCTTGGGGATACCAAAAAGACAAAAACAAACAGAAAGGAAAACCATCTGTAACAACTACTTTCACCTCTGCAATCACAAAAGCTGTCAAGAATTCAGAGGGTTAGAATGTGAAGCTTCCTGTTCATTCTGAGCACAGAAGAGGCTGCCCAGAGAGGTTGTGGAGTCTCCTTCTCTGGAGGTACTCGAATCATCTGGACACAATCCTGAGTGATGTGCTTTAGGGGAGTAGGGGGGTCGGACCAGATGACCTCCCGTGATCCCTTTCACCCATTCTGTGTGATTTTGCAATTCATCATTTCCTGGGAATGGGCTTCAGCAAAGCACACAGCACACTACACGTGAAAGTCAGGGTGACGCGGTAGGTGGGTAAGGAGAAGCACATACATCTCCTCTGTTCTGCAGGGATCAAAAAATCCATATACACTTATGCAAGGATGAATCATGCCTATAGCAACTATGTTTTCCTTACTTAACACTAAATCTGTCTTTCCTGAATTAAAAAAAAAAAAAAAAAAAAAACAACACAAATTCATTTTTTAAAAGTTATGATTAAATGAAACAATGCTCTTCTGCAGGACATTTAAACCTTGCTTAATAACATGCAAATCTCTGAAATCAGCATTTATATAATTCTCGGTCCATCACTTTTTTAATTATTCACAGAATAAAGTATTTTATCCTTTTTATACTGGATCCTCTAGATCACCTTTGGAAAGTACCCCACAAAGTACAAATGTATGTTCATTCAAAACATAGTTGCAAAAAACCTGTAGTGCAAAACATATAACACTCAAAACTAGTTCACGTGCATATGGGTTTTTAAAGTTGAACTGCATAAAACCCCAACAGAAGTGCAAAGCACTGAAGACTTGCTTACCATTTTTGCACTAGTACAGCTTCCAGGAAGATGCAATATTTTTCTTCATATTTTTCAATTTAATCTTTATGAAGAATATTATTATTTTGTTTTCATTTAGTCTTGATTAGTACCTTTTCACAAACATTTCAGTTTTGGTCTTGTGGTTTTTAATGTTCATCTAGAAACTGTAGTGTTTCACCTGTCACAGACGTCATGGAAAGTATTTGACAATTTGGGGTTTTCCTTCTGTCCCTGGAGTTAGAACAAAGGCAGCTTCACCATAGAGTTTAGAATCTCTTTTTAAAAAAAAAAAATCTCTCAAATGAGTGAAAACTATTGCTGCTGGGAACTCAGTGGATAGCAGACACACCAGGTGCTGCTGAACATGCAGTTCATGCATTGGGCATAACTGGAATTGGAAATAATTAGATAAATATTTCAGTCCTGAACTGTGCCTGTTCCTCTAATCCTCTCTGTTGCAACTGTATTTGCTGCTTAGCAATATCAGTTTTAATTCCCATTTCCTAATTAGTGCTATCAAGCACCACTCTCTCAATTTCATTATACAGAACTGGATGAAACATTAGGTCAAGTGTATCTCCCAGGTGAGCTTACATTAACATTTGCCTCCTGGTTTCTATATGTGCTCTGCATGTTCCACCTCAAGTGATGGCAGATCCTCTGTAAGTGCTGAAATTGTTCAGCTGGGTCCTCAGGGCACCCCAAAACACAGCAGACACCACACAACAACTGCTACAGCCCTGAGGTGTTCAGCTATGGCAGTGCAGCTGGTAAAAGTAAGCAGCCTAATAGCTGATAAATGTCACCTGGGGTAGCACAAATCATCCTTCACTCAGTGTTTTTCCCATTCTTCCCATCCTCTTTCGTGACAAACACTTTGGAATAAAGTTACATAAGCAAAAACTGGTAGTTCACGTTCACAACAAATTACAAGCATGAAATACGTGACAACTTTACATATTTACAAGGCTTGGAGGAGGCATTTGGATCATCAGGAGCCTTAACCACATGGTTTTTAATATGCATTTCCAACTCTCAGGGATATGATGAAGAGTGTTTTACTGCTGGCTGAGCACTAATGGATTTGGAGCTGTTAACTGTAGTCCACAGGCATCCTGAGATGGTGAGCTAATGTGCATTTAGTTTTGCTCATTTGGTTTAAGCACAACCAGGTTTAGTTATAACACTGTGGTGTTAGCACCAGCCATCTGGGGGTTGAACACTGAGAAAAGGGTGTGAGTGGTCGGTGAAACCCTTTGAGAGGGGGAAATTTAAAGAGAAGCAGATGAAAAACAGAAGAGAAACAGGCAGGGATAAGAAATAGAAAAAGTCCGAGAAACAACAGCAATAGCAGGCAGTGACAAAATAAAGCACCAAAAGGGAGTGTCTTGAATAAATACCTACGTCAGGTTGCTCCTCACATCTGGGTAAAGACTGGGTGCTGCCAAGAACTCACTGAAAACATTAATATCAGCAAACTGAGAAATGCCAGTGTTCCTATTTTAGATATCAGCCCTCAAATTAGGATTTGAGAACTGGATCCTCTCCTGGAAAAAGAGCAATTCTGGAACCATTCAGTTAGTCCTGGAAACTTTTAGGGGCTGCATGGCCATTAAGCAGCCTAGGTTAAGTCTCCTCCCTGAAAAGCATTCAAAATACAGTATTTCAAAACAAAGCGGGGAGGAAATGCTTTTCAGGGAAGAAACTTAACATAAGCTACCTTGATATTTTACTGTGGACTTTCACCTGTAAGTTTTGCAAGTTATAATGGGCTGGCAGGATGCTGGCCCCGGAACTAAAGGATGACAAACCAAACAATGATACTGAATCATAGAATTTTCTGAGTAGGAAGGGACCCAAAAGGATAGTGTACAGAAAAACAAGCTCATCTCAGGCTTTTAGAAGTGTTGCTGCCAGCAGGAAGAAAGTCCAAAGAAGCAGAATGGTTAAAGACATGAAGACTAGAAGATCTGAGCAGGGACATCTCTTCTGCAAACCAGGAACACAATCCTCTTCCTCAGCTCTAGATGTGCACCTCAGGTACATCCCAGCTTGTAAGGACCAGAAAGCAGACACATTCCCAGGGAGAGGAAGGATGCAGCAGAACACAAGCAGAAAAATGTACCTCCCCATGTACCTCAGGGTGAAGGAAAAATTAGAGTGCAATACCGTGTCCAAAGCTGTAAGCACAGACCAGCAACCAGACTGACACCAGTTCAGCTGACTGGCACCAGCACAGAGCAGTAGCCTGGCAGGGAGACCATGAACCAGCCCCAGCCTGAACAACTCTTAGCACTAACAAATGGACCAACCAGTAAAAAATCTCAATAGATCATTTTCATCCTTATAAATTTTGTTAACAATGATTTCACATCAGTCCAAAAGAACCTTCCATAGCTCTTACCCTGGCAGGGCCTAAAGCAAGGCCAGCTCTGAGCAGACAGTAGATATATTCCCCTAATTTTTAAGACTAACTGTGTAATATAACTTTGTTGTCACCAGCAACAAGGACTCTCCCAAGAGGCAACCTTGGAGACCCTGGGGGGGACTTTTAGAATCACATTAAAATATGTCTGGTCTTTAGCACCAGCCAGAATTTCACTGTTTTTCATGTGGTAAAGTAAACTGAAGACAGGAAAATCCACCATCTCTGAGTGACTTGAAACAAGCACCAGTTTGAACTGCAATGTCAGATGTACAACTTCTTACCTGGAGTGTAGATTCAGAACCTGCTGGCAAATTAATATTTAACAGTAATCTTAGGACTTTAAAAGTATGCTGCACACTGCAGGCTTTTTTATAGTAAAGGAAAGAAACTAAATACCAGCTAAGGTTTCATTATGCATTCGTACACCTGCTTATAATGGGACATTTTTGGAGTGGTCCCTCACGCCAAGGTCCTGCAGCAGTTTAGGCCAGGTAGGAGCAGGGATCACAACACAGGTGTGCTGCCTCCACCACACTAAAGCTGCATCTCAGATGTGTGAACACCACCTGAAGCTGCATGCTGCAAGGGCCAAGCTGTGTCCTGAGCTGGATCAGCTCATTTGGCCTGGGTACGCGGATGGTGTTCTGCAGTAGAAATTGCAGACAAATCCCGAAGGATTAGCGGCTGGAGAGCAGGAACTGAACTGAGAAAGCTGCTCCTCCTGCCAAATAAATGCACCAAATGAGTCTTGGGGAATCAAGTAGAAGGTGTTATGTGACGGAAATGCATATTGCTGTCTCCTGTAATGAGGGCCCCAAGGGACTGGTTGCACCAATTAAATTAAATCAATTTCATAGCCAATATTGTACTATTGCACAATCACCTGTAGAAAGTGATATTTCAATTACGAGCATTTTCTCTCAGTTTAGATTAAGACAGTTCACAGTAAATTTTTTAAAATTATTTAAACTATTGCTGAAGTGAAATCCAAGCATTGACAGCACACCATTAGCTGATTTCATGCAAGCCTAGAAAAAGTAACTTCTCAGCAAGATACATAAAGTTATGAACAAGATTTTTGGGGTTTGTGAGAAGATTTATTATTGCCACTTCTTTTCTAAAATTCATTTCTAAAGCAATGTAAGACTTCACCCTATTGTGGCTGTCTTTGTGCTTGAGTGCTGCAAAGCAGTTTGTGTACTGAAAAGGGGATTTTTTGCTGATAAAAGATACTGAGAATCCTCTTAAGCTTGGAATATGAAGATCTATCAACTTCCAAGCACATTTTCTTTAATTAGCTTATGAATTCATATGACCAAACATTACATAGCACTTTAGAAACTTCAGAAGATTTTTTTTGTTTGTTTTCACAGGAGAAAGAAACTTTTTAATGGCAAAACTGGTGAATAGTGTTGGTAGGTAAGCCTGTCCATCAGAAGCAAGAACATTCAGAATTTAAGTGTTCCATCAGACTAACACAGATTTACTGCAAAAAGTGAAAGCATACAGACATTTGAGTTAAGCTGCCTTGTGGGAATACCTACTATTGGAGTTTTCTTCCCCTGCAGTGAGGTTTTACTGTCACCTCATCTCAGGCAAGGTCCACTCTTGGAATATTTGCCAGTATAATCATCTTCTCTGCATATATGGGGAAGGAGGGAGCAAGGAGGGGAGAGAGGAAGGAAACAAGGGAGAGGAGAAATGAGATCATAGGACATTTTTAGACTTGCCAGCACAAATATATTTTTGTTGGAAAGTTACTTTAGCTAACCTCATTTGTTTTATTCCTTGTTTTATCATATACCTGGTATAAATAACAATGCCAAGTGTAACCTTTTGGGCTTAGAAGCTTATAAAGACTCCTACACAACTGTGAGCAATGAACCTACTGCTCATCTAGAGGTTATCTGAGATGTAGTGAACGGTTTTTCACATCTCCTCAGTTCAGTTTAGTACAAAGTGCAGTGGCTTGGATTATTTCAACTCAGATGGTTTGAGATAGCACTGATAGCGAGGTAGGAATTACCACATCCAGATTCTGCAACAAACAACTTTCTGTCTGAGAGCAAACTAAGCAGTCACAGCTTCTGCACTGAAAACCTTTTGAAGCACTTCAAGGTCTTGCATGTGCCTGATGATATCATGAGAGGGCTGGGCTGTAAAGCTATTCCACTACACTAGACATGTTCTAGAGCAGCCTATGGCCATGACCCAAGAAGTACATCCTATGGCTCCACTTGCATTGTTCTGTCATGATTTCTGGTCATTTCTCCATCCCTCTTATGAACAGGCAGAAATATCAGCCCCCAAACCACAGATGAGCAAAGATCCGATCCTGCCCCTCTGACCCTTCCAGACCTCAGCTCCGAGTGTCCCTTCTTTGAAGCCACGCTGGTACGACTTGTGTAAGCAGTTCCAGCCCATTAAACTATTCCCTAGGGAGCTTTCCTCACCTAGGAAAGTCAATAATGTCCTTATTTCAGTTAAGCATTCATTAGCTTTCTGTATGCAAGCCACTGAGTGGGCAGGGAAGAGCAGAAGGATGTGTATTGAGAAGATACAATGTTCTCCTCTGGCAGTGTGGGAAGACTGGCACATCATAATGTTCAGGAATAATAATTGCACCTCTAGCACTTCCACTACCTACTTGATCAATGTTTAATAAAGATTTAACATACTGATGTTTTTGAAAAGTAACCACCAGTCCAGATACACAGCTTGTGTGGGTCAGGATAAGGGCAATGGAGGAGAACTCTTTAAAATGGCTCAGTAAGAAATTTGATTGAAACAAAAAGAGTTGAAAAGCAAGTTACTATTTCTGACTTTTGCTACCGAAACGCAAAATTTCAAAAAAAAAAAACAAAACCAAAAGAACATATTTTCAACAAAAACACTGAGAAAGCAGGAATAATAACTGTCATTTGAGTGACTTATGTTGGCTTGATGTAGGCCAAGCTCTGTGGCCCAGTTGTACATCATGTCATGCCTGAAGATATCATTCCCCCTCACTCATGGAAACCATTGCTTCTGGGGAAGCTGGCTTACAGGGGAATATGGGGGCATGAGGAAAACAAAAGGCAGCTTTCCGAAGGATTTGGCATAGCACTTCCAAAACCGAAGGCACAGGTCTTGGCTGTACTACCTCTGTTTTCAATGAAAAGCACCTATTTCTGCCAAAATGCTATTGAAGTTCAAGTGATTATTTTATTATATCTTAGTTGATTTAAAATGTTACCTCTCAATTTTTTGTGAATTACCTTCCTTGAACCATTGGAAGCAATGACAGACTAATCTTTCTTCTAACATTAAAAAGGAGAAAATGTGGTGCTATGGTACTTGATTAATTCTGCTAGACTTTCAAATCTAATAATAGCATTCTTCGTAATTGATTTAGTCTTTCTCAATTCCACTTAAATTAGCTTTCTGCTTTAATTAAATCACAACATATTTTATTCCAGGAGAGAATTGGTCATTTTTACCTGCTGCTATAATTACGAAGTATCACCACAATGCACAAGAGAATCCTGAGGTCTATAGCTATAATTAAGGTTAAGAGTTAATTTTATGCTTCTGTTTTCCCTCCAATATTTACAGCATATTTTCATTGCTGTTATGTTTTATGCTGCTATGTTTTACAGTGTTTTGCAGACAGTCTTGCAATTCTTAGCATGCAATAATAGGAATTAAATATTTATGGTTGTGCATAACTTCAGTTCTCTCTGCAGTCTTCAGAGTTCCCCATAGAAGTCAGCATTTGTCAGCTCGGAGCCTGTGCTGGCACCAGTGACGATTTTACTGGCACTGCCTCATGCTAAAGCAAAGACTCCTTCTAGCCCCAGCTCATCCATAATTTCAGTGCATTTCATCCCATCCTCTTCACAGAAAAAAGTTATCAAACTCAAAACTGGTGCCCTACTTTTCCAGCCTGAGGAAGATGGAAAGACCCTTCCAGATGAGGAAGACATCATCTGAGAGCTGAGACTTTGCTTTGGTTTCCATGCATCTCATGCACACCTTGGAGTGGGAGGTTTCACTCTGGGTGGGACATTTGTAACTCATGCCTCCGGTCAGGCCAAGACTTCAGACTTCCCTCCACCTGACAATAGGTCACACAAAACACACAAGGAAGAGATGTACAAGCTCTCTCCAGGGTGCTTGAGTCTTGCCCAGAGGCTGCAGTGAGGGACTGAAGGAGCAGGTTTTCAGGGACAGCTGCTCTTCCATCTGGAGCCGCAACAGGACAGGACCAGGAGAGTATCCAAGCTCTCAGCAGAGCCAAACGTGCAGCTGACACACACACCAGTTGAGACGAGTCTTTGCCTACTGCTATCCTGGATCCTACTCCCTCCTGGGTCTGGGTCTCCCCCTTAAAACCAGTTCTGGTGCTGTTCATAAACTTTAAGATCCTTTTCTAACTAGTAGACAGAAGAGCCCTGTTAGTGGCAGGCCATTCCATGCATTTATTCTAGCAATTTAAAAATTAAGTAAGAATCAAAAATTAAAGGTGCTGCTAGTGTCTTTTAAAAATGTCTAGACTTTTTATTTCTTTCTCTGTTCCCTTATCTGACCATCTCTGCTGCTTTGGGAACAGGAACTCAAGTTGTTATCTCCACTGTACATGATGAAATGGACTCCCATAAATCTGCAGGTCCCTCCCAACAACTTTTGCTCTCTGCTATATAAATCACATTATTTTATGAAGTTATTTTAATGATAATATGGTTCTCTTACATTAGGCCTAACTTCCTTTCAACAGAGCCTCAAAAGAGGGAGCTCATTTACAGTGTTCAAAAGCACTTTTACTTCCTTACTGCCTGAACTTTTCTAATATGAATTCTTGTAAGACAGAGCACAACATGAATTATGTGTATCTGCATTCACTCATAAACCTATAAAAATTTGCATCTGCTCCCTTCCTGCTTTTTCTCCTTGTTGGATTTGTTGTTTTCTTCTCAACATGATCTGCTAGGGAACTGGTAAATCCTTTACATCAGTATATGTTGCTATTTTCAACCTTGAATGTAACCACCTGAAGGAAAAACAGTTCCAGAAAGCAAAATATCCCTTTGCTGTATGTACTCTTTTTTATTGTTCCTAAATATAATTTCAAATTTTATCTGGCAGAAGCTAGGAAGGGACAATAATGATTTCTCCCAAAAAATGATAAAAGCTGAAAAAGTTATGGAATGAGATTTATGCCTCCGAAGAGGTACTCACTCAAAATGCACTGTGTCTCAGTGTGAGCACAGTTATGGGCCTTCCCATCTGAACATCATCTCTGAGTGCCCTGTCTGAAAGAACATTCAGTCTGTACCTCGGACATTCATTAAATAGAAGTGATGAAATCCTTTTTATAATGCTGTGCATAGACACAGAAAATTATCCCTTTTGCATAACTGCAGATGATCATTCAAAATTTTTTACATGGGCATTTGCATACATATGTATGCATTTATATTGATACATAAATAATATAAATATGTTATTAGTGACTCCCAGTAATAATACTGCTGCATATTCTGGTGATAAATGACTTAAGAAATTTCCCAGGGGATGCTGTCATTGCAACATCGTTCCAACATTGCTGGAATAGGACAAGTGGAGTGGACAGTTGCTGCAGTCAACTCACTCCTCATGTGGAGATTTACTGACAATATAGCCTCTGGTAGCTCTCCGTGACAGATCTCTACCTATAGCTGCACCAGCTCTCTACACAAAAACATAGGTAAGGTCTTCAAATCATGTGAAGGCTCACAGCACTAAAGCTAAGATCTGAAAATATTTTATGGAAACATTAAATATTTTAACAAAACATAGCTGTGTAGTAACTGGACTGGTTCAGTAAGTGCTTGATGTGGTCATGTACATATGGTGGTGTCTATCTGGAGATCTCTGTCAGTCTAAAATTAATTAAGTTTTAATAAAAGATTGCGAAATGAAAACAGCTAATTAAAGGCAAAGGCAAAAAACTAGTAACTTAACTTTTATTTTCTACCACTGTGACCACAAATGAGTAGCAGAATTCAACCACTGATCTTACATTTGAAATCACTTAGATGTCACCCATAACATGCTGATGTAGTAGCTGAAGGCAAAAGAAGTAGGGTGAAGAATAATTAAGTAACTCATAATACATTACTGCTATACATATACACAACATGCAAGAAAAAGAAATCACATTAGCAAGAAGAACACATGGAGGAGACATGGTGCTTTTCCTGAAAAATTGTCCAAACTTCTTCCTTTAAGTAATACTTGGGAGCACATTGGGTTTTGAGGCCAATTGTTCTCACATACTGAAATTGTGGAAACATTGACTTTCTTCATTAAGTTGGAGCTGTAATCCATAAGACTGACAATAAAAATATTCACAGTACTTTGTCCAATTTTCAGCTGATTATCATCCCCTGCAAGCAAAGCTGCAGGAAGCAAAAAATTGAGTAACTCATTGAAAAACAGACCAAACTGCTTTTTTCTCAAAAATGATTGGAATAAAATGTCCATCTTTGGGAACACACTGGCAAATTTAAGCAAAAAACATATTTGTCCATGATCTACTCAGCATACAACCTCCTTCTTACATAATTATTTACTTGCAGTAAATTAAATTAAGCATTGCCAATCCTCATGTCTGTACTTATTGAGCTCTATTTGGCTTGTACCCAAAAAATCCTACTTTAGTGTGAGTCTCAACTCTTTTCAAAAATTTTTGCAAGTCTGGCCTGTACTTCTTATAGAAGGGACAACTTTGCTGTAGTCATGTAGCATTATTAACTTGACAGAACTACTGGTGACCAGACCAACCACTCACCTGCAGTGTGGTTTATGACATTTAACCTCTGGCCTCCTCTGCCCTGCAGCTCCAATTGCTCCTCCAACCAGGCCAAGACCAGCATTTCTCACATAGCTGGAGCAACCTTCCCTGCTGTGGGCTGGAGAGGTCTCCAGGATCACCTGCAACACACTGGTGTGTTCTTCTCAGCTTAGAATCATAGAATCATTTAGAGGGGAAAAGACCTTTAAGATCATCAAGTCCAACCATTGGGGTTCTTTCTGCAACAAGTCCAGAGAGACATTTGGCCTGAGGGTACAAAACCTCAAAACCTGCTCACAGATTTTGGTAGACTTGCAGTGAGGGAGAACCTAGAACAAATCCTGGGCATTTGGGAGAGTGTTCAGGGAAGTAGCACTGTGTACTTATCTTCCTCTCTCACTCGAGTATCTGCAGCTGGACAAAAGGCAGGATAACTGGTCTGAAATGGTATTTGTTTGCTTATGTTCATTAGGAATTACTGGCCAAAATTTGATATTCAGAATTCACAAAAAGAATGAGGTGACATAAGTTTCCCTTGTTCCCTTTTTATCTTCTCTTTTTGATATTCCAAGGAGTGCAAATAACTCACTGGTTTTAAGCAATCAATGAAGACTGTCATATCCCTGCAAGTAAATGAATGACATTTAGACTTTCCACTATACAAGTTTGAATATCTGATTGATTTTATGCTGGAGAATTTAGTTTAGGCAAGCAGTACTGCTAAAGTCTCATGCATCAAAACAAGACAGACTTTCATTTGAGATCTCCTGAAAAAAGAGTGAAACTGTCCAAACTCTTCAAGTACACTTGGATTGCTTAACCATGCAGGGGAGCTACTTGTATCACCCAGGGAAGTGCAGCACAGAGTGAGACTATGCTTCCATCTCTAAGGCCTCCACCTTGCTATACCCTTCTACATGAATGATAAAAATTATCTCAGGAATTAAAGTACAGATTAAAATAAAAGTCCAAGATGTTCTCAGAATAAGGGTCTCAGGGGCACAGCAGTAGGTAGCAAAGTTTACAAACTGCCATCAGAAAAAAAAAAGCAGTGCAGAGACACTTCAGCTAGAAAACTTCCTGGGGAAATAAGGTGAGCAGTGGCTGAAGAATTTGTTCAGACCTTGTGCACATTAGAGCAAAACCACCCCCAGCCACGTCAGTCACCCCAGGTCACCCAGAACTACAGCTTCCTTTCCAATACCAAACTGAAGGTCTCACTCAGTTGACTAGTTTTCAGTTAAATCTCACCATTTGATTTAATTCTGAGCTTTAAGATTATTTTTCTTCTGTCATATGACTGGATTTTCTCGCCTTCCTTAAGGAGAAAGTTGGACTTGAGTTTTATATTATGACAGCACACTTCCCTGAGGCCTTGTTTATCCTTGCTGATAAAAAAGGCTCTACAACTTCCATAACCATTTTTTCTTTTAGATACAAACCAAACAAATAACAATTTTATATGAAGAACACAAAGACATTTGAGGTGACCAACAAAGAGAAAACAGCTTTTTATTACCTTAAATATTCTACAAAGTTGTCAACAAAAGAAGAGTGGGTTGACTGAAATGCACATCAGTTGATAAAGCAGCAATCATCATTTCAAATCACTCAGGGAAAAATATGTTTATCTGGGGCTGCTTTTATGAGTGGAAATTAATTCAGCCAAATTTCAGAGAGGAATAAATGGCCTTTTGTCAGAGCCACCATAGCAAAATCATTATTACTTTCTGACTTCTATCATGATGTCAAAACCCAGAATCTCACATGACGTGTGAGTGCAGAGTCCCCTCAAACACAGATCAAGGAGAGGATATTGTGTATAAGCAAAGCCAGCCCCTTCCAGAGCTGGATGTGTTCACACCTACCCTGATTTGGGTGAAAAAAGAAAACAGTGCAGGGTGAATATGCCAGCTCAAATCCATGGCCAGGTGTGCTGCTGCATTTCAAATGAATTGCAAGTGGCAGGTCAGTTTTACCAAACAAGAAGGGAGCCACAAGCGTTACATCTCAGGAAAGCACAGGTGTGATGGTTTGAACCTGAGTTGATGGACAGTTGTTTAGACCAATAGCGCGTCTCGAAATTCACTTATTTAAACCAGGTGGGAGCCTGGGAAATTGCTCCTCCTTCTGGCTTTGTGCTGGTAAGAGGGCTCTGGCTGTATGGCCAGGCTGGGCCTGGCCCCGGCCCCTCAGGCCCACGCCCACGGCTCCATGAGGGCCGTGATGCCCCCCTGCCTTCTCCGGGGCAGCCAGAGATGGACTTTCTACAACTTCCTCTGAAACCAGCTCCTGGCCGCTGCCCAGCAGAGAGCATGTAACCACCAAAGAGATAAGTTGTAGCTGCAAGCCAAGGCTCTGGGTAAGATTAACCCCTTCTGAACTGTAAATTCCCCAGAAGAGATGACACCTGCAAACATCATCCTCTCCCAGGTCAGAGGAAAGGGAAAGGCAAAGGCACGTGAATAAATACCATAATAGTGACACCAAAGTCAGTGAAGAGGAAAGAGTTGAAGCCCAGAGGGAGGAGACAGAGGAGATGCTTTAAACCTAGAAGCTGAAATTCTTTTGTGAAGCTATGGTGATGGACTGTGATACATCAGAAAACCCCTTTTAATTTCGTGATAAGCATGGGGGGTGGAGCTGTTCGAATTGGAGCCATGAGCAAAGAAGCCTGTGCTGGAATCAGTAAATGTTGAAGTGGCTGTGAT
>VZRQ01008244.1:3862-116362 GCA_013397975.1 Machaerirhynchus nigripectus
AGGAGGATTTAACACTCCCCCTCCCCCTATACACACAAAGCCCTCCAAAAAGAAGAAGGGGGGGGACCCAAACCCAACACTTCACCCTTTGGAAATTTGTGCTCAGTCTAAACAATAGGAAGCCCATAATGCAGATTATAACACTCACTGACTCGAATCCATTATCTGCCCTCCACACTGTCTATATATTGATTTCCATATACTTTCTATTGCTCTCAATGACTGAGCAAAGCTCCAGTTAAGAGCCCGCGACACACAGGAGCGCTGCTTGAACTACATCTCACCAATACAAGCCGGAGCCGGTTGTAAACACGAAATGCTCCCACTTTCCCGGTGTAGCTGTGAACAAGCACACGACCACCCCTCCACACCCTCAAGGAAGCTGGCGGCCGGGCAGAGCTGGTGCGCTGCCCCGGGGCCCCCTCCCTCCGCGGGGAGCACGCGGATCTCCCCGCGGAGCCACGGCTAGGTTCGCACGTCCGTGTCCACGGGAGAAATCTTGGGGCCGCTGGCCGGGGCGCCCCCGTCCCGAGAGCGCCGGAGCCGCATGCGGGGAAGGGGGTCTGGGTCCCCTCGGGGCGCAGAGCCGGCACCGCCGGGCGGGCAGAGCCGGGGAGCTCAGTTCCCCGCCCGTGGCTCTCCGCCAGCAGCCCCTCTCCCCAAGACCTGAGCTCTTAATGAGGGATGAAGGTGGTTTCTTTAACTCTGAGACCCAACAGAGCAGAACTTTCCCAAGGCAGGATCCTCCGGACGGTAAGTTTGATGTTTAGATTAAGATCACTTCCTCACGGGCTCCTGCAGTGTGTGTGTGAGTATGTGGGTGTGAGGAAGACGAGGAGAGGGAGCAAGCTCAGCTGAAAGTGGCCATAAAAGAGAGACGAGAAACTACCAAGAGCACGACCTGAATTTTTGGGGGAAGTGCTCTTAAACGGAGGTGGGGTGGGAGCAGGAGGCCGCCGAGGCTGAGACGGGGAGCGCAGTCGATCTGCCCCTGCCTCTTTGCAACCTTCCTCTGCAGGGCATCGCTCAGGGCGGAGGGGAAGAAGGCATCGAGAGGGTTAAAGTGCCGGACGAGAAGTAGAAATTTGGAAGCGTATGTGTGTTGGGGGAGGGGAAGTAAAGCGGTAATTCTGCTGCTATAACGACCCCAAATAATTCACTCGGAACCTGTATAGATCGGAGAGATCCGGGACAGAGTCTTAAACGGTCACATCCCCCCACCCCTCCCCCTCCTTTACTTTAATGAAGATTGTTAATTTGCTTCGAGGCAGTGCGCTGGGTTGATAAGTCCTCCCCAGCTAATATGTTAAAGTTTAAATACCAGCAGGTGCAAATTCACTCTACTTAAAGCTATAAAAATAATGCCGAAATTCAAGAGCACAAGAAGTCAGCCTTTGTATTGTGATTTATAAAAGGGAAATTGCGCTATACATAGCCAACTATTTACCAAAAAAACCCAACCCCCAAAGCCCTGAAAGTGCTAAACTCTTCTTAATGATGCCGAAGGTGAAGTTGTTTCATATTGGACAAAATGGGAATTATTCTTTGTCATGTAAATCACCCTTCACTTGACCTCAGGTTAGAGGATAATGTTCATTCTTAGTTCACACTAAAACTTATTTAAATTAGAGAGCCTGAAGAATCATTTCACCAAATCCGTGTAATAAAGTGAAGAGGACTTAGGGATCCTCATTCAAAAAAAAAAAAACAAAAAAAAAAACCCCATGGGTCAGGAACGTGTACTTTAAAAATTGGTATTTGCCACAAAACTCGAGGATTAGGAGGTTTTTATTTAATAAAGTTATGCTCCTTGGATTTCCTGAGAAATGTGTATATAATTTCGCATAACAAGATTAAAAGAAAGGAAAAGATATGAATCAAAGGAGCTATAGATACACAAAAGACCTCCAAGTAACAATTACCGTAATACATCTTTTAAAATGGGAAAAGAAATGAAAAGATATTTAACAATTGAGTAAAACAGAAATGAAGGTTTGATAAAGAAGATGCAGCTTGCGGTGCTATTTCATTCGATAAATATACTTTTGGCGTGGAGTGACAGGATGTGTTATTTTGACACAAAATGAAAGCGTTACTGCAGATATAGAGACACAGATATACACGAAGACAGCTGTATACACTCATTTATAAATTAGTGGGTGCACGTGGAAGGAAATCTGAGCGTCTCTACTTTCCAGAGCAACACTGAAAAATATCCCATAGGTGAGGCACTGGGCTGAGGTAGGTTTAATATTGAAGTGCTAGAGATTATTGGAAATCAAATAAAAATTCGACACGCACAGACCCATTAGAGGATTTACTGGTGAGGAGGGAGAGATTTTCCAGGGCTTTTGTTACTAATGTTTCAATGCTAGGCGCTAACTTTAAGAAAAGTGTCAGTAGAATAACAAATTGAGGGCATGAAAGGCCACGGAGAGAAAGCAAGCAAGGATGCTCTTGACTTCTTAGCCGTTGCTTAGAAAGGATCTCGAGCTTAATATGGGGACTCAATCAGCGGAGAGCACAAAGCTGGGGAGAGGGAAGTTGGGCTCAGCACGTGCACTTTGGTCAAGTCGCTCGAGTGAGCACCGGAGGGGGAGCCGCGGGCGCGGAGCCTCCCCCGGCTGCACCCCCAGCCCCCCACGTCTGGCACCGGCGGCCGCGGGCACTGCCTTCCCGCATCCCGGCCCGGGGCTGCCGCCGCGGGTGGGGACGGGGGGTGGGCACACGCACGCCAGGGGCTGTGCTGAACCGGTGCCCCTCTTTCGCCTCTGCGACGGGGCAAGTAAAAGCCGCCTGCCCGGGACAGGCGCGGGGGCCGAGATGGGGGACTAGATAGAGCGCAACTTGTCCCTTTACTGGAGCGCCAGCAGTAGGGTTTGTTAAAAGGCTCTGTTATCAAACTCGGTGTTTCTGCGAGAAACAGCCGATTTTAAAGCCCGGCTGTAAAGATTTTTAACAGCTTAACGAAATATCAGAGATAAGGGAAATCTGAAAGATGCTCCCAGGACATCAGACCTTAATGTGCTCCTTCAGCGGCGGAGGGAGCTCCATTCTGTTCCCTGTACGTATTATACTGCAGACAGGATTCGATATATACTCTATTTAATCTTGCTCTGTGACAGAGCTGTTTAAGTGTATACCATGCCTACATTCTTTGTATCAAGACCAAAAGGATGCATTGTTGAAAGAAAACTATTCAAAATCTTTCATCTGATAGAAACGATCCAGCAACTGTGAGGCAGCTACAGCACAATGGTTCTGTCTGCATAATAGGTATCTCATAAAAATACAGCGTGTCATTGCAACAAAAAGTTAAAAGTCTTAAATGTATCCATCTTATATATTGCATGAAGTCAATAATATTCTAACCTCTCCTGCACCCCGCCATTAAATGGTACACAGCACTTTAAAATCGAGGGCATTGTGATTGAAATCCCAGTCTCTAGAAGAGAAAGAGGGGAGCAAGGTAAGTTAGCAAGGACCATTACGGATGTAATGACCTCAGGGTAAATATTCATTAGGAAGAGGGGATTCCTCTTCTAATACCCAGTCTATTTTCTTTGGAATGCAGTATCACGGAGACTAACGTGGTAGCAAGACCCAAGATTTTAAAGGAGATTATTTCCAAGTGTGTTGGGAAGAGTTTGGAAGATCCGTTTTTTCCCCAGACACTTTTCTCGAGTGGGACGCAAATGCCAAGAATAACTTCTTTTTTTTTTTTTAATCATCTTTCTAATTTTATTCGGATAGCTAGAGAAGCTTGCTCCTTGCTTAGCCCCCGCTAGCAGAAAGAAGAGAACATTTAAGCAGCACGGTGAGCAGCCCTGCCTCTCTTTTCCCTTGGTAGGTGCACTTAGACGGCGGCAAGAGAGCCTGCACACCCCCCGGGGACAGAGTTTGCCTCCTGAACTACTTCTCTCACTGAAGAACAGTAGCTCCGACCTCCAAACCAACTGGGACTGGCGCTTTAAAGTAGCTGCGAACAGTGCTCCCGTGTCTCAACACGGTCACGTAGGAGATTTGAGCCTTTTAATTTCCAGACACAAGGAGTAACTCCCTTGGAGCTCGGGGTTGGTTTAAGTGGTCGGTTGTTGGGTGTTTTGTTCGGGGTTTTTAATATTTTTTTTCTAATAAGATAGAGAGGAAAGCTGGGTACGATTCCCTTGTAGACACAGAAACATAAAGGGGAGGAAAAAGCCGAGCCGGGGCATATTTGGCTGTAAGGAACCTCCCCGANCCGGGAGCCGGGGCTGGGGCGGGGGGAGGGCGGGTGTGCAGTCAGTCTAGTTTTACGCAGTTGTTAATTCAGACTGGACGAGCACTCGATGGTTCCATTAAAAAAAAAAAAAAAAAAAAAAAAAGAAAAAAAAAAAAAGGAAAAAAAACCTACTTTGGGATTATTCTTTTCCTCTTGGCGCCCCTCTGATATCCCCCATTTTCCAAATCCCCCCGAGGGGATGCACTTTGTAACACTGATGCCTGCTCTGGGACCTTACGGAGCATCCTGCCCCTCCCAGCCCGATGGGAAAGGGGGTGCGAGGGGGCCATCCCCGAGAGCATGGGATGTCACGGGGTCCCGGCCCAAGGTCCCGACACTCGCCTTGCCGGGGGTCCCAGGCACCCCCGGGCAGTGCCCGATAGCGCCCAGCTTCCCCCATCTTGCTGCTTGCCGGGGAAGGACTGTGAAAACTCCCTAAGCCTCGCTCTCTCCGCGCACACCCCGTCTGTGCTGGGAAGGCTATGAGGTTCAGAATAAGAAAATGCCTCCAACACGCCTTTCCCCGGGTGCAAAATTATTTCCTAAGCTGTGGGTCTGCACTTTGCTGAGCTCTCCTCTCCCTCAGTTCTTACAGAGACCTGCTCCTTAGTCAACTGCGCTCTTTTGTCTTCGCCCCCTCTTTTTTTTTTTTTTTCCTTGTGAAAAAAACTGAACAACCCCACCCAAAACCCGACAACAACAACTTCTGTAGCTGTGCAGAAGTGGAGGAAGCAACACCGCGATCGCGGCAGGGACACAGAGAAGCCGGAGAGAGCCGCTCCTCCCCTGGGCCGCAGGGCCGGTGCCGTCCTAAAGGTTCAAGTCCTCTCAGGACTTCGGAACAAAGACAGCCCAGCCCAGCTCCTCCACGCACGAATCTCCATTGTAATCCTGAGCTTATCCTTTTTTTTTTCCCCCTTTCTTCATTTGCCCTGTTTTCCAGCCTGCGGTTCCTGAAGGTCAGATGGAGAGGTCACAGCTCTGCATCCCCTATAAATAGATTTTGATATTTAGACAGCTATTGCTACTCGATATTAACTTACAGGATAATGGCGAGAGATACCGTATGCGCTGAACCTGTTATTCACGAGTGAGCAGCATCTGTCGAATACAATTCTCGTCTTTTTGCCCTGTTTGGCTGTAGCACACATCAATAGGGCGAAGGACGTCTTGAGGCTGGGGTAGGGACGGGGGGCAGGACGGCTCTGCGGGGGCACAGTCGCAAGTACAGTGTTGAAACTACACAAGGACTTAGAGAGCTGAAGTCAAGAGCCAGGTCGGCACAGACCGGCTCTGAGCGAGTGCAGGACCAATTCAAGAGCGGCTGGCGGAAAGATTTCAGCGGGCTTTTGACAGTTCACATTAAAATATAATGAATGATGCTGAGGTGGAAGGGTCTTCCGTATGCACATTCACTGCCCGATTTCCCCTATTTCTGACTTTTAAAATCATGGGTTCTAGGTAGATCTGAACCAGAGGCTCAGAGCTCACCACTAACCCTTTTGCTGTTCACAGAGCATTTATGAGAAGGCGAGGTCTTCAAATGCAGGTAGTACTTTGAGGGGAGCACTAAGAGTTCTCGTTTCCTTTTCACAGAGCATCCCCTCTTCTGGCTGTTCCCAAATCCTCCCCTGCCTTTCGCCACCTGCGAGGCAGAAAGGCCTTTGCACTCCCAGCCGTCCTGGGTGCCGGCACTTTTCTTGGGAGTGCGATTAAAATGAAATTCACGGCCGGGGCTCCGGCTGAGGCTTTAGAGCAAACCCACCCGCAGCCGATCACCAGCCGGGATGCGCCAAGAGGTGACGGGCAGCGATTTGGGAGCCGGTGGAACTGGCGGGCAGCGGCGGTCCCCACGCTGGGGCGGCTCAGGGTTGCCAAGCCCCCGAGGGACGGGGAGAGGAGTCTGGCCAGGCTAAAAACACCATTTCTCCCTCATTGTGCTGGCTCACGCGTGGGTCCTGCTCCTTTTGCAAAACAGATTCCCCTTATCATTGGCGAGACGGCAGCTCTAGAAACTAGTTGCGATCGAGATCTTGTGTAGCAGGAAGCGAAAGTATGCAAACGTTTCCATCTACTTACCTGGGCATGGGAGGGGAGGGGGGTGGTCGTGAAAGGCGCCGATTGTGTGTGAATTTTGAGGTTAAAATGAGGTAACCTGGGGAAGGGGAGGGAGGAAAGGCGCTGAGTGGCTTAATTTAATCGATAAAATGTCTGAAAGTGTTGTCGAGATTTGATTCTCCCGTTTGCTCGTTTAACTTGCCCTTTAATGCTCACGTGTAAGAACTGGTACTGTGCGTGTGCCAAGTGCGTTTTGGGGGTGGTGTGCGCTTTATTTTGAGAAAAGGGATAATTGCCAAGGAAGAGACACAAAAGAGACAGTTTTAAGATGCTGCGGCTTCCTAAAGCCTTGCGGGTTTACAACCAGCTCAGCAGCAGTGAAACAAACTTGCTGTCAGAAGTTTCCGACGCTCAGGAAGGAGGAGCGCGTCTCGCTGCCCGGCCGGGGACCCGCGCGCTTTGTTCCGCGGGGAACGAAGCCACGGGAGCTGCCACCGGCGCCCCGCTGTCCCCGGCCGGCAGTGACACTGGGTGGAGGGCTGGCGGAGCACTCGCTCGGCTGGGCAGGGGTCCTGTTCTGGGCTGGCCCGAGGCAGCGGTGACCGCCCTTCGCCTGCCGAGAGAGGTGGGAGCGCTTGCGCCCAGAGCCCGACGGAAGAGACAGACGCCACTTTTCTGGGTGTTTTTATGGCTTGCCAGGGAGGGAAGGTGCCGTCTCTTTCCCCCCCCTCGGCTTCTTCCGCCCATCGCTTCTCCCCCGGAGCTCCGGAGGGCGCCGGGAGGGGCCCGGCGCTGCACAGCCCGGGCACACAGGGACGGCGCGCGGGGCCGGCGCAGCCCCCCCGGAGCGGCAGCCCGAGGGCTGCAGGGCGAGATCTTGTGCTCCCTCCATCTCGGGGCTCTCTTTGACCTGCTGAGCTGCTTAGGGCGAGCTCTTACGGTAGTTGTTCTTGTAAGAAAAATCCGAGTTATTGTGAGGTGCAGTCCCCATACATTTTTAACCATAGTGATTACTAAATTAATAGCAGGCCCTAAGACAGATGTCAAAACGTCTTGAAAATGTTTATCTGTGAATAATTGAGAAGGTGGTAAGACGCATTATCTGATTGTATAATGAAATATGTATGAGGAACAGCTGTTTGCAACAGTCACCTCCCGTTGTTTCATTAGCCTAGAGCCTCCTCTTTAAAGAAGCGCTTCCCTGAAGTTGGCCATTCAGCGTCCGCCGCTTCCACCCGCGCCGGCGGCCGAGCCGTGCCCGCCGGAGCCACAGCGGGGAAGGAGTAACCCGGTGTTGTCCCTAGGCCGGTTCACGGGCTCTCCCCGTGGCATTTCTCACTGGTGGTCTGCTCCTAGGGCGGGAGGGAAGAGGCGCGGATGGGGTCCGAAGAGGTCTTGCCGCGCAATCTCAGCCTGAAGAGGATGCCCTGAGAGGAAGATTCCTAGATGCTCATCTCGGAAACACAACAAACAGCCATTTATTAAGATTTCATGCCGAGCAGCGACAGCCTCCTCCACTGCGTAGCGTTGACATAAACTTCCAGACGTCGAACATATGCTGTTGCACAGCATTGTTTATGTGTGGTACCAGATGTTGCTTTGCATCCTATTGTCTGGAGACAATGTTTAGTCCAGGTTAAAATATCTTTACTTAAACTGCTCAGTTGGCCATTGTGTGAGCATTAGTGAAGTGTCATGGAGAGGTAATGGGAAGTCCGGGGAGGTTAGCTCTCCGAGCGTGGCCAGAAGGTCCCTGGTTCATGGTGGGGTTACAGCCACCACTGTCATCTTTTGTTTTCCCTCCTCAGAGAACCCTTGTCCTTCCTCTAAAAGGATGTGCCCCGCTCTCATTCCCTTCGGAGTTTTCTCCACCGTTTCATGAAACAGCCCAATGTTTGTTTTTCTAGTTCCCCTAAATCGCCCGAAAGAGGAAAGGAAAGCGCGGTCCTGCGTCACCGCCACCCCAGGCCGGGCCCGTCCAGGGGGAGAGGGGCGGCCCCACGCCCCCGCCCGGGGATGCTGGCGCCGGGGGGAAATCGGTCCCGGGCGCAGAGTTCACGCTCCAGCCAGGGCGGCGGCTCCCTCCCCGCAAAATGCCCGGCCGAGCCCCCTTCCCTCCCGCCTTCCGTCCCTGGCCGAGCGAGCGAAGGGGCGGCAGGGCGAGCGGGCCGGGGGCAGCCCCCTCCCGCCGCCCGGGGGGAGCGGCCCGCCTGGAACCTTTTCTTCCCTTTAACCCCGCAGTTTGGGCCGGCCGCGGCAGCTGACCTGTGGCAAGACTTTTGCTCCGGGAGAGAGGGGAAAAAAGCTATAGACTTTAATCGGATTTCTCCCCAAACACTTCTGGTATGTTGTTGTTATGCATCTATATGGAGATCATTATTTATAAATGAGCGAGTACGATCAGTCGCAAAGACTTTAAGAGCCCGGATTTGTGTCATTAAGTTGAGGGCGGGGTGGAGTGACTTAGCGGGGGACGGAGGTGGTGGCCGGTGGGCGAGCGGGACGTCACCTGCCGCCCCGCTTTCCCTTTGGCTACCTCGCCACCCCAGGCGAGATTCCCCCCTCTGGAGGCGGAGGAGGCCTGGCCTCAGCCCGGGGCTGCGGGCCGTGCCCCCGCCAGCTCCGTGTTCTCTCCCTGCAGTCCGGCTTTACACAATGGAGGCAGATTTTCCCGTAAACCAGGTGCCCCGCTAAGAGTGGAGAAGACGTGAGAACATTTTCCAGCAGCAGCAGCAGCAGCAGGTTTTATTGGTCACTGTAGCCCCTACCTCCTCTGCTCCCCGACATTTGTGAAGCCACTTCAGGGCGCAGTTAACATCTCTCTAAATGCTCGAATTAAACAAAAAGCCGCATTGTGTATTTCAGCATTGAAAGAGGAGGTTTTGCAAAGTGATGCACCGTATAATGTAGATGTGTTTGTGTCATTTTCAGCATTTTTGCTTGTGTATAATCCCTTATGCCTTTTATTATAGTCCTACACATTACAGTTCATCTGTAAAGATACCGCTTCAGAGGGACCTGTTGCACACAGTGATGGTAATTAGTAACCTTGGTAACAGTTTTAAATAAAGATTATAACAATGATGTCAACTGTTTTTATTCATCATACCGTAAATGGGGTCTCAATATTATTGTGCCTGTAGAGGACAGTGTTTAAGAAACAGTTACGAGGTTCCACTTTACTTATTATAACGCGAGTTACCACTTTTTACCTTGTCCTTAAGTAAGCATGATTGTGGTTCTAAATAGTGTAAAGATTTTCAAACTGCTGAGGACTCTGTAAACTTTAACTGTCTGAATGAGGTAGATAGTACTATGAATTAGACTTATGACTTATCAGGCTCCAAGTACCCTTATGAAGAACACTGTAGTCTTCCAGAGAAATATCTCAGAATAAGTACTGCTTAGAAACCGTAATGAGTAATGTTAGCAGTGGCTATACCATTAGCCTTCTGCACAAGCTCTCCCCTCTATTAAAGCTTACAGAAAATGCTCACAAGCTGAAAGCGAAATTAAATATAATTGCTTTTATTTACCTATTGCTTTTATATAATTAAAATATTTTTAGTTACATTTATCAAACAGCATCCACTTTGAGTATTACCTGCCACATCTATTAATCCATTTTTCTGTATTAACTACACCAACATTAGCTATTAAAATATGTATATATACACATATATATTACCTATATTGTCTTTGTCAAGATATGTTTTAGTTCTCATTAACAAAAAAATATTCTTGTGGAAGAATCTCTGAAGCATGTTTTTCATGCACATTTATTAATAATCACAGTTGTCAAGAATTAGATATGTGCAGATTGTAAATGAAAAGAAAATATTATATGCCAAATGAAATATACAGTAGAATTGAGTATAACTATTTTTCCTCCTTAAAATAAAAAATTTACAGAGTGAAAAACTGAGCTATTAAGCTTACTTAAAAGATGGCTTTGTTGGTTTAATTATACTGTAGTTATTTTATAAATATGTTTCAAAGGAAGCTTGCCATATTGAATGTCAATGAAGCCTGTAAAGAAAAGACTTAGAAAAGCTAATGCATACCAAATACCAAATTTTAGTCATTAGCATTCCTATTTATTACAAACTAGAGGAACCTATTAGCAGACAAGAATTTGTGTTTAGCTAGCATTACAATGTTTAGCCATTAAAATAAAAAAGGGCAAAAAATTACAATCTTCTCCCCCTGTCCTTTAGAACTATATGTTCGTTTTACTGAGAAAGACAAACTTCTTCAATCAAAAAAACTGATAACAGAAACTGTGATTCTTCATTATTACCATCTGTACCAAAGCAAAACCTGTGTTGTTTTATTCAGGCAAAATTTCTACTTTTTTTCAAAAGACCAGGGCTGTCTGATTAAGCAATTCAAATATTTTGCACATACCTTAACATCTGCATTGGAAGGACTTCTGGCCATGGGGAAGCAATGGCTGGCTTTGGACTGATTCAGGCCTACAGGGTCAAGCCTGGAGGCTGCCAGGCCTGATCCAACATCAGTAGGCACTTCCCTATCACATTCAGTAGCTTAGATTAAGTCTGGGGTGTGGATAGCAGCTTTCATGCTTAGGATGGAGGAAGGAAGGACTAAACCATTCATGAGGTTAAGCAGGCTGCTAACCAGAAGTTTCTTTTCAGTGCTTGTCGCAAAATCAGCATATTTATTCATGTGCTGCCTATTTGTTCAAGAATTTATTTAAAACCTCCTGGCCAAGCATTTCTACTTTTCAAATACCTTTAAAGAAATTGTGGTTTTGTCTCTTTTGAAGATGAGTGTGTGCAAATATACTACCTCTCAGAATTTCTTAAAAAACCATTAGGCACATTATTATGTAACATATTACATTTCAACTATGAATGATAAATAATCTTTCTTGTGCTTTTACCAAACTGTAATCTTTTGCGAAAAAAGAGAAGCGTTTGGGGACACTGATATTCATGATGAGGCAACAAACTGATAGATCTTTTTGCTTTTGTTGAACCCCACATGGTCCTTGCCTTCTCAGCTTGTGAGCATCACTCCTAGAGACTCTGTTGTGTCTATTCAAATTGTCAGAGAAATTCAAAACAAGACCAAAGAAGCAGCACAACATCTACAGATCTTTTGGATGACAGATGCTGTCAAATGCCTGTTTTGCCTCAAAGATTACTTCAGTTTTCAAAGAATTGGGGGGAGGTGGGTGGGGAGCAGTTCAGGAAAGTTCAACCCATCTGTTGAATCTTTGTTTTCCGATTTTCATTGTTAATTTCTAAACCAGGCTTTACACCTAATTTAATAAAGGGTTTAGTTTGACTAATAAGAATCACTTTTGATTTTGATTTTGCCAGAATAGAGTGAAGACTAGTACAAAGAAAATTCGCTGTATAAACATCCTGCCCAAGAAAGGAAGGTTCGCCCTTACTCCATCTACAGGATCTGTATGTACAATAAATTTGTTCTCTTCAAAGATTTAAACTCCCTGGCTTTAGGATGACATTGTAGGGCTGGTTGTTTATAGCTTTTACATGAGCATATGGTGAGAAGTTTGACTGAAATAGTTCTACAATCAGCATATCTTAGCATGTATGAAATATTTTGAATAAAGGAGTTCCTGTATGACCCCATTTATGTGATCCATGTTGCTGCTTTTCACTAATGAAAACAAAACTGATCTGAAATTTGCATGAGTGTGATGTCTGGGGATAACAGTCTCATGAAATCAAAATGATGCAGGCTGTCTCTGATTTTGCTAAGATAAATTAGAATTTGAGAGGAAGAACCTCATGGAAAATTAAATATAGAAGCAGACAGAGTTTCTGAAATGTTAAAAACTCCTATTTTTTTCCTGGGAGATTTTTTTTCTGAGTCAAAGATCTTCAGTTTATTATCAATGGTGAGCAGTGGTTCAAGAGGCTGCAGAGAGCCCAGACTTAAAAAAGCCTGAAGGAATCTTTATATGGTCTCTCAAGTATTGTAATTTTCACAAGGAGAGCTATTTCTAGGTCAGCAAGTGTATAACCCAAAATGGAGCTGATTCATAGATCTACAACTCAGGTGCTGCTGGAAAGATAGATGTCTTGCAGGTCTTCCACTTAGATGGCATGCTAGGTAGTTTATTAGAAGTTTTTCAGCAGGAAAGCTTTAATTTGCAATGTTCCTGCCTACCAAACCCAAACTGATTTAACTCTAAGTCCTGTTGCTAGAGTAGCAAATGTATTTAAAGGAGAAATGATAGTAATTCAATAGTTCTGACAATGAAGTTCAGACAAAAAGAAAAGAGCAGCCCTATGGAAGAAAAAGTGGTGTGATGAATCACTTCTTTGTTCATACTGTCCCTTTAACACAAAGCAGAACACAAATGTTTGAACAAAAATGCTTCAATTGTTGCATTCTCAGCAATGCTTTCTCTTTCTCACTTTAAACCATCCAGAGTCCTTTTTTTGCCATATACAGTGTGCCACAGAACAATTTGGAAAAGATTCATCTATCAAGTTTAACAACTTTCTGGTGTAACTTCAGAGAGGTTTATTGCTTATTCATGTGGAAGTGAGTACACCCAACTTGTTTTGCCTGGTTTTGCTACTTTTGCTGGTTTGCAAGGCTGTTCTGGTAGCTGCAAATGGCTTCTCAAGTGACATTTGCTGACATTCAGTGGTGTATATTTATCAGTATTCTTCACCTCACTTCTACACGTGTAATCTATTTTATTTTGTTCTTCATAGCAACCTCCTTTCCACTGTCCATGGCCTGAAAATGATAAATGGCATGGTGGCATATTTCCCTAGCTGCACTAAAATGTCACTGTGAAAAATCTTTAATGGACTAAGTGTAGCTTTTCAGGTTATAACTTGTCAAGTTACGGAGAAATTCTAGAGTTTCTCCCTAATCCACCATTCTTTGGAACCACAGCACTGCAGGCACAGACTAATTATAAGTTACACCAGTCAGAGCAGGGCAAAACTAAATGAAGTAGAAACTGTTTGATCAAGGCTTGTTTTATACTTGCATTCTGCACTTGTGCTGTGTTACCTGATGTCCCTGTTCAGGCTATGCTGGACGTGCCTTACTGCTTATGTATGAATATGCATGTGTGCTGAGATCTAGGGTATTTCAAAGAATTTGCTTATCACTGTAGCACTGGATATATTTATACTGCTCCTACATCTGGGGGTGCCAAGGGAAACCCTTCAGGCTGGCCAAAGTAATAAAATGCATTAAGAAAGATTCTCTGGTGGCACCTGTGATTAAAATGAACACCAACTGGAAATTAATAGGTGAGAGGACATAGGTGTTACTATCCTCTTTTAGTTCAGGTACCAAAATAGGTTAAGAATGGCTGGCTTAGACTTTAAAGCAGCTTCAGAAATCCAACATACCTGCACTGGACTCAGGAATCTAGAAGACTATCCTGCTTTATGTTTTCTGCTCCTTTTTCAGCAGTTCTTGATGAACTTTTTGGACATAATGCTCAAGTCCACAATATGTTAATGTGAGACAAAACAGTTTTTGAGAACATTCATGCTAAACCTCACTGCTGATGGTACTTTGGTTTCACTTTTCCTTAGTTTTCCCTGCCTTTGCAATGAATACTTAAAAGAAACATCTTAGTTCTTTGGAACAAGAGACCTTTAAAAAGAAACCTACTTCCCTGTTCTATGATCCTAAAGCATTATGCCCGGATTTTCTCTCATAGAAGAGCTAGGAAGCACAAAAGGAACAAAATGCTAGAACCAACAAGAATATTTGTTTTGCAGCACATGGTGAACAGTGTAATTGATCTAACAAAGAGGGCATTTTTGACATTGAGGGACAACTGCACCGTTCAAGGTCATGCCATGAAGTAGGAAGTAGGCGAAATTTTTTAATATGATTTTTCTATTATTTGCATTTAAGCGGTATTTTCATTATCAGTGAGGACAAGAGATTGTAAATCTTGAAGTGATGTGCTGCATAAAATAATTACTTGGTTTTTGATAAGAAGCCAGGGTAGAAGTGCTTTAGAGTAAAATCTACCTTCCTCTTCTTCTCATTCCCTACACCAACTTCCACCTTATTACAAACATGCTACTACAAGGCCTGTGAACTCTTATATCCATTTTCAGAGGGTCCATATTTCACTCTTAGGACTTAAGTATTCACATACTCCGTGATGACATCCTGCAAGGATGTGACTTTAAATCCCTATGCCTACAAAATATGCCCAGTGGGGAAAAACCTCTTTTCTGACTAACTTTAAAATCATGTCAGTCTTAGGAAGTGCCATGAATCCATCAGCTTTCCCAAATAACATTTTCAGTGCTTACTTACTATGTAGACATAGATCACCCAGTATTTTGCTTTCGAACAGAGTCTAGACCTCACTTTGTTTCCAAGGCAAAGTTTGAGGGAAAAGAAACATCTTCTGCTCGAATACCAGAAAACAACATCTGGAGGAAGATTTTTGTATACTAAGGAGGACTTGTGTCCGAAAGCTTTTTTCCCCCTGGTTAAAACAACTGGTCTGAGAGAAGATACTGCCTCTTCCAGCATTTTTATCATATTCTTAGACCATACTACTGAAAGATCTACAGTATTACCATGCTTTATTTGTCCTGTAGGGGTGAGCAAAATAAACCGTCTGCACCATCCTTCAGAAACACCTCTGCCTGCTCCACAGACATGAGGTCAGAACAACCTGCTCTTTGCACTTCTTCAGAGACGTTCACCAAAAGCTCTCTGGGGCTAAGGATGCAGACCAGCATGGAGCCTTCATGCAGAAGTTGCCAGTTTGGCACCTATTTTTTTAGCATGGCATTGCAAGGGATTCAGCTTTTCCCATCTATTTATTTAGTTTCACTGTTTATGGCCTTTCAAATGCAACTGTCTTCTGTGTGTCCAAATGCCACGGGGGATGGTTTGGCTTTGTGAAAAGACGGTGAAAAAATGGAAATAAAGCAGCTTCCCTAAGGGCTTATTCATAAGACACACTGCTGCTTGTGGCTTGTTTCCCACGGAGGACAAAATTTATCCTAGTGTTTGACATATATGAAGATACCACCCCTGCACTTTGCCAGCATCAAAAGGAAGGATGTGCTCAAAGATCTCAAGTTGCATGCAGAGACTATCAACAGCTTCAGATTTAGCACAGCCAACATCACTGGGACCAAACTGGATATTGTATTACTGTCCTTTTCATCATCCTTTTTATTCTTGTGTGTGTGTGTGTGTTCAATAGTTCACTTGAAAAACAAAACACTGAAATAAAAACTACACATGTTTTTCCTACTGAAGTGGTCTACCTGACAATAAGATTCAAGTACTGCTTTCTAAAAGATATTTTAAAAAGCATGGAAGTTACAATAAGGAAAAGAAAATATTCATATTGGCCTTTTCAGAAGCACTTGCCTGATGCCCAATTTTACTACATTTTAGTAGGAGCAGAGCTAAGGCATGACCACAGTCCAGAGCAATTTCACACCTACAAGCATGGGTAGAATTCCTGGTGAACATTTAGGGTGTTGCAGACCCTCTCCTTTATCCTTGCTAGATTACCAGCTAAATTGTGGCCAAGTTTCTGCTCTGCTCCCTAATACATATTATGGGTGCAATCATCTCTGTGTAAATCCCTTTGTGGATTTGGGCCTGGGTGTTTTTGAAAATCCCACCCACATGGGACACCCGTAGGTCAAATGAAAAATTGCATAAGCTATTAACTAAAGCTATAGCTTATAAAAAGTTACCCACAAGAAAGGTACATAGGTTAGTGCTGCTCCAGGGCATCCTTAAGTCACACTTCAGCAAGTTATAAAGTTATCTTTGGAGAGCAATCATACCAAGTTGTCAGCCCTGTAAGGATAGATTTATGTGTCTCTGACATGTCAGTTGTCGTCTTTGCCACTTCATTGCGGCTATGATATTTCAGCAGGAGGTAACCACTGCTTTTCCCCTGGCTGAAAATCCACAGAACTTTCTTCTGTAAACATTTATTACCCTGGATATTTTCTCATCACACGACTGCATCTCTGAGTTCATCTATATGTTTGTTTAACTCTCACCCACAGGTCAGTGCTTGTTTGTCTCAAATTTTTCTCATTTTAATCTGAATTTATGTAGCAGAAGGTTCACAGGCAAACCTTTTTCCCCAAAAAATTCCATATTTTGTTGGATTTTTTTTAGCAATTTCATTTAATATGACACAGTTTTTTTGTTTGCTGCTGAGGAAGTAATGCTGGTCATCACCCTGCACTGGAAGAGTTACTTTCTTCATCATGAAGGGGCCTAATCTATAGGTTTGTTAGTAATCTGTACTAGCGATGCAGTCTTGTCATTGAGCTTTCCTCCAGGGTTGGACTTCTTTCTTCCTATTGAAATATTGTTCTGCAAGTTGGAAAAATGATTTGTTCTGGCTGAGTCTAAAGTGAACAATTAGAGAACGGAAACTCACTAAGTGAGCTTATGTTTAAGGCCTTAATTTTCCTCAAAGGTGAGCATAGTGGCAATGCCAACGCCAGGAAGTGAACTGTGCCCTGGCTGCAGTTACCCTGGAGCCTAAAGCCTCATCCCAGGTTCACAGCCGTGCGCACAGCATTGATGTTTGGTAGGCAGAAGCTGGAGAGAGAACAGCTCGTGGCCCAGTACAAATCTGTAGCCTAAGTGATGTGATCCTCCCAATATTCTTAACTTTTGTACAAAATGCCCCCTGGATGATGCCTTAGGTTTTAACTTTTCTATTTCTCAAATCCTGTATTGCCTAGTGTGTAACTCTGAAGTTTCTTGTAGCTCGTTAGCTGCTCTCCTAGGCCAGATAGACACAACAAAGCCTCTCCGAGCTTGTTATTCAAGGACACTCGGATTGTCTTAGGCCCAAAAAGTCTAAAGTAGGGCCTCTAGAGAGGTGGGGAAATTGAAGAAATTACATCATTAGCTAAAGTTTTAATTGGCGAATTTATGCTGATACGCAGATGACCCAAGCCTATGAAAGTGTGAAGAACTCGTGACTTGTTGTCCATCTTGGGGTCCAGTTTGGAAGTAGCCTTTGGCTCCCCAGGGTGTACCTTTGAAGGCCTTTCAAATAAATACCTGCCTTTACTCCCTTACTCCTGTCTGGTCACTGTTTCTAGGTAGCCACTCAAGGCATCATGGAGACAAGTTTACAGAGTTGCCATTTCAGCAAATGACATTTATTCTTCAGAGATACCACATAGGTAATGCAATCATACTCAGCTCAAAGTGACCGTGTGAATTGAACATGACTCAGCTGCTCTCTGGCTTACACACACAGGGTATTTTATGCCAGCAGACAGCAAGAGGAGCTGAAGTGGGGCTAGAAAAGGGAGAAAAGACATCTTCCCTTCAGCACAGCCATTTTGGTATGGCTGCAATGTTCTACACAGGTACCAGCTTATACTGGTGTGTCATGGAGATGTGCTTCATAACAAAAGAACTTTTCTCACAAAAACAAAGTCTTTCTCAAGTGTTTCTCTGTTTGGTGTGTTTCACCAGAATTAATACTTATAAACTACTAAGGAAATATTCTGGAAACTGTAGTGGTACCACTTTTGCAAGTTCCTGGTTATTTCCCTTGTCTCATAAGGGCATATCAAAACTTACTAGAGCCCCGTATCACTTCCGCCTAACTCTGTGCTTTAATATCCTCTTTTCTTTACTGATTTATTTACTATTCCCTTTGGTTTACTGATCTGATTATTCCCTTTGCCCATACCTGCCTACTGTGGTCTCCTTCCTCATGCTGGGGACAACTTGGTTTTTTTCTAATTACAAGAAGGCCTTCCTGTGGAGGAATTATCTTTAAAAGTCTTTTAAAAATAAATTCCCTTTCTCTTTGTCATTAAGGCTCCTCAAATATTTGATCATTATTTATTCTGAAGCTGTTTGTCTCCTTTAGACTGTAAGTATTTTACAAGCTAAAATACATCTGATCTCACTGTTAACAGCAGGCAGGGTTCAGAGCAGAACCAAGAGAGGCCGAGTAAATCTACCCATGAAACTTCCCAGCATTCCGCTGATGCTCCAGTTCCTTCTTGCAGCGAATGTAAGTGCTTTTAGAAGGTTTATACAGACAAACAAACACAGCCCCCACCAAAAGAATATGTGATCTCCCCAAGCATGCTCAGGTTCAAATTCCTGACCTGCTGTCTCTCTAACTGCAGAAGGCTGTGTCAATTCACCCACAGCCTGATAGTTATCCTTGGGCAAGGTGCACTCCACAGTTCCTCCTGGAGATGATCTACTTCCTATAACAAAGCGTTCTTCAGAGTCATTATTTGAATTTGCTTCCTCATATATTGTGTGATCCCCACAACTGCACTGCAGAACTGCACTGAAACTCAGCTGCACTTTCCAATGAAAATTCATTTCATTGCAAGATTCCCAGTCAGCTCTGATTTGGAAGCCCCAGCTGAGCTCCTGCTGTGAGACACATATCATAAGAGACAGATCTTGCTGTGAAGGGCTGGCAGGTTGGAGAGATGAAGGCTGAGAAGAAAAGCACAATAGAAAGGTGAAATGGCTTCCTCAGAATCATGCAATGGGTCGGTGGCAGTTTTAGGTCTTAGTGCCAGCCACAGCCCGTGCTAGCTCTCACACACTGAGCTTACAGACAGACTTAGCTTTCCCCGGTCCTCTTTTCATTAACTAGATTATTCTTGCATGTAGGTTAACACTTGGGTGCACAAGTTCAACTTGTCTTGAACCTGACTTTTTACGAGGCATTTTGTACCTATATATGGCACCATCAAAAACTTTCAGGTAACAGATAACAGGGATGTCACAGTAAAGTGTTTAAAAGCCAGACCTTATTGCAACAGAGTAGGAAGGGGGACAAAGAAAATCAAGTATTGTTCCAATAAAGTCTGTCAGCTGCTCTTAACAAGGTAAGAAATATAATTTGAATTTTACAGTTTGGAAAATCTGGTATAAGACGGCGCATCTGAGGCTGTACAGATTGTAAAGCCCATTTCATGGTTAGAATGTGATGCCTTACTTAAAATTAAACTTTTTCTGATGCTTCCCTAGGTCTCTAAGACTATGAAAATTTTTAGTTTTAAAGCAATTTCATTTTTTCTTCCGGCCTTACACTGATTAGGAACAGAATTAGAGACAACTTGTTGTATATTATAAATAGCATACCATTGTATTTTGTTTTTTTTTCCTAGGAGCTTTCTGAAACTAAAATTTCTCTTTGAGGACAGCTGGTCCATGCCCCTGAGGAAAAAGATGCTTATGTCGAGGCTGAGGTTAATGATTTTAATTTACAGTTTTTGTGGGAATATTGTTTTGATTCTGCAGATATCTGTCTCGCCATTGTTTTAAAAAAAGTGGCAATACTTAAATAAGGCTTTACATCTTATTACCCCAAAACATGTTTAATTTTGTTTGACTAGATCATGTCAGTATGTTAATAGAATAATTGTTATTCCAAACATGCTTGGTGAACTTAAATAGCAAAGTTGAGGTTTATATGTTTAATCAAATATATTCAGTAATTCCAGTGGAAAATGCAGAAGTGTTTTCTGTCAATATTTCCCTGACTTTTGAAATGAATATACATTGCCCAAATAGTTTTTCTTGTGGATCCATTTTCTATCCATATCCAAGCAAGTGAATTTATTTGTATGACTGTTTACAATGGCTGAAAAGGGAAAAAATCCCACAAGGTCGCATTGGCAACACTTCTTGCTGGAAGTGCTTCTAGAGGTATGTGATCAAGGGAAGGAAACATCTTGCAGATTTTCAAGCCATGAGTTTTGAGATGGGTCATAAAACCAGCTGCAATTTCCAAAACCGTGCTGTATTTTTGGATGAATTATGAAAAGGCTGCCATTTCTCTTTTTTGTCTCTCATGCAACTTTTCATCTTTCCATCTGCATGAGATGATGACTTAAAGCTTGTCTAGTTCCTTCAGAGAGTTTCAAAAGAGAAAAAAAAAGCTTAAAAAATATTAATTGATAAAAAGCCCATCCATAGTGCTACCTGGTTTAGAAACCAAGCAGGGAACCTTGAGGTGAGAACTGCCCATGGGCTGGTATTGTGCAGGCATGGGAAAGTAGCAGGATAGTGTTGTATGAACGGGAAGAGGAGCTTTGGGGAGCAGTGGAAATTCTGAGGGAACACTGGAAGAGAAAACACAGAAGTGGGGTATAAAATGGAAGGAGCTGAGGAAGACTGATCTTGAGGGCACAGGAGCAGAACAGGGAAGTGCAAAGAGCCTGTAAGACCGAGAAGGAGTTAAGGGATCTATGAGGCTCCTTGCTGCTCTTAACCCAGCTACCTCTCTGGATAATATTGTGGGAAGATGTCCAAAGGGCATTTGTAGAACGTGGTTTGTAAACTTTCTCTATTTTTATCACTAAACTTCCTACATTTTCTTTAAGCAACTTTCTCCAGTAGTGACTTTTTAGGGACTCAGCCAGGACAGAACACTTGTGGATGGGCTTTTGGTGGGTAGAGTGGCTGGCAGAGAGCAGGTGAAGGCAGTGCCCCTGAGCTCAAGTGTATCATGTTTGTAATTTGTTTCACGAGTGACCCTGAACCTTCCAGCTCCTGGAAGATTTTCTGTCCTCAGGGAATGTGAGGAAGCATGGAGACAAAGGGAGAGACTTGAAGTATTTCTCCAGGAAGAAAAGATGTAAATATTCTTGTATATTGGCTGACAGTTTTTAAAGATTTTTTTAAATAGTATGGTTTTATTACTTCTAATAGTAGAAAAACAAGTAGAAAACATAAAGTTGCCCTAGGATCACAGTTTTTTATATATTTCCTCAGATTATCTTAGTTGGAAATCTCATTTGAGATAAGACATTCTTCTTTTCAGCAGTATAGCTCCTGTTAGGTTATTATAGAATTAAGGATTTGATGATTTTACTGTAAACAAACAGTGAAATATAATCCAACATTTCCACCACATTTAAAAATCCTGTATAACTGCTGATGGAAGTATGTTATTCTTGCTTCTAGATAATGAGCACCAAAAAAGATTATTTAATATGGAAATTCACCTTTCCCAATATACTTATTTTCAACCTCTACAGTGCATTCAGAGTATGTTGTGTAGCTTCTCTGCTCTGAAAAATCCATGAACAAATTTTCATGGAGATAGTTAGATATAGATATAGATATAGATGATATATCTATTTTTCTTTTAGGGGAAAGTGGCAGCTGAACAAAACCTGTTCTTTCAACCAAGCAGCAAAGCAGCAGTATAGAGCCAGAGCTGGAAGTCCTTGTCCTGTAAATCCACACCAATTCAACTAAGACCAAGCACTTGTGAATATTAAATTCACACTAGTGTAGCTGAGAGTAGAAATGGCCTTTGTTTTTGAAACCCTTGGAGTCCAAAGTGAAAAAAAAAAGGAGCAGGGTTTAACCTTTAAACCTTTCACTGACCTTTAAGCAGTACTTTGGATTATATCTGCCCTTGTTAATCTGAAGCCACTTGCAAACATAACTGGCATTCCTGGTTTTTAAGTGCACCTTACATACATTGTAGAGTGGGTTAGAAATTCAGCAGTTTTGCTCCTGTTGGTTATGTCTTTATCACCTTTCAAAGCGATGCTTATCTTTGTAAACAAAATTTTATAGTTAGCAGCAACATGAGAAATGCTTTGTGTTGAAGTGCATTATTTAAGTGATGGACAAGCACAGACCTATACTCTTGGAGGTGCAAACCCATGTGTTGATCAAGATATTAAATTTTGCAGAATTCCTGTATTACTGTGGAACTCCATGAGGACCAGCTTTGTGAACACATCTTTCCATCACAGGTGAGTAGAAATTTCTACAACATCTAGTTAGACCATTATTTTTAGTTCTTTGGCTTTTCCTTCTATTCACATCACTGCTTTTCATGCACTTTTTTCTTACATACCTTCCCCATACATATCTTCATTTTGGTCTATTAAATCCAAACTACAGGTACAAGTGACATAAAATGAGCCATGAATTTATCTTGGACAAGATCTCGCTGTTCTCATAATCTAAACAGAGTTTAATTACCACTAGAAACATCTACTGCTTGATATAAATAAAATAGTCTAAAATTGGTGATTGTCATTTCCCCTTTTCTTTCACACAATGATTGCAAAATGTCTTGCCATTCACATGGAAATTTGTCTTCTAAGTACATCTGTCTTTAGTGGAAAAATGCCATGGGCAGAGCACAAATTTATAAGAGGATGTATATGTCTAAGAAATAACTGCTATACCATTTTCTGTGTCCATCATTTGGATCAAGAATTTTCCTGCTGGATTGTTACAGTAACACAGAGGAACTGATGCACTGCCCTGTACATTCAAGTTACTCTCCATGTGGAGAAATACTGGGCTTAGAAATTGAGAAAAATTTCAAGCAACTTATTTGTATTGAAATATGAAATGCAGAAAATTGCTGAGACAACCTAGCACAACAGAGGCATTCAGGCTGAGTCAGTGTGAGAAGCACCATTGTAGGTTTAGAAAGCTAAATGTATGGGATTTGTTTCCCTGTAAAGTTTTACCAGGACCTGACATTGTAAAGACATTGAATGTCATAGGCTTTTAAAGAAATAAAGAGTTGATAAGCAGAGAGTGAACACTGAAAGGTCTTGTGATGTAGCTGGTGAAAAGCACCTGTGTTTTATGTTGGATATTTATTTGAATATGAAAAGTACTATAAATTTTTTTATCATCTCCTCATCTCTTGCTGTTGCATGTTGGAGAATGACTAAATCTCTGGAGAGGGATCAGAGCTGTAAAAGTTGTCAGTTGTTAAGACAAGGTATTCAGTGAATAAATGAATTATTGTGCTGAAGCCCTTTATTGAATATTCCTGTGTCACTGCTTTAGTTAAGTATCAAGAACACAAGCATTTAACAATATTACTTTAAATTCAAAATGCCTTGAAAGGACTGAGATTGAATTTGCAAATGTAACCAAGAATAAAAATGTACCTTGGATTACATGTCACTTCTTGGGATGTTTTGACATAACACACTTAGAAAATACTTTCCTGTGACAGAAATGATTAAATAAATTTCACTTATCTATGACTTCTAACAGAGCCAGTCCAGTTCTTGGTTAGTTTGTTCTGTGCATCACAGCAAGCACCAGCTGACATGCTCACTTGTATATCAGTGTGGAGGCCAACTGCTTAAGGCTAAAGTGCTGTTGTGTTCCTTGTGTGAGTAATCCTATTAGCAGCAAGGGAACATAGGCATGGATAAATGGTAGAATGGTCAGAAGTGAGAAAATAACCTGACTTCCTTCTCTTTTCTAAAGATGATCTGTGCAGCTATTTTAGACAGACCTCTTGTGTGATAGTTCCAACATCTTCAAAGCCTCCATCTTTTTATCTCCTCTCAGGGGTACCAAGATCACACTAGCTCTCCAGTATGTGTTCAGATAGGCACACTTAGAAAAGTACACAGGCAAATCCATTCAATAATTTGTCCTCTTCTTTTCCAAAATACTGATACCAAAATAGAAAACATAAGGATACACAGGGAGGTACTTTTCTCTGTGTCTTTGAGGAAAACACACTTACTCAAGAAATTCAGTATATAAGGACCACACAGCATTGCTCCCAAAGCGTAGTAATGTCCATAATGGAAAATATACACCAGAAATTTGGTATTAAATCTACTTTTATTAAATATAGTTAAAATAATTACAGCTTCTCAGTATCAAATTTTAGTATCAAGTGTAGTATTATGTTAAAAAAAATAATCCATGTAGACAATTCCTACTACAGAGTTATGCTTACATTTGCCACTCATATTTGTGGGACTTGCAGAAATCCAAGAATGGCAGCTTTGGGTTTACTAACAAAATGTCACAACTAAACTTATCCAGGAGGGTAGGTAAGATTGCCTGTTAATAGTAACATTCTCAGAACAGCATGATTAGTTTACTGATCAAATCACCTGCCCATCCATCTAGGCCAGGCAAATACCAAAACCAAAATAAAGGTAATTAACTTTTTGCAATGCACCTGTTCTTAGCGCGTGGTGAGAGGATTGTGAAGACAGTGATGGATCCATCAAAAACCTGTTGCTTCATGCTCTGTGACACATTTGCTGTTCCAGGAATGAAACAGAGAGAAGGAACTTGGTTGTTGTGGTTATGAAATCCAGAACCTAGTTCTATAACCTGCTGATGACTTGGACTTCTGTTGTAGTTTGGCAGTGATTATATATTCACTGTCTTAATTAATAATTATGGATGTTGCATGACATTGTGTTAACACCCTATCTGAAAATAAAATGAGTACTGACATGTCAAGGACTTGGCGAAAAGGTGTTTTGATTTCTCTCTCATTAGTGCTGGATCTCACTGTTGATCTGTTAATCATTTTAGCTTAATCAGATGAAACAATAAGATGGGCAAAGGCAGATTCTGCTTCCCACAGCATCCAGGGACTGGTACCAGCTGCACAAGAGGTAAGGCAAGGTTAGAAATGCACTAAGGTAACCCAGGTACCAACTAACCAGTACCCATCACTCCTGCTCAAACCCTCCTGCTTTCCATGGATCATCATTCCCACATTCAGAGGGTGGCAGAGAACAACAGCTGCCCCACTCCTCAGGCCACTGGCTAAGACCTGTGGGACTCACGCACTTGAAATCTTCACGTGGCAAAAGAAAAGTAGAGACTCAAGCACTCACACCCTAGGGAAAACACACAGTTACCACACTGGAGAGCACAGCAGGATGTGGAGCACCACCACCAAATTTTGTCAGAGAGCAACACCTCTTGGACTTCTGTGATGTCCCTGAACTGAGAAATGTGGTCTGTGTGTAACCTTTCAGAGGCAGCCCCTCGGGTGAGGCAGACATACCCCTGTTCTCTGCATAGGTCACAGAGGGAGTGAGACATGAAGAAGAGGAAAAGGAAGAGGGTTGCCCTGCCCTGGTGAGCAGGTGCTCTTCCCAATCTATATCATAGCAAGCACCCCAGGAATATTAGGGCTGGGAATTGAGGAGCTTTAACCTTCTTAAGGTCCTGGGGCTCTTGTGCCTTTCTGTACACTTGTGCAGAGAAGAAGAACGTAAGCCTTGCAGTTCAAGATACAGATACAATTAATGCTGAGGTTTGGTAATGAGTTCCTGTCTTCTGCTATGCTTCTTTGGAAAAAAAAAAAAAAAAAAAAAAAAACCAGAGAGAAAGCAAGCCAAACTCTCACAATTTAAGACTTGACTTCCTCCCCTTAGAAACATTAAAATCCAAGTACATCCCAGTAAAATGTTTTCAGGAGATGGTACTCAGTACATAAAAAGCTGAGCAAATAAACTTCAAGCATGAAAGTACCAGATCTTAAAGCTTGGAATTTAAAACTGCAAAGTGCACAGAAATAAAACCCTTGCGGACATGCTAAAATGTCTAATTCATTATTATTTCAAAAAAGATTAAAAAATAATTTAACATTAAAGTGCAATCAAGCACTGAAGAAATTATTTAAACTTTCCATAGGAAAAAAGCACACTCTAGAATGCTGCAAGGGTATTGATGGCTATTAAATATTTACTTTTCTCTCTAGCTCACACTAGAAAGAGTAATTTGTATTTGGCAGAAACTGGCTGCAATTACATTAGTCAATCCAAAAGCCCAACTTGCTCATACAAAATGCAAACAAATTAGTTAAAATGGTCTAATTAGCAGACTGTAAAAATGCAAAGCGAGGCTGGCATAAAAATGTGTGCTAGACAAGTATACTTTTACAAAATAAACAGAAAGGCAAATATGAAATAGTCTAATAAATCCTAGCTAAAGGACTATAATGTGAACCCAAATATTTCGGGATTGCATACTTTAAAGAAAAGTTTTTATGGACTCTTATATATTTTCTTGCAACCCATATTCCATCATGAATACATGATTAATACCACGGCTGAAGTTCTGGGATTTCAGTTCAGCCTTGTGGAGCCGTGTGAGGGCAGGTTATGTATACATTTTGTGTGAGAATATACACAAACACAGCTCCTAGTCAAGTTAATCAGAGTGCAAGGTAGCTTTGGAGCACAAAAAGAATATAGGATGTGGCCTGTGGAAGGAAGGTCAAGTCATTTCTTTATATGTAGTGTATTTGTTTTTGTTTCCACAATTAAGATAAATAACTGGAACCATACGGAAATGTGGAAACAGCTTAGATAAAAGACAAAACCCGTTTGTTCTTATGAGAAGTATAAACTGTGGGCATTGTCCATAAGGACTCAGCTTACTGGTTAAAAAGTATCACTACAAAAACTGTATTACTGTGGTCACTGATATATTAGACCAGACAGGACTTTAGCATTTTTGCTTCATAACATTGCTGCAATTTCTTAGTCTCTGGGGTTTTAACTCTTTGGTTTCTACACTACAGATATAATAGTCCATTATGACTCGTAACCTATCACATAAAAGAAGCTGTTGTAAGGTGATGATGTGAATTTGTCTCATCTCACCACGTTCTCCTGTCCTTCAGCATAGTGGAAGCCACAGTTTTTCTTCTTGCCACCTGACACATGGCAGAGAATGGGCGGCTTTGGCAAAATAGAGGCACACTGAAGAAACCATAACCATGAACAATCTCCAGCAAAAATGTGATGTTGTTTGGCACAAAGGACCTGTGTTCAAAAGCAATAGAGCAGCAGAAGTGTTCTGCCGACACTGAAGAGGAGGTCACCCGATAGAAAACAACCCTTGGCAAACGGAGAGCAGTGGCCACAAGGTGTGGTCATTACAGCCATTACCACTTCTAGCGCATAACAGCTGACTCAGTTACTTCACTGAAATGCTTGGTTGTGGCACCTTCACTCCCTCGTGCTGTCCTCACATTGCCTCTGTGTGCCAAAGAGGTTCAGTCCATCGCTCTTTCTCACTAAGTGTATTTATTTGGTGGGAAGGACATCTCACTCTACAAGATGTTCCTGCTTGTTTCAGTCCCATTGTAAGGTATTTGTGAGTGTAAGAACAGTGTCCAGTAGAGATGGACTGTTATTTGACTTAGTGCTCGACAAATGGCTTTGAGAATGGTAAAAGTAACAAGCTACATCACAGAAATTATCTTTTTCACTCTCTTAACCATCGCCAGATATTCCTATCTCACAAAATTTTCCATATATTGAGAATCTTGAATCCCACAGAGCTCCCTGGTGATGATTGAATAAAACAAGGATATTGGATATATGAGGAAGAAAAAGAATTTCTGGCATCAAAAAGGGCAGCTAAGAGAAACAAAGCCAGAGGTATGAGGAAAGAAGCCCCCATCATGTGGGAAGGTCCCATCCTGTTGAAAAGAAATTCTACTATGTTGTCCCAGTTCTGTTGCTCCGCGTCATGGGTGACAGGCAGGAGATAGGATGGCTGCTCTGTCTCTGCTACGCTCATGCTAAGATATCTAAGTAGTGTGGTTGCTACCTCTTTGAAGGAGCCATGGGACTAAAGAGCAAAATGCAGCACAGCTCTCCAGGCTGGTGGCTACAATTCTTGGTGTCCTGTGTTTTGTTGCTATCCCTACAGGCACCTGCAGCAAGCCCAGGTGAGTTAATCAACTTCCTGCCTGGTGCGTGGCTTTGTTCATTCTTCTCTATATCTGCTGGCAGCTCTGTTATCCCTTAGTTTCCAAATACTAGGAAAGGCATCGATTCCTGAGCTTTTGCAGTGTTCTTCCCAGAGCTACTCACCCCTTGCATGCAGTTCACTGGAGAGGTGGATGAATCCAAGAGGAGCAGGTTTCAGCCTGGTGCACCTCAACCCATCGGGGCAGATCTCCCCCTCTTATCGTGGCATCCAAGTCACCTGGTCAAACAGCCCAAGAGGGGAAGTGGCATATTTCCTATTCCCTAAATCTGCTGGGAATAGCAGTGCAGTGCCTGTAAACCAGCCTCATACATACGTCACCCTGATTTCACAGAAAGCTTGACTCCAACTCTACTTACTCCAGCAAAGAGAATGACTCAAAATAGAAAAACTAAAACTTATCAGAAGAATTTAAGAAAGAACCCTCTCGATATGCACCTCTTGATAGACATCGAGGTGCTGGAGCACATCCAGACAAAGGAGCTGAGGAAGGGTCTGGAGCACAAGTCTGATGAGGAGTGGCTGAGGGAACTGCAGGAGAAAAGGAGGCACAAGGGGGGATCTTATCGCTCTCTATGACTACCTGAAAGGAGGTTGTGTCGAGGTGGGGGTCAGTCCCTTTTCCCAAGTTACAAATGGTAGGTCAGGAGGAAATGTTGCACATGGGGAGGTTTAGATTGGATATTAGGAAAAATTTCCTCATGGAAAGGGTTGTGAAGCAGTGGAAAAGGCTGCCTCTGGGAAGTGGTTGAGTCACCATCCCTGGAGGTATTTAGATGACTTTAGATGTGGCACTTGGGGACATGGTTTAATGGTAGGCTTGGCAGTCATGGGTTAATGGTTGAACTTGATGATCTTAAAGATCTTTTCCAACCTAAATGATTCTGTGGTTCTATTATTCTAAGAGTGTCTGGGTAATAAAATAATAGTCAATAGATTCTATTTCAATAATGACAATGCCTGTAGGAAAAACAAACACATCTACATGGCCACATTCACTAAATTAACAATTTCATCTCAGGGAGGACATCTTGGAGAGCCTAATAAATATGTCAGCCCTGTGTTCAGCAGCAGCAAACCCAATTAAGAACATTAGGAAAAGAGTGGAGAACAGATCAGAAACTATTCTGCTGATATATAGCCTGTTGTGTACAGCCATCTCATCTCAAAAACAGTATGGGTAAACCTAGACAAATAGACTGAAAGACAAAGAGAGTGGTCAGCTGCATTGAATAGCTTCTGAATGAGGATGTCTTAAAGAGTGTAAGACTTCTGTGTGGACAAGAAGTGACTGAGGGTTAACGTAGAGTGTTATTTCTCCAGGAGACACAGAGAAGGTAAATATGAAATATTATTGACTATTCATTGCAACGCAGGAACAAGTGGGACAGAAGACATTACCAGGGAACAAACCAAATGAAAGGGAGCTTTTTTTCCCACAGTTTAGGTAGCTGAAGTGTGAGACTCATTCATGTCCTCAAGTTGTTGCAAAGCCTTAAAGACAAGTAAACTCAGTAAAGATCCAGTAAATCAATGGACGGCAAATCCTGAAGCACCTATTGAATGCAAAATATGGGTCTATAATAGTAGCACGTGATGAACCACCGTGTAGTTACTTTGGTTTTCTGGAGACAGAATATTGGGAAAAGTCGTTTTGTTGTTTTGTTCTAACCTGAATGATTTTTTGATAGTCTATGAGATACAAACTAGAAGAGAAGTGCTTTTATCTTTGCAGGGGATATAGAGTAGCTCTAAGGGATCTGAGCTGAGTAGGATGCTGAGAGGTAAAAAGTTTGATTCATTTTTTCCTGAACAGAAGGCAGCTTCTTTACCTTCGGCTCTGAGGTAGCTCAGGGAACTTGCTGTACCAGTCTCACATCACTTCATGTCCTACTTTCACCAGTCCTCTTTCCTTCACTGATTTCATTAACATTCTACTACTTAGAAAAATTCAGTCTAAAATTACACATAAAAGGATGATTAAATAAACTCTTGTTCCTTAACTCTAAAACACAACAGTTTTTCCTTTGTTACTGTGGACCAAGCAGATCTAGAATTTGTGAGGTGAGCATAATTTATTCCAGACTCATGCTGCAGTAATTTATGTTCTTGAGTCTTTGCAGATGTATAGTCACTAGAGAGCTGTCTGCCAACAGGAGTTTTTACACATATTTCATCTAAATCAACACTCCAAATGCAACATTGAAGGTGCAGTGAGTTTGTGTGGATTTGTAGCACTCCCTGGAGGACTCTGTGTCTAAAAACCAATAAACATTTCACGGTTCTCAGTAAGTGAAGATTTTCATCACTTTGGATGCATGCAATATTGACTGGGTTTTTAATTTTAATTTCAGTATTATTCCACAGGTAATATGTAATAGGAGAATAATTTCTTGCAAGTGAACGATAAAAGTGAAAAGAAAACTTTCTATACTTAGCTGCTGCTTTTTTTATTATAAACAAAGCAGCAAACCAGAATATTCATTGATAAGTGAAATGTATTTTATAATTGAGAACTACTGCAAGATATTGATATTTTAGGATCAGAACAAGTAAAAAGAAGACAATGAAACATTTATTTTATTACTTATATGTTTTTAGGTTTTGTACACCTAATATGTGTGTCACAGATCGAGTTGTGAGAAGTTAATTCTGCACAATATTCATTGTTACAAGCTGTAAGCTTATGTGGAGATGAAAATTTCTAATGATTACTCTGAACTCAGTTAATGCAAAGGAATGACTGAATATGGAGTCAAGATCTTCAATGCAGCCCTGCAGCTGGCACAAAGCAACAGCAGAGTCCAGACAAAGATCATGTGTGGCTACTAACATAAAGTGTTGGAAGTAAAAGAGATTCAAGAGTGAACGTGAAAAGGTCTATGTTAGTTAATTTTTTTTCTCATGGGCATTCAGATGTTTATTTTTTCTCAAATGAAATGTATGGATAAAAACCATTTTTTGATATTGCTATGTGTGATGCATTAGGAAGGAGAAGACAAGCATAATGTGCATTTTTTTTGTATGTGTGATTGTCTAGGTAAGCAGAATTTCATATGCAAAGAGGAAATACAGGGATTACATGTCAAATGCCTTCTTCCTTGCATTATCCTGTCCAGCATAGCATGGTTCTATGCTAACAGACTAATTGTGAAATGGTTATTTCAGTGTATAGATAAGTGAAATGCTCTTATTTAGTAATTCTTTATTTTATTTCCAGGAATTTCTGTAATGCAAACCACTAAAATTGCCTATCCAGTTTCTATTTAAATACGATACTATTCTTTTACATCTTGAAGCTCTTTACATCGCCACAAATACCAGTATGTGTACAGTATGATCCAAACACAAACAGCTTAGCATAGAAGCAGTACCACTGAGTCCCCTACTCTATAAACAGCATTTCACACTCTGGTGTGGAGAAGTTTTAGGCAAAAGGAGGTAAATGTTTAATGTGAGACATGGCTCTCCATTTTTTGTTCTGCAGTCTAAAACATTAGGCAAGAGCCAATTGAATAATGTGTAGGATTTATTAAGGTATTTTTCACACCAGCTAATCAAGCACTTCAGGAGTACCAATTCATTTGTTGATAAATTTACTGTTATTTTTTTAACAGTACTTTCAGCTGTGCAAATGCTCACAAGCAACAGTTTTCTGCCTACTTCCAAATGCCACCTCCTTTTTGGTGAACAAATCTCCCTACAGCAGCTTGTCCTCCCTGTGGGCAATAACTTGTGTGTCCTGCTTGGTTTGAAAGGTTGGATGGTTTATATCATGAAGGGACACAGCATTCCTTGTCTTCTGCTGCATGGCACTGGAAGGGACAAATGATGCTCTTGGCACCATGGAAGTTTTGCAGTGGCACCAGGATTTCCTGAGGCCACAGGGTCTTCCTGGAGGTAGGTGGGATATTGCCTGCATACTCAGTAGGGTTGGCATGGCACATTCCAGTGGAATTGACTGTCACCACGGCAAGAATCACCCACTACTTTTCCACTGTCTTTCCTTTGGTTGTAGCTTTTGATTTAAACCAAGGGACTCAAAAATATGCCTGCACACAGCTCACCAAATAACCAGCCACACAGCACCTCCTCCTGCTCAAGGCTTGCACTGGAAATGGGAACAATCAGTAGGGAGTTTGAGTCCTGACCAAAACAATGTAAGTGCTGTAGGAAAAGTGCTGGAATTGCCTATTGCCCCGGGTAGAGTGCCTGAGGAAGTTGTTTGTCGCAGGATGCCAACCACAGCGTCTCCTTCCAGCTTGCCACTGGGGAGAGTTTTCTGTCTACACCCCTCCTTCCCTCTTCTTCTTTTTTTTTTTCTTTGTCATTGTTGATATGTGCCATAAACTGTGGAGCCTGCTAATAAATTCTCATTCATATGAATTTGTTTGGACATCCTTTCTGCAACACACTGATTCAATCATGCCTACTCTCTCAGCAACTTAGAAAAATCAAACACCACTTCTTGGCCAGAAACAGAAAGGAAATATTAAGATTTTGAGCCAGCAGATGACATCTATTTGTATAAAGAAACACTTGAATGAAAGACGGTAGGCAGCAAGATGTCACCTGGATGGAAAAATGGGTCTGAATCAAGTGCTCAGGTTGGACATGGAAATTCAAAAGTCTCAGCCAAAGCTAGGGGCAGGGTGTGGTTTGAGTGTCCGGAAGGTTATTCTCCCATCAACATCCATGCTTTTCAACCTAGCCCTGCAAACTTTGCCACTATTGTTGACAGCAGCTCTGCTGCTATTGCAGAACTTCTCAAGGCATGTACCACTAGGGTCCCTTCAACAAAGAAAGCAACAAATGCACCCAAGTTGTTTTCTTTACTGAATGCAGTTTTCATACTTGTGGATATAGCTATCCAATGACTTCCACTTCCCAAAAGATTAACCCTGTTGCGTGACTAAAAACTTGACGCAGTACATAGCACATTCTAAAAGCTGAAAAGACATATTCTACCATGCAGTTGAAGGTCTGGGATATCAAGAAACGCTTTTCATCACCACAAATAAGAGTTGGAAGTCTGCAGTCTGATTCAAACCATTCAAGGGCTTTTTTCAGTAACTCCAAGAGGGACAAAGTCCTGTTGATGACTCACTCTATGTCATATTTTAGAAGCTGTGGAAAATTTATGTGCAATTCCTTGCATTCTACATAGACTGTAAAATACAAAGTTAATAGTCTGTTTCTTCTAAGATATAGGAACAACATTTACACAAAAATGGCACATAGGAAATTTTGTTTTATGATATTGGAAAACATTATATAGCTCTGGGATTTTAAGTCTTTTCCTTTGAAACGGAATATGGCTGTTCAGTGGCTGAGGATGGCAAGTAAATCAGATAGACTGAGACCTAACAAACATTGTCCTAAAAGCTAATAAAGTTACTAGATGCTTGGACAGGCCACGTCCCCTCTGAAGTCAAAGATCGTTTTGGAAGCATCCATTGCTGGAGATTAAGAGATTCTATTCTCCATCTCTTCCCTTCTTTCCCTCTGGAGGCTGAGGGGAGGAAGCAGGGTGTTACAAATTACTCTCAATGACTAAAAAGAAAAGTGTCAGTCCCCACTATCCAGTTAGTATTCAATTTAACTCACCAGTTTGGGAGGCAATAATGCAATCTGAAATGTATAACGAAAGTGTGAAACACACAAAATATTGTTGGCATCTATTTACTAGCATGTGCCACTCACCTGACTAGATTCAGAGTTGCAGAATGTTAAATCCCATGACACAGTGCTTTTGCAGAACACTTCCTTTATTTATAGCAGATTTCACACTTGGCTACCTTATCTCCATTGGCAGAATTCCTGCTTGCCCATAACAAGCCACTCCGGGCATATCAACAAGACCTGAGCCTATATTTAACAGTGAAAAGGTATTTTTGAAAGTATGTGTTCTCCCATAAGAAGTCTTGGTGGTACTTTGACTGGTGATTTTTCTATGACAATTTCCAGTCCACTTCCACCTCTTGACTCATTTCAGGAACCACTTGCAAACCAAATCAACCACCAGCATTCCTTATGCAATCAAAATTTTCCATTGTACTTTAAAAACAGATGCTAGAGAGAGTTGCTTCTGCATAGAGCACCTGTTTTAGATTCTCTTCCTAGAGTTAATGCATCTGTGTGCCAATAAGGCTTTTGAAGTCCCCAGAGCTCTTGGTCATCATTCCCGGACTGTCTTTACTGTCTTTAAATTAAGACAGCTAAGATGACTTTGGTGTGACTCCCCATGGGGATTTCTTGATACAAGACTCAGTCCCAGCTCCAACCCCCAATTATGAATATGTCTTCATAGTGCACACTTACAGAATCAAAGCTACATATTTGAGCTACAAACAGGGAGCAAAGTTGTGATGGGATTATGAATCCCAAAATATTTATGTGGTGACTGTCAGGGACCTGCAGGATCCTTTCCAGCATCTTACTATTGTGCTTCATTTTAAATGAAATCTTGTACTCTGGAATTGAAGCTGGACGTAAATACCAGAAGACTTAGGCTTTTTTTTTTTACCAAGTATTTTGCCTCAAATTGCAGATCCTCAACAGTTACTCCTAGAGAAATCTTGGAATGTGGGAGGGAAACTTTGTGCTCTTGAGCAATGTCAAAAGAAAAGTTTGTATATGTCTGTTAAAAAAGAATTTAATGGCAGGGAATGTTGTCTATGTCCAGCTAGACCACTGAAGCCCTTATTTCATCACTACAGTTTGTAATTTATTTCAGATGAGGGTCCTTTCTCATTTATTCCAGCGTACTAGGATGCCAGAAATGTATCTGAGATATATTCAGAATTTTTCTATTAAACTGAAACAAAATTATGGCCTCAGTCCACAGGAATTGCTTCAACTTAACACTGGAACTTAATTATAGGACCCTGACTGTAATCAGGGGAGTTACATCAGGTGAAGCAGAAACAACGCAGTAAGGAATTCCTTTCAAATTTTGAATTTGAAAATTCAAAATTTCCCTGATTGGAAAGTTTACTGGACACCCTGTCTGTTACTTTTTTTACTACACTGTGAGACTTAGGAATGAACGGAGTAAGAATGCAATAAAGCTCTTCTGCTTACAACTTATGTGAATCAATTTTTAGTGGAAAGGGAAAAATGGAGTGAAGTTTGGGGTTTCTAGCAGCCCTGGTCCTCTGCACATCCTATATGTGAGAACATGGAGGTGCAGCCCATCTCCTTTTAAAAAGCCCCAACAGGGGCAGCCAGATTGGACCTCAGCAAAGGGGGTGTTTCATATAGCTGCAAAGAAAATTTTTATTACATGCTTTGTTTCTCTAAGCCCTTGTTTCCTGCATAGAGTGGTCAAGAAAAAGTCCCACCAAAACAAAAAACCTCGTAGTTTTCCCAGTGTCTCCATGGTCAATATAGCTACATTTTAGGTAAAAGCTTCTGTTATCACCTCAGCTAGCTTGCTTACATATAATAAGCACTGCTGAGTAGTACATCTGGTTAATGATTATCTTTTACATATTGATATGAGTACCTGAAGTGGGAACAGCTCATTTCCTGAATACGATTACCATTTTGAAATCTTATGCACAGGGGGAAAAAACCAATTCTATAAATTAAACAAGAAGTTCTGAGAACTTATATCCCCCAGTTCACATCCAGATACTAATGCATCTCATTTACTTTGTTGCTATTCCCTTGAGTTATCTGTGTCATGCAGACCAGTCTTGCATGTCATGTTAACTATCCACTGAAAAAAGCTAGAAGTGTACTTGTAACAGTGCCCTAAGCGAGCATACAAGGTAGGTAGGAGAACATAAAAAATTCATCACTGTTACATTTCAAGTTGCTGGGATATTTTCATTCCAATAGGACAGAACCCATGTCAGCTAAAGATGGAGCTATAATTAAACTGATATGGCATTCACAATTGCCTCGAAACCTGCTGTAGTTGTCATATGTTTCTTTTCCTCATCTTTAAACTATATGGAAATCAATTATCTCAACAAACCAGCTGTAAGGACTGTATGCCAACCACTTACACTTGAAGTGAATAAATTATTTGAAATTCATTATTGATGTGAACAACTCTCCAAGACTTAAAGCAGCAGTCCATTTTCTGTGCTGAGATTCGCATGGAATTTTAACAAGTTCAGCACTATCCTCCGTCATAAATTCCTACAGCAAACTGTTATGCAAATAGCTAGAGTTCAGGGATTGGCGAGCTGTGCACAGAAAATTATGCTTCAGATGACAAAGTGCCCGTGAGTTAATGGTTCTTTACATTTAGTGACAAATTTGTTCCTGATTTACCCCAGAGTGACAGACACAGGGTAAAAGGGGGACATCGGAGACTGAAAATACCATTTGTGTGTCAAGGATGTTAGCAACCTGGAGTGGTGATAGGCACTGGTGTCTACAGGATATGAAATTGAGTTGATGTGATGTCATTTTGGCTCTACTGTAACCTGGTTATCTCTTGCCAAGACTTCATGTATGATCAGTCAGCTCGGAGAGGACAGCAAGCCTTATCAGGCACACTTCCTGACATTCCTGTCAACTTAAGAAATGTGGTTAAGGAATTTAAGATGAGGTGTCACATCTTCATATCAAATCCCATTGAGTCACCACCTACAAGTTTGAAGACTCCTTCTAAAAATATTAATGAAAAGGAAAAAGGAAGTTTGGGCTGGATTTGACCTTGTAGTGCACTTTGCATGCTACATCCCTCTAAGTTAGTGTCTTTATTATGCATACATTTTCTTTGTATACACAGAAAATAATTGCTATACAGGCTGTGGAAAAATAATATTAATTAATACTAATGCAAAAGCATGTTCTGAGTTAGCTGACTTCTAGTCTGTAGAATAAGGCAACCTTTTATGTGCCTGAGCAATTTTAAAAGAAACTTCTTGTGTAAAAAACTTGCCATCCCATATATTTAACAAGGATTATATTTGGAACAGTTAATAGACAGATGAAAATACTAAGCATAACAATATTTTTTCATCTCTTCAAAGGAAAATTTTATACAATGTAATAGTCACACTGTATACAGACGCTTTCAAGTTTCTTTTCAAAAGCAAGTTAGCAGCATGCTATTTTCATGCCATTACATTTGTCCAACTGCACAATTTGTATTAATAAAAGCAGTTGCATTCACTTCCTTGCAGTGGGGCTCAAAGTTAAAATTCATTGTTGAATCAAAAAGATTCCTGATATGCTGCAGACCAAAACACTGCATAAACAAGGCACAGTAAAGGGTCTGTCTATAGACCACCACCTGGAAGACTGAACATGCACAAGTACCCAGTTTTTCAGCCATTGCCAAGGAATTCTTCCAAGAACTTCAGGGCCTGGTAAGGGCCAAAGAGTCTTCTTAGGCAGCATAAAACTGCTTCACAACCCTTTAAGAGAAGCTTACAGTCCCAGATCCTGACACATAAGGTACACATTCCTTCAGTAAAGGTTTTTCTGGTTAATAATGGTAAATATATCTCTACTGAATAAGTAGCCCAGGGGAAACTGACTCTACATGGCACACACAGTCATGTCTCCTGCATTTAAAGATGATCCTGGTGCTTGCAATGCAGGTCTGGAAGACATGTAGACTGTGTAAGCACATCTGAGAACAGATGCAGAAGACTGTGACTGTCTGCAAGAGCTCTTTTAAAAGGAACATAAAGCTATAATTATATTATAACTTTTGTTTTTTCTGTTAATGAGGAGAGCAGCAATAAACTTCTTTTTGCACCTTGCCTTATTTATTTGGTTGATTTCACCTTTCACTGAAAAATCACTATTGTCTGAATAGTCCTACAAGGGCTTTTTTGCTTTTCCAGAACCAGTTTGCGACATTTGAGATTATGAATTCTTACTTCCAAATTTAAATGCACTGCTTAATAAAACACAAACAGGAAGAACCAGTGGAAACACTTTGAACAGAGCAAACGACTTAGACCTTTAACCCTGTCACTTTTCTCATGACAACGAAGTGCTGAAACAAGAGCATCTGTGACCTGTAGGTTCAGCGAGCTAAGCCCATGAAGCTCAGAAATGTCCTCTGCTTGCCCTGAAGAACTGTCCAGCAGCCAGAACAATTCCTCTTCAAGAGACAAATGGTAAGTCATAAATCTTTTTGTGCACAGGGATAGAAAACCTGCCATTTACCAAATTTTTATTACTATTGCAGAGTAGACAAAGACAAAAGAAGAAAAGGTTTAACACCTCAGTTTTCTTAAGCTGAGTTATAGAAACAGTTTGTAATTCAGAGAGAAAACATTTGTTGCTAGTGTACAGCCTTCAACCTGAAACTATGTACAACTCTAATTGACTGTAGAGATTATGAGTCATCTTCTGAAAGTCTTCTCCTGTTGAACAATAATTTAATTGTGTAGATCTCTCAGTCCATAAACAAGCATGAGAAGAGACCAATCAATGTATTCTTGAGACTAGAGCATCATTTCCAAATTCTTCAATCTAAATAAGTCCAAGAATACCACTAGATCTCGCATACTTGATCTGACAACTGGGTTGATTTCAGCTGAAACATTGTTTTTTCTGGGGATAGACATCTACTTTTTTAGATGCTGTATATTTTTGTGTTAATATTATCCTTAAAAGTAACACTTAACTGCAACCTGCCTCTACAGTTCCTTGTAACCTACAACATCAATATTTTCACCAGACAGATGGGTAAGCACAAGGCCACTGTCAATGCCTTGCAGTCCCAGCCCTAGAGCAAGACTGAGGAATAAGAGTTGCCTCACTTCTCTTACCAGCAGGACTTTAGGCATGCTTATACCACCTGCAGTGGTCGAGGTACACTGTTCCACACATCTCAAAACCAGCCACCAGTCTAAACTAACCCACTGGTATGAACACACCTCACCCAGCTTTAGATGTGCTGTCGGACTCCCAGACCTTCATGTCTAATTAAGTAATTAAATCAACAGATCCTTGGCTGGTAAATGATGATCTCTCTTTCTGAAATTGTCCCAAAGAGGAAGAAAAAAAGACAGTTGAAAGAGACAGAAATTTCTCCTGTAGATGTTTCTGTGACAGAAGCAAGCAAAAATCATAGTACAGGACAGTGATTAAGATGCAGAGGGTGATGAATATGGGAGATGAAAGTTCAGCAGAACTTCAGGTTAAGATTTAATTCACCTGAATGTTCATGCCTACACATTTGGTGTCTGGGCTCTGTATTGCCCAGACTGCCTCCATAGTCCAGAGGGATAGGCTAGCCCAAAGGGCAAAACACCTCCTAGAATGAGAATTGTCCAAGACCAGAGGAAGGGATTCCCTCACAGGCATTGACTGTTTGTTTCCTTTGACCACGGAACATGTTGTAAGGTGTCAGAACAAGTTATTACCCTATATTTCAAGGGCAATTTTTGTATCTGAACATCTGGCTCAGGCTTATCTCTAATTCTTAAAGCAAGATCACTCATTAGAATGGAAATTATGCTTCTTAATAGCTGCATTTTTAAAAGTACATTTATAGGATAAAGTAGCTGATGACCAGTGCATAATGCAAGGCCAGTCTGTGGCACTTAGCTTTGCAGGAGACAACATTAAGAGCTTATATCAACTCCAGTCTTACTCTTATTGAGGTCACTGAAAGTTTTACTACAGACACCAGGGAAAAGAAGCTCAGGCCCAGATAATAGCAGCCATCAAGTCCTTGCCATTGTCTCAAGGGAAGAGAGAGTTGCCTTCTAACCTCGTTCTTTTTTAAAATTTATTTGCCTTTATAACTGGACATTTTGATTTCTATTCTATTTTGACTGGACATTTTTCTATTTGATTTCTACTCCCCCTGCAAATTTTTCTGAAATAGTTTCCTCTTTTAGCATTAGCCCCAGTGATTGCTTACGTCCTTTACTATGTCTTCAAACACCATTCAATAAATATGTTCCAATAAACAAACAAACAACCAGAGAAATAACAATCAAACAAACAAATTAATATTGTATACTGACTTCATCTGTAACTGCAATAGATAAAACAGAGCTTACTTGTAGTTGATGGGGAGTGTCATGATAGAAAAGAGTCCCTGCTCCAACTGGCCTTTTGTTGATGGTGAGGGACAAAGAAAACCATTTGACCTTCTTTCCAACACATTTGCTCTTCACAGTAATGGGTCAAATATGAATGTTCGTATGGTATTTCACTGAGGTGAGATTAGAAGAAGATACCAGGAGAGGAGGCCTTCTACGTGAGACAGATGAAAAAACTAGCAAGCTAGAGGAAAAATGGAAACAAATGTAAAATTTATGGGGATAGGGAGGGAGTAATTGAAATGGAATGCTAAAATATGTACATAGCATCTATTTGGGCAGGGATACATACTGGAATATGACTTTCTAAATATGCAGCTTTTGCCTTACCAGAATTATTTTAATTGTCAATTATCCCTTTTGAAAATAGGTGGGAGTGCCACACATCTTTACCTAAGAAGAAAAATAAGTTATTATACATTTTATAGTCATAAGCTGCCCTGCAAATCCCTGTAATTAAATGGAGGGCTTGCTTTGTAGATTCCAAAAGCTTTGTCATTCTAGCTCCTGCACTTTTCTCTGGCAAAGGTTAGCCACAGCTCTGGCAAAAGGATATTTGTTTTTCCACAGATGGGAAAAGAAAGAACCTCAGGGTCCTGGCCAGACCTTATTATGCTGTTATCCATTCCCGACTCCTGATTTCCTTGAACAAGGTCTTTCAAGGGTGTTTACACCCAACCTATCCCCTCTGGGAATGTCGTCATCATGTGTTTGTCCTGTAAAACACACTAGTTTTTCCTAAACACACTCTGGTCCTGCTATTTTTTGCTGGGCCTTTGACAACGTGTCATCTTTGAAATGTCATTGCATCAACCTTTTGCTGTGTTTGGGGTGCCAGTGTCAACTGCAGGCGCCTCTGGAAGGATGCGCATTTGATTGGCAAAGACAGGATGATTGACAGCGGGTTAGTCTTCTGTCAAAGCTCAAGTGTATCATCGCGTGGCAAAGCTGTTCTGCTCGGTGCCACCCGTCCCCAGTCCCTGCCACACTGGTGCATTTCAGCCCACTGTCAAAGACGGCTAACAACTGGTACTGGTGCGGTACGATCGAAAGCAAACCTACTGGTGATCAGTGACAGAGAAGCCTCTGCTTAGGCCAGTAAAAAAAGGCACATTTTAATTCTATCTGTCTGCCTGGATATCTGTATATATCATTTACATGCACACCCTCGGTTAGTCGATTCTTCAGTACAGAACTGCAAGCTTTGAATAATTAATATGTAAGGTCTGATTCTTCAGTCTTTATTTTTTCTATCTAGGAAGTAAATGGGAGTTTTCCTACATACCAGTCCTACAGATTAAGCCCAGTTACCAGCAACTCTTATTTGGATACCTGCAAAGTTTTAACATGTTCTGGCTTGTCAGTCTTACACATAACTTTCTGCTTTAAAACTGAAGATATGGCTGAGAGTAATTAAGAAAATATTTAAAGAGGAGGATAATTATTCAAGTAATTTGTCTTTTAAAATTAACAATATGCTCTTATCTATTGGCCTAAAAACCTATGTGAAATTTTTTGTACTATTCAGAGAAGTCATTCTATCACACTCTTAAGTGAGAGGATTCATTTGCATTCACTGATCATCTCATTACATTTTGCCCGTAGTCCTTCCTGTAATTTCAGTTGGATATGCTATTTTTCTCTCTTAACACCTTGGGCGGCAGGCCACAGTATTAAAAATGTGGTGCTTCTCAGTTGCATCTGACAGACAGTGAAACAGTGTTTCCTTTCTGAATATCTGAATCAATTATTAAAAATCTGTGGATTCCTGATTTTGTGCCTTGTATACATTGTCTTCAATGTATTTTTAGAAGATGTGAGGTTTTAGAAGCATCTCAAATTTAGCTTTTAATATGTGTGTCCATTTTAAATGAGAAGGCTCCTTCTAATGCTGGCTGTGTTTTTTTCTTTCTTTTAGGAAAAAAACCCTGTTTCATTAACCTTCTTATTGAAAAAAATTGATTACTGGATAAAAAGTTGGGAATCCTTACTCAAGATAGCAGAGAAGGCAACAGTGAGTAATCCACTTATGTAAAACACTGTTGCCTTAACCAGGAAAGTTCTGTTGATTTGCAAAGGATGTTAGGCTTTCCCCATCCCAGAGACTTCCACAGATGGAAGTTTTCACTCTGTTAGAGTGAAACTGATGGCTACAACCTTGACTACTTTGCAATGAAGAATGCAATCCTGGTTTTGTAGTTTCCTTTATTCTTTCTTCTTTCCTACCTCTGGATTTCTTCTGCTCACGTTGTTTACCACCCCTTCTCAGCCATACTTGCTGTCTCCTTCATTTTCCCAGTTTTCTACTGACTTTGCATGCTTCCTATCCATGGACCCATCTCTTAAAGACAGTTTCCAACTAGTTTGTGCTCTTACTGCATGGCAAAATTTTGTTTCAGAGTATTAAACTACTGCATCAAATTCTGCTTTAACTCATCCCAGCTGATCCCATGCTAAGATGTTTATGACTTGCTTAATCTCACAGAACTGTTCTCAATGAACTCTTTGCTGAACTTTTCTGATTATGCCCTTCATGTATCCTTGGAGAGCTCCAGGTATCTTCCCCACCACAAAGTCATTTTTCTCTTTGTTTTTATAGTTCTTTCCTTATGTCTCTCTTCAGCACAATCTTTTTCTTTCAGCCAAATGTGTAACAAATCTCACTTCAGTGGCAATGGCTCAGAAATTTATCTCTGCAAGGTATCATCCTAGCTTATCTTCATCCACACAGCCCTGTACCTTAGCTTGTCTCCAACAAAAAACCAAGCCCCCTTATTTCCTTAAACATTTTTGATCTCTTCCACACTATCTGTACTGCTATTTTCTCTGACATTGAGACTTATAATTGAGGATAGTCTTTGACTTCCTCTCCAACCACACATCCAGCCTGCATTACACTTCTGCCACATCTGTCTCCAAAACATATTTAAAATCTCTCTATTTCTGGCAAAATCTCACATCTGAGGGAGCTGGGCCTGTTCAGCCTCAAGCAGAGATAGCTCAGATGGGACCTCGCCAAAGTCTATCAGTATCTGAAGCAGGGCTGTCAAGAGGAGTCAGGCTCTTCTCAGTGGTGCTGAGCAGTAGGACACAAGGGAGTGGGCAGAAACCGATGCACAGGAAGTTCCATCTGAACATGAGGAGAAATTTCTTTACTGTGCAGGTTACTGTGTACTGGAACATATTTCCAGAGAGGCTGTGGAGTCCTTCTCACTGGAGGTATTCAAGAACTGTCTGGACACAATCCTGTGCAGTGTGGTCTAGGATGACCCTGCTTGAGCAGGGAGGCTGGAGTGGATGACCCCACTGGTGGTTCCTTTCAGCCTTAATCATTCTGTGATTCTGTGATCAAAAAATCTGAACCACCACCTGCTTTGACACCCACTGCACCCACTCTCCTCCTCTTTGGTTCCCCTGACATTCAAATCACTGCTTCTGCATCACAAGCCAATCCTCACACAGCAAATCCTTCTCACATTTTGGAGTCTGTTTTAAATCTCTTCACCAAAGTCCTCCTCCCCAGTATAAAATTCCATTTGTTCCAGTCTTTGCTGTCAGAGCCCAACCAATGCCTTCTCAATTCTCCATCCTAATTTTTTGCATTGCCCATACTGTACCCTATTGACTGCTCACTGCCGTTGCCTACTCTCTTTTTAATGTTGCCTCTGAGCAGGCAGTGGGTGCCTGAAATGCTGTTGAGAGTCATTACCCACTTCTACTTTGAGCACAAAAGCAAATAACAATCAGTGGCATGGTTCTTTGATACACAGGAATAGTCTATTTACATACTGATGGATGGCTACTTGCTTTCATACTTACTGGTAATAGTTCTGGTTTGCCTTTTCACATCTCTCCCTCCATTTCACCAGATCAAAGTATCTCTGTCTTGTGACAGGGATTCTGTCAACCTGTAACTTCAGATAGCATTTTGTAAATTCAAAGCAACTTTTCAATACCACATTATTAGGTAATAAAACCACAAGTATGAGTCATAATTTTTCATGCGCTTAATATCTTCCTACATTTTTCACCCCTTCCCAAAGTTCTTCCATACTATTTTGCCTTAAATAGCTACTTCCCCGTTGAATATATTTATTTTAAAAAACCATCATGAACAGACTAAAAATGTTTGAGATTATATTTATAAAAGTTACATACTATAGCCTAATTATTACAGGAATTACTACTCTCATTTGTATGTAGTACTTATTAACAGCATAAATATAGATTTGGTCAAAGTTTTTCCATGCAGAGAGCACAGCTCATTAAAAAGCTTATAGAAAAGCTTTTCCACTGATATAAAATTTAACAAACACTGAAGAGAAACTCTAGTTCACTTTACTGTTCAAAGCAACTGCATGGTCTTAAGTCTCATTTAATGCTGTTTAGAGATATTGATTGAGCACAGCCTTACTGTTTAACAGGGGCATCTCTGAAGGCAACTGTTGTTCGATGTGTTGAGCCTGCAGTTTTGACGTGGAACCTGTTCAGTGGTTGCCTCACCAATTTAAGTCGTTTGGAAGGAGTCAGTATGAGCAGTGAAGTGTGTAGTGGGAAGGACAGTCTCTAGGTCTAACAGTTTATCACTGCTAGATAATTTTTCAGGATTCAAACAGTCTGTCACATCCCAGCTAAGAAGTGACTTGCTTTTACAATGCCATCCATAGGAGTGTATTGCTGTGCTGATGGTGAAATACACACACAGACGATTAAGGACTGATATCTATGTATAGGGGAAGATATCATCTGTTGAGGCACTAGTAATGATGAGCTCCGTGATAATCTGACGGACTCAAGATATCTGCGAAGACTTCCTGGGAATGAAATGCAGTGTGGATGCAGTGGCTCTAAAGAGATCTCAGATAGCCTGTGATTCAAGCGGGGAACGTCTCTGCCTCTTAGGCATGGCTGTGTAGGGAGCCAAGAACATGCTTCCCAGAGCAATGGCAGGGGCAGGGGACTTTTTGTAAGGGCTTTGGTGGGTTCCTGCTGCTAGCTGTCTTATTACCCAAGTCTTAGGGAGCCCACAGGACTTTCATGTTCTCTTATTGTTATTTAGACACAACTAACAGAACCAATTCCTCCTTTTCCCCTTTTGCATTCACTACATATCTGACTGAGGGACAATACAATGTGCTTATACTCATTCATCCTACAGTAGATATTTTGTAAAATACACAATAATTGGAGCTGATGTAAGGTACATTTTTTGTTCTAGAACATGATGCAACAGCTTAAAAATTTCTTCTGGTGAATGATACGAAATGTTCTGGGGCTTATTGTGTTTTCAGTTTCTCATGTTTTACTAATGTCATAGAAAAAAGCAGCCTTCATGCTATTCCAGAAGAGATCTCCATATAGAGTCACATAAAAAGTTGTTTAAAACTTGATATTTCACAATATGGAAAATATTTGCTTCATCAGTCACACGAACCAAATCCATCTCCAATATGTTAAACATATCTTAACAGTTCCTTTTCTTGCTTTAGACTAACATTCATACCATCAGGAATCAAGACATGAAGAAGTTTAAGTTAACGTGTAAATCACAAAATATACAGGCAGTTAAGTGCCATCCCTAAATTAATATACGCTTTCACATACCAGCTACTCTGGTACTCTACCACTCACTGATGCACTGCTTGCCCCTGCTTGGACAACTCTTAATAGCCAGGTCCAGCAGGAAAAACAGCAGAAGATTCTTGAGAAGCCAGAAGTACAGAAGGAATTTGAATATTGCAGCATAAACTTAGGTCTTGGTTTTTTTTTCTTTTATCCATTGCTTTCTTTTTGTAAGATGGGTATCTCAATTCTGAATTGTTTGTCTCTATCATACTTCAAAGTAAATCACATTTACTTTTGATTTTCACTCACTGTAAGCTCATTGCCCAACCATCGCCCACCTCACGGCACACCTTTGTAGAGTGACACTCCTTGAATATATTGCAACATTGTCATTGGTGTTAAAAGCTCTTGGTCTAATCCCCTTTTCTCCATCCCTCACTTTCCTCAGCCCCCTGTGTCTTCTGCTACACAACATGTATGGGCTTGTTGTCCCACGCACATCCTGCATCGCACTCTGCTTTCCACACCATCCCAGCCTTGGGACTGCTGTTGTTGGTTTCTCCAGTTCCTCCTGCCTGTTTCTCAGTCCTCTTACTGAGGCTCCACATATCACCCATGATCCATCCATCCATCCATCCATCCCTCCTGTGCCAATACCGCGCTCTCCCTGCCACCCTGCAGGAAGCAGTGGGTGTCCTTAGCTGCAGTTGCAGTTTCCTCCACCGAGCCTTCCTATCCTGTGTGGCAACTCAGCCCCCACCTCCTCCACAGCCCCTTGGCATTTGGCACTCAGCTGCAGCTTGGGTTACTGCGTATTTCCCATCAGGGAATTAAGCTCTTCAGAGGCAACACATGCCAATTTTTTTTCACACTAACAGAGAACTCTCTCTATATGTTTGATCCTCATCAGACAGGACTATAAATACCTGAAAGACTGGACAAACTTGTGCGACCATTTTTGGATTACATAGCCTACAGGATTAGACTTCTTGCAAGATTTCCAGAACTTCCTGGTTGGCTGAGTGTAAATATTTTAAAAATAACATCTTAGAGTATTTCAGCGTTTCTGTTTCCTCTATTGGTCAAAAACAGGAAATGCAGAAGCATGTGAATCTCAGGTTTTACTAAACTTCAGAAAAATAGGTTCAGAGAGAGAGCACTTTAAAAAATAAAGGACCAGATTAGAAGCCAGTTTCTATTTTCACCTAAATCAATTCACCCATCTGCTTTAACCAGCCTTCAAAAACAACACCGACCAGAGTATTTAGCATATTTGTAATGTCTGACGGAGATAATAAGCAGAGAGCAGGCTGGTTCCAAAATAGGCTCATGCTCCTTGTGTAACCTGGTGAGTGAACATCCTGACATGCAATTATTTGTTTTTCCACTCCTTACTAGTGCAAAACATTTGAGTAGCCAGGTTTTAATTTATTTCCATTTACAATGTTACCTAAGGACATTTCTTATCTGAGAAAAGCATTACCATTCGAAAGAGCATTTTCCCTCTTCTAACAGCTGCCCGTCCAGTGCTAGTTACCTTATTGCATAATAAAGTTAGGACTGTTTCTTCTCATGTGTATCACTGATCAGCACTGAGTTTCATCTGCCATTTTGTTGCCACTTCCACAGCTCTAAAAAATGAGCACCTAACCTTTACCTTATCATTTATTCCTCTAAAAATGCATTCTGCAAGCCTATCAGTTAACTCTTTCCCCTCACACTATCATCATACTACAAGCTCAAGCATAGCACCACTATGGAAGACATTTGCTTGCAACATTTTATGCTATTTTTCCAATTAGGCTATCAAAAATTTTTTAAGCTTTAGAATTAAGTTTTCTTCTTTTTTATTCTCACTTTGGAATTTTAAGGCTTACATTTCACAGAATTTGAACCCATCTCTCCTGCTGCCTTTTCTGGCATAGGTTCCAGCCTCGGTAAGTTGTGCAATGGGGACACTGCAAAACAAGGATAAAAGAGAAGCTCTGCAGCTGCTACAACCATTTTTGGTTGTGGTTATAATTTCAGCTTCTTCAAATAAGAGAATATTTAAGATCCGACACTATTTGTGTTAATTTTCTGACGCCTGGTTCAGAAATTACCTTTTCTCTACCATCTGCTACAGAAAAAGAACATTATCAAGAATGTGTACAAAACTCAGCTAAAGGTTTAATGGAGTTTGAATAGGCCGATGTTCCCTTGGCACTTTTCTGGAAGTTGTTTTGCCACCAGCTGTTTTTTGGTATCAGTTGAAGTCGATTAGTACAGCAATTCACACAGTGCAAGATGAGGACACTGCTTTCCAGATGTGCTTTCTCACCTTAGAACGACTGGCAACTCAGAGACTTCTGAGCCATAGGTGACACCTCTGTGTTTTAGCAGCTTTCATGGACTGTTTTGAATCAGTGTGAACATCCACAATACGTGGTACAAATGAGTAAGAGCAGTTTATGAACTGAGAGGAGAAAGAGTATCCTTTCACCTTGTACTCCCATTTGTTTATTTCTGTGTTCCCCTTAGCTGTTGCACTGTTAGAGCCCTTGGAAATGCTCCACGCCATTTGTGACTTTTAACATTTCCATCACATCCCACTTAGTTATCTCCTCCTAGACTGAGAAATCCAGAACTATTCCTAGTTCCTCCAGCACAAGTGTTAAATAACCCTTCCCTTCCCTTCCCTTCCCTTCCCTTCCCTTCCCTTCCCTTCCCTTTCATCTTGTTTTTCTCTGAGACTGGGGATGAGTGAGCAGGGATCAATACTGTGCACAATTTTTGAGATGCTCATACACACGGGGTTGCTGAGCAGTTGAATGATCATCATGTTATATGTGGAGTTACAGGATTTTAAATCCATGCCAATCACTTTATATATTTTTAATACCAGCTTTTCTTTAGCATTTTATTGCTCAGACACTTGGTGTTGAGAACTCCTCCTGAAGCTTCTCATGTGCAGTTTGTTTTTACATTCCTGAGAAACTCAGGCCAGCAACATGCTTTGACACCTTGCCATCCACTGCTTTTCTAAATAATTTACAAACATGCAATACCTTACACATAAGTTTCTGTGAGACTTCACTGTAAATATTATTCTGTTTAAAAAATTTACCAGTCATTCAAAGACTATGTTTCCTAACCTTTAATCGTAAGAGGGTAAAACTTTTCCTACCACTTCTTTCATGTCAGCTTAATTCCTTAAGCGCCTCTGTGGAATGATGCTGTTGAAAATGGAAACCAAAAATTTATCAGCTGACCTCCTCTGTGCACATCATCCATGGCTTCTCCAAAGGACTCCAAGAGATTTGCAAAGGATGGCTTCCTGACCACATGCGCAGCGCATACACGGATCCAATTCTGACCCTGTGCCGGGGGAGGCTGATCTGGTGCAGGCAAAAGCAGAACCAAACTGTTGAAAACACAACAGAAGATACTTGCTGCAGTGTTAAAGTAAGTAGGTGCTGATATTTCAGAGATGAAAAAGTGTAGGTGTTAGTGTTAGTGTTGCTGTTTGAAACTGGCATTAACTGGACCATGCTGAAGAGATGTACCCTCACCAAGAGACAATAGCACTGAACAGTATTCAATAGTCAACAAAAAACTTACATGGAAATGCAATTTTATTAGATTATCAGGCCTGAATTTTTTTAACAACTTGTTAATCACCCAGATATAAAACAAACAAAAAGAGTGATCAAAAAATGCACAATATTTAAGTAATTAATAAAATGTCTGTAAAGGAACCTCACAGAGCTTTAGCAAACTTCTTGCATGTAGATGTTCTCCACTGGGCATGGTATAAACATCTGAATGCGAATTCAAAGGTTAATACCTTTACAGATACTAAAAGCATCAGCAGAGTTTTGAATGAAATGTGTTTTCAACCACTAGGCAAGTTTTTTTGAAAAATATATAATTCTTACATAATTGATGGCAGCAGCTAATATTGGTCTCATTATTATTGTCATTTAATTACAGTGCAATTCTCTCCAATATTTTTTCAATGTAATTTAACAAGTTATATGTCATCTGATAGTATTACAAAATGTGCCATTACACAAGCAATTGACAGCTATGCTGCTTTAAAAACATTGGCTACCCAACAGCATAATTTATACAGGTGTGAAAGAAAGTCCTAATGCAAAATGCATACTGGCTAAATCACTGCCAAAAAAAAAAATAAGGAGAAGGAGTACTTCAGCCATAACTGCATACTGTTTTAATAGCTCAGGGAGACTAAGAAGTCTGGATTTTATTTGTCATTAATGTTAAGATCAGAAGGGTTGTCATCTTGACTCCTCTTCCAGTAATGCCTACCTACAAACGTCTTCTAGGGTATCTCATGTATCACCTATCACCCTGCTAAAGAAACAGACAAGTACTGATAGTGATGCTACTGAAATGTTTTGTGTCTACGGTCCAACCTCCAGCCCAGGAAAAGATTTCTGGTTACTTTAAGGGACCACAGATCAAGACTTCTTAGAAATCACAGAATATGTAAGAAACCGTGTTCAGAAACATGAGTGTTTCTGACCTAGCCAGAGAGATGAGTCCAAATTCAATCCTTACTTCCCAAATCAGCTGCAAACTTACCCTGAGGCTATGCAGAAGGAGCTTTGGTGACAAGAGTTTCATTCTGTGCCAGGTCTAAAATACAGATATTTCAAAATTTCTCACAAGGAACTATTTGAAAAACACTCAAGGTCATTCATATTGTCCCATTTTGAAGTCAGTGTTTGCATATATGAGGTAATAAATAATCCATTTTATTAGAGAAAATATAATAGAAAAGCAAAAAATAATTTCAAGTGAAAAATGAACACCTAACAATGTTAAAACGGAGTATTTTGACACTTTTTCCTTTCTTTATTTCTTTCAAAAGAAAATTTAGGTGAAATCAAGTTGAACGTTTGCCATGTAATTTGGTTTCAGCAGAACCACGACTTCTCAAGGAGGTAGTTCTTTACAAATCCTTGTCACCAATTTTTGGCATCCCTCTGTCCCAGACCGCTCTGGATGGCAGCAGCCTTGCAAGTGAGGGGCTGGTGCTCCCTGCCTGCCAAGCTCACAGTGATGTGGCTCTGCTTTACTTACCAAGATTTGCGCCTTTGGGCCATCACTGAAACTGGCAGTCAGAACACCCACTTCTCCTGAGAGAAGAGAGCAGCACTTCACCGTAAAAGAGAAGAGAGCAGCACTTCACAGCAAAAATAGCCTTCTTCAAAAGCAAGACACAACGAAAAATGCCATCTTGATCTTTACGAAAAGCCTGGAGGCTCTCTCATCGTTAACATGGTTAAGAACGTTAGGTAGAACTTCATGTTCCCGTGACTCGCGGGAAAAGGCAGCAGTGTCACATTCACATTACCACTAAAAATAACTGACACGTGTAAAAATAAACAAAGCACCCCTTTGCCTGATATATTTTAACAAAGAGATGAATACTTGTACAGTAGGTGGTAAGCAGAAACACATCATGTTTGATATGAGAACACTTAACTTCGTGGGGACTGAGACAATAACGCTATGCAATCATGTCTCTAGGGTCTAATTTGACTGTAAGATTTAAATAACAATCCTATATTCCACTTGAACTTGAATGTTTTCTGCTCAGTAGGGATGCAGCAGACAATTCAAAGTTTGGAAAGTATATGCAAAAGCTGCATGCTCACTTGTCTTCTTTGACACCTGGAAGAATCTCTAAAAATACAGGGCCAGTGTAATCAGGAACAGCATTTCATCCCTAAATATTGGCCAGGAAGTGAACTTTTGAACACCCACATTTCTATCAGTACTGAGAATGTGCTTTAATTTTTTTCACATTAAGGGCTAAACAAAAATTGCTAAAAGTATTCTATAAATCAGCTCACTAGCCATACATGGTAGAATAGTTCCACACACACAGTTGAAACAGGCATATATCAGACACAGGCCAGTTGATTTTGGAAGTCCTGAGAAGCTTAAAAAAGCATAGAGTGATGCAATAATTTTGCTTTTGGAGTATATCTCCCTGACAGGATACAGGGAAGCTGTACTCATAGTTGAGGGGAAGGTGGATTCATAGTTTTTTACTAACAGCTTACTGGGGAGTAGGAGAACAATAAAATTAGGTAAATTGAGAAGCTGAAAAATAATTTAAAATAAGAAGAAACATTTGTAAGTGTAAGTTTATCCAAGGAGTGCTGTCTGTTCTGCCCTTCGGCCAGCCTTCTGCAGACATTCAAATGGAAAGAAACTCTGTGAACGCTGAGTAAGATAAGAGCACATAGTTGAACATATATTTGAATTGGGATACTTTATGTGGAATTTTCAAGTCAGAATAAGAAACAAGGTGATTTGAGATCTCAAGGTTAGTCCTGATTTTTTGTCATTTGTTTCACTGTATCTTTCTTTTTGCCTGCTGTAAAAATGAATGTCCACATGAACAGATCAAATTCACCAAATTATATTCCTGCTCTGCTTTGGATAGTCTTAAACAATTGCATGAAGTAAGCACCAACTTGAAAATGTTCTCCCCAACTTCAGTTTTTATTCCGTTTTCTTAGCAAAACATCCCTTATCAATCTTAGGCTCCCTTTCCTTCACAGTCAGACCCCCCACTAGTCCTGTATCTCTCTTCTGAAGCTGTCTGGATCCATTTGATATCACTTATGAAGGATGAAGCAAAAAAAAAACCCTCTTCATCTCAATGCAAAACACTAACACCCATCACCAAAACTGTTATGGGCCAAATGAAAATCTGGTTATGAACGACAAAAACGGGTAATGAGCTGAGGAGTTTGAATTACATGACAGGCCTCTGGAAAATGTTGCAACTAATATTTTTACTAATTACCACAGAACAAATGTTCTCTAATAATAAGAGAGAGCTAATGCAATTGGGTTTTTAGATCATGTGGAATGATGAATGACTGAGAGACTTGAATTAGAATTAGGCCTTGAATTTCCTGAAGTCTAAAACTTGAGAAGCTTGTCTTTCAAGCCAAAAGTGGGAACAAACCCTAGATGCATAAAAAGATAGTGCCATATGACCAGGGAACAGAAGGTATAGTAAATGAAAGAAAAAAAGAGAATGTTTTGGCCAGTATTGGTTCATTAACCTAACCTTTAAAGTTTGCTGCATTTTAGAACAGGTTTTGCGGGAACAAATAAATAAAGGCATGGAGGTGAGGGAACTATTGGATATAGTGCATGATTGGATATAGTGCAGTAGGATATATAATAAAAGAAGAGAGATCTAGGCAGACCAGCTTAATAGCTTCCTTTGATAAGATAGCTGATTTTCTAGACAAAGGAAAGGGAGTCAGTGTCATCTATCTAGACTTCAGTAATACACACGGTAGGGTGCCACATGGGAAATCATTTGTTAAGCTGGAGAAGATAGGGATTAGTAGAGGAATTGAAAGATAGGTAAAGACTGTCTCAAGGAACGACAGCAAAAGATAGTGTTGAAAGGAAAAGTAACGTGAGGGTTACCAGTTAGCAGTGGAATTCTTTATGGATCATTCTTGGGTCTGATCTCCTTCTTATTTCAATTAAGATCATGACACAAATATTTGGAATGTGGCGATACTGCATAGGTTGGCACTATTAATACACGGTAGAGAAGGACATCATGCAGAAAAAGGCTGGATGACAGTAAGGACAGGTGTAATAGGAAAGGGATGAGAAGCAGTATTTTGAAGATAATGAAGCTAGTCACTTATCCCCAAATGAAGATAATGCATTTGGAAACTAATAACAAAAATTAGGAATCAGTTAGAAAAGACTGAGCTAGAGGGGGACCCCAGGTTAGCTGTCTGTCACACTACAGCTGAGAGCAAGCAGTGAGATACCACTGTAAAAAAGGGCACACAAGGAATGCGTCAGGAGATGTATTTTAGTTGTATAGAGGAGGAGTAGCTCCATTATGAAAATCTCTACTGAGACCTTGCTGTAGGTGTTAATACGGTCCTGCTAAACAGTCTCAGGCAAGATAAATCAAAATAGGACCAAGTGCAGAGAGGGCTAACCAAAATGAAAGAGAAAATAAAGACTAAACCAACAAGTACTCAGTCAGGGATACGTATAAATACTGAGGCTGTCATTAGAAGAAAACCACATGTACCTTTAACTCACATTCAGGATGTAAGCTTTCTTTTTCAAGTCTGTAGTAAGACTCTGACCCTTTGTGTCTCCTGTGTGATGGATATTACCAGGAGTCAGTGCTAAAAACTGGTCAGACGGCAGGGAGCTACTTACATCTTTTAGGGAACTTGTCCCATTACATATACATATATAAAAAACATTTAGACGTAAATGTGAACCCATCAGGGCAGGGATCTTTTGTTTGTCTCAGTTTCATATAGTGCCTCCTTCTAAGGAACACTGGCATTCTAGCACACCTTTGTGATCAAATGAGTAACAGAAGCAACAGCAGGGGACCCGTTTTGGAGCCCTGCCAGTGGTCATCTATTGGCCAAGACCAATGCCCCCACCTCTTGCTAATGACACACCTCATTCCACACCAGCCTTACAAGGTATCAGGTACTCACTGGTATTACAAACTGTTACCTCTCTCAGAGTGATACAAAGACAACAGGTCATCTAAAAAATCTGATTCATCTTTTCTACAATCCCGACCTGGATAATGACTTTGTAGGTGATTTCCTATTAAAACAGCCCAATTAGCTCTTTGGAACATGTCAGCACCATTTCAAGCCTTGGAATAGTATCTTATTACTTCACAATGAACATGTGCAGCCTTGCTTCTGAAAAACACTTCTGGAACCTTTAATAACTTAGAAAGAGAGGTGTAAAAATGACCTTGGAAAACCCTCCATAAAGTTAGTGGAACAAAACCCCTCTTGCCATGCTTTTAAATATATCCCATCAAATTCTACTGGAGGAAGGAACTAGCATTTCAGGTCCACAGGCTCTACAGAGGAAAAATACCTATTCCTGCCAACTGTAACATCTGGAAATTCTGAGCCATATTCTGCTACATATTTTCAGATTGTTTTCCCTGTTATGGGAAACCCAAAATTGCTGGTGTGGTGTATCCTGTAGTCTGTTGCACAGCAGTGGGTGAAAGCAGGTTTGGTATAAAATGACTGAGTTAATGTTTACTTACCAGGATCTTTTGCCACATTAGGATAGGCGCCCCCAATATCTGTGACACTTGGAGGTTAGGTCACTGCTGAAATAAGCTAGTCACATTTAAGTATATTCTTTCCATTTAATCATTGTGAGCAGAAGTCCAGATATCCAGCTTTTTTTCCTGCCATTCTCTCAGCAGTGTTTTTTTACAGTTTAAGAAATCATACAGAGATAATTAATAAGCTATAAAAAATCCAAAGACTTAGGTTATCATTTCCCTTGGTTTAAAGATAAGCCATTGCAGAGGAAAGGATGGCAGTGCAAAGACAGCATTCTCAAGAGAAGTGAACTGAGATGACATCCTGTGGAAAAAAAAGAAAAGCCTTTTAGGCATGATCTCAGTTAAACAATCCTTTTAGGTAGTTTTGTTAGAATAGAAAATTTTACAGCAAAATTAAAGTGGACAAAAATAATTTGTCATCTTTCAGCAAAACGAGCCAGGAAAGAGGGGAGTTCCAATATTTACCCAAAGAGACAGCTGTATTCAACGGATTTTTTTATAATAATATTATTTGGTAGCAAGGAACTTACCATGGCTGAATGTAAAAAAGTATTTTTTGATGAGTTAAAGAGATTAAGAAAAATCAGGCAGATTTTGACAGAGAATGGTGTGTAAATGAGAGGTGTTATCAGTATGAATCTGGCAGCTCCATTTTTGTTATGGTGAAAAATATCAGTATTATTTACTAAGAAGATTAGGGCTGAATTGGAAGAGAGGCTGGTTGTTTGGAGATTGAGATAAGATAAAGGATTTTACCTTCTATGCACAAGCCAAATGCAATACACACAGGACTGTTATCTCCAGCTCAGGCCTAGCAGAGGTGTATTAAGATGTACATTGTAATTACCAGTGGCAGGAGTAGATTTCATAAAGGCTATTTTAAAACCGAATAAAATGCTGGCCTTTAATTATACAGCTTTGAAACATTTTTCTTAGTTAATTGCAACAGGAAAAAAAAATCCACCTAATATTTGAAACTGATTCTTGCAGAGAAAGCACAAGCAGAGCAGGCAGTCTTTGCCTGATCTGCACTTGTTTTGCTGTCTGGCTTCATTCTGTGATTTGAATCACAGAGACAACTGAGACTGCTAAACACCTTCCTCATTTTCCCCCTGTTATCCAGAAAGCAAGATTAGCAAGGATTGGGGAAGATGGGGGCTGGAAGGAGGGGGGAAGAATAAAACTCCCTTTCATGACATAATTAATTAGTTCCAAAAATGAGCTGTGCACTTGCGAATCTCTCATGGTTGGCAGTGACTGTTCCAGCTCCCAGTACTCCCAGTGGTGTCTGAGGGGTTGTGAGGGGCAACATTATTTTTACCACTGAGAAGTATCCGCAGGAGAAGAGCAAACCAAGTTGTATGTTTAGCACAAAGCCTGTTTGGACCTGGGTTGGAGCTCACACAATCCTGCTGCTGTCAATGAGCAGAAACCAAGCTGGTAGTTTTTGGTGGAATTAAAAAACCCCTGAACTCCCTCTCTTTTGGATGTTGTTATTGTCATATATCCCACAATAGCAGCATACCTCACAACAATCCTCTTCGGCTCTTGTGTTAAGAAGTGGACAGGAAGGAACCTCAGGCTGCCCAGGAACTGCCACGAGGCACTGACACAGTGCATGCCCCCTCCGTGCTTCCATTTCTGCTTTGACTATGAGGATTATTACTGCCATGTTTAGCACTTACAGTGATGATCATCAATTGCTTTCCCACTTTCCCACTATGGGGAACATATCTGTGTTCAAAAACCTTGCAAAAACACTTCCATGTGGTGAAAACTCAAAGGTCTTTTGCAATTTCCATTTCCACACCAGCAAAAAGCCTTCATTACATCCACATCTCTAGTTATTTTAAAATCCAACATCATAAGCATATGTAATATAACAAGTGTATGTAGTCATTAGCAAATTCCTCTGTGGAGTTTACTATTCATATTACTAAAGGCAAATAAATGCTCTTAGACTTGAGAATCCTGAAGAATATGTTTGGGTTTGTTTTGGTGTTACTTTTCTGATGGAAATTGTGAAGGCTGCAGTTACACAGCTGGTTCTTCATGCTATGACTGCTATAAGCAGCTAATTAAATTATTACTGACTTTCTATTGCTCAGTGAGTTGCTTTTGGTAGCACTACTACATATGACCTTCAGTTTTGCTGTTTGTAGAAGGTTACAAAACCTTGCCCAACCAGCCTGGTCCATTTCCCTGTAACAGTGCTGAAAAGCATGATGAGATACTAAAAAATGTGTAATTGTATCACAAAAGAAAGAAATTGTGGAAAACTACAGTATTTTTCACAAAGACACAATGCAGATAAAGTCCTCTTAAAAACTATGCATAATTCACTGGCTTTCTAAGGTGCTGTCCTCTCTACATGCTGGGGAGTCCCTTCTAGTGCTTGAAATATCTGCATCTCAGACACAAGCTGCTAGGAAAACTGGGGGTGGGCACCACTGTGGATCTTGCATAATCCCCTGCCTTCCTTCCTTTGATCTACAATGTTTGGTTTCTCAATATCTGTGGGAAGAGATCCCAGAATATATCAAACCACATGATTTCACCCTCTTTGTTTGGAACTAAAAACACACATAGCCATTAAAGGCAACACAACATTTGCTTACAACTCAACTACACCGATCAAATCCAAGCAATGTACCAGCACAGATGGAGTAGGAAAAATTTTGTGCAATTTTCCCTGAAGGAAGCTGGACTTTGGAATTCTGCCCATAATAGCAATGCTTGGATGCATTGTGTCCACACTGCTGTGGTCTGCTGGTCTCATAAGAGGTTGAGGTGCTAATTTGTAGGCAGAAGCTACGAATTATAGTCATTCTGATGTGTCAGAAATTTCACCAAAGACTAGTTTAGTCTATAGGATGCCACATTCAGCATTTTAAGGGTGCTGTGAATCTGGTCTATGTCTTGGTGTAAATTTTAAGTCACGATTTTTTCTGTCTATGTTAATGGCAAAATAATTTCAGCACTATTGTTAGGCTATAGTGGACCACAGAAGGCAACTGCTTTTGTTAGTGGGTAATTTTGTTCCTAGAAACGCAAACTGTGCACCAAAACAGTCAAACCATTCTCTGATCCCTGTCTTGATACTGAGCCAGTGCAACTCCTTTCCCCTCTCCTTTTGTCTAGACAGCAATGTTCCTAGCGATGAGGTTTTGAAAATCTTGCCCTGGATCAATTTAACAAGAATCATATTTAAACAGAAGTGGCAAATAATTCATCCAGCTTCATAAATGCCCAGAACAAACAAGGTCCACATTCTGGTCTGTAAAATGATGCTCTTTCTCTGTGCTTCCAGCCAGTTTATTCTGAAATAAAACTACAGTGTACTAATAGACCAGGATCTATTAGACTTGTTCACAGTTCCTCTTTCTTAGTTATTAGTAGCCAGGAAGTGTAGAAAATTGCAAGTACAGTAAACACTACATTCTGTTGTAGAATAGTCATCCATCCATGAACATAATGCTAAACACAGAAATACTACAATGTTTTCGTAAACTGGATAAATTGTACTTTAATGTGCTTTTATGGAAAATGACCACTTAGAGAACAAATGCATTTGTTCCATGTAGGTACCCACAGACTTCTTGCAGTGTAGGATATGTCTGGTTTGCTTTTAAAAGCAGAAGTAAACAACAGAACTTTACATTAAGGTTAGAACCATAAGCAAGAAAACACGGTGAAACCAAAGACAACTTCATTTATCAGCCGTGTTTGCTTTTTCCCCCCCCAACAAAACCTGACCAAAATGGCAAATTTCTTAAATTAAAAAAAAATTCCACACCAAAATGCATAGTAGTTTTGCTGATTAGGGGTAACAGAAAGTTGCTGATGNGTATTTTTAAGAGTTATACAACAAATGCTGAATAAAATACATATAGTCAGGTTAGTTGAAGCAATTAAAATTTTTAGTATGGTAACTAGAGTAAGAATGATTACATTCGTAATCCATATCATAGGAAGAAGACTTGGAAAAAGAACAGGTGATGGACAGTTGTATAGACCTAGAAATACTTCTTAAGCAAAATTTAAGCCTACTTTGTTTCTNAGGATATGTCTGGTTTGCTTTTAAAAGCAGAAGTAAACAACAGAACTTTACATTAAGGTTAGAACCATAAGCAAGAAAACACGGTGAAACCAAAGACAACTTCATTTATCAGCCGTGTTTGCTTTTTCCCCCCCCAACAAAACCTGACCAAAATGGCAAATTTCTTAAATTAAAAAAAAATTCCACACCAAAATGCATAGTAGTTTTGCTGATTAGGGGTAACAGAAAGTTGCTGATGGAACGGTAACTAAGTGGATGCTGTCAGGAGCTGTGCACTTCCTGTGTGGTGCTGAGCACCCATTGCATACTTCAGGGTGCTTGGAGCATTCAGCACCTTGGAAGCTAAGATCTTTAAAAGAAGGCTACTTTGCTTTCCTTGAAGCAGAGTTGTAGTTAGAAATGCAATTTTATATATATATATATATATATATATAAAAATATAATATGTGTATATATAGCTGGTATTTTTAAGAGTTATACAACAAATGCTCAATAAAATACATATAGTCAGGTTAGTTGAAGCAATTAAAATTTTTAGTATGGTAACTAGAGTAAGAATGATTACATTCGTAATCCATATCATAGGAAGAAGATTTGGAAAAAGAACAGGTGATGGACAGTTGTATAGACCTAGAAATACTTCTTAAGAAAAATTTAAGCCTACTTTGTTTCTGGTTTGAAATTTCTAGTGACTTGCAAAGCTTGCAGTTTCAGCCTTAGCTATGCAAGTCACTTAGTATGCTAGGGTTGTCTTCAAAATTTCCTGTCTGCACATCTGGGGGGGAATAAAAGATATCTCAAAGGCCATAAGGCAGAAATCTAGTCTCTAACTTTGGCTGAGAGTGACAGTGCTGGTCATGTCTTTGTGGGCTCAATGTGCTGTTCGCTTGTTGCAGAAAAAGAGGATTCCTTACTGTTCCAGCTATGATTACATGCTCAGATATTATCTTGATGGCTTTAAGAGACATCCATGTGTGCAGTGGGGTGCAACTGGTTGACACAAAATAATATTTTTTCCAATTTGTACCATGGTGACAGTAATTCAGACAAGAAGATGATTTTGTGTTCTACTGTAACATTCTACCTGGCCAATAATTCCAAGATAATACAAAGACTTTTCTGTATATATATATATGTATATATATATATATATGTACATATATATATACACACACACACACATGTACTTATGTATTTATAAGCCCAGTAAGGGAAATGTAATTCCTCATATAAACAGACTCTGCTGTGCATAAAATTATTGCTTTTACTCTACAAATATGATAAATATTTGTCAAGAAGTTTGTTGTTGTTGTTGTTGTTTTATGTATTTATGTGCAAATGAACTCCACCGCAAATCAGTGACTTATTACACTCTATATTAATGTGTGACATGTTTCAAGTACTGTCTTTTTTTTCTATAAACATGAGATGTGATCTTGGTGTGTACTGAGAACCTCTGACAACCAGGTCTTTGCAGGGGGTGCTCAGGAGTATCTTAAAAATTCAACATTTATCTAGTTTGCACGTCTTGAAAGGACAGAATAGATCAAATAATTCTTAATTTAAGTTACTGAATTACCTGCCTCTATCCCCGGTTTTGGTAAACTGCAATGAGGTTTCTGGGGAAAACGGTATCCCCAAGGAACCAAAAAATAAAGAAGACATGCCTTTTCCTACCTAGCCCATTCAGCTAAGGGTTGAGCACACTCTAAAAAGTGTTGAGTGTTTTCAAATCCCAAACATCCAAAAATTTATGGACTAATGTCTATTTCACTTGGCCTGGAGACTACTGGTTTAAAGGTCATAAGTGAATTGGAACAAAAATATCCCATATTCTCACTTGAATTTTAGGATTTCTGTGCATATTGTGTGTCCGGGACTGCTGGCTATCAAATACATGCAGAGTATATTTACAACATTCTGCCTCCCTAGTATAATGTATACATAATTAGTAATGTTTCACTAACATTAACCAATAAGCAGTAAGCAGAGATTTTGCAAGCGTTTGTGATAGTTTAGATAATAAATTGGATTGATTCCATCAGACCATCAATCTCAACTCCATATTTGGCAGAGATCTCTAGCAATGTTTCTTAGAAAATTGTTGCATAAGTAAATTTTGGAAATCCAAACCCAACTACGAGTAATATTTAATGCAAATATTGCCATGGGCTTTTTACTGAATGACAGAAAGATAGTTCACATTTTCAACCTTGTGGGGTCCTGCACCTTGCAAATGTGCAAAAGTGCACCAGTCAAGTGGAATAATGTACAGCAGTCACCACTTCCAATTGCTTCCTCCAGTTTATGGGTCTTACATCATATTTATCAGACTCGTCTCCAGACAAGAAGAGAACTTCAGCCACATTCTTTGGACACCTGAGTAAAGTCATATGCTAAAGATAGATCAGCACATTGAAAGTTTTCACTTAATTTTCCTTTTCCTAATGGGCTTGCATAGATTTTGAACAAACACAGAACCTTTGCCTATCCCATACTTGTAAAGTATCTCAAGAAAGGGAACGTTATGGTGCAAGATTACCTTTTGCTAGATGTTGAAGACAAAGAAACACAAATCCACACACCTCCACCTAGCAGTACCTCATGAGCCTCAGTAATGAAAACAGCTGTGTTCCACGGGATCTCCATCAGTAGCAAGGAGATGGATGCACAGGGAAAAATTCTCGGCCAAGCTACATCTGGGTCACCGTCCTGAAAGACAAAGTTAAGGGAATAGAGAGAAATCAAAGTGATTGAGGTGTTCTGCTCACTTTCAACATTTCTCCTTTCACACTCTGTCCCCAAAGACAGACAGATATTTCCAGTACTACTGACTTTCTACTGGAATAGACACAAATACCTCTCTTTTTAAGCAAGCAGTAGGCAGTGGCTCTGTAGAGCCTGTATCAAGGTGAAAATACTCATTTGCCTTCTCCATCCAGAAAGGCATGAAACTTCCCTATGAATTGTGGTGTAGAGTTTTGGCCTGTACCTGGAGCATCAGGAACAGACAACAGCTGAGAAGTGCTCAGGAAACCCTTTGTGTGCATTCTCCAAACAACATCCTGGCTGCCTTTCACGGGTACGGAAAGCTCAGTCAAATCTCATTGGTTTTAGCTAACAGCTAACAAGAAATTTCCTCACAATGTGAGGAATTCACACCAGCGTCCAAGTGAAGACAGCTAGGATTAACCAGATGTCCACCAACCCAAATAAATCCACTCACTGGGATTTTGCAGTGGGCATAGATGCTTTAATTTGCCTATTGAACAAATTGTGCCTTTATGATATAACCAGTTAGTTTCCACATGGCAATTCTATTGCCAGTGGTCTCTATTGTTGCAAATAATGTAAACACTTATTGTATAAATTACTGCTTGTCATTTGCAAACAAAACCTTGGAAGACGTGTTTAGGAATCACCTTGCAGTTGAGGACAAAAGATCTCTGTTAAGATGTACTAAACCAGCAAGAGAGCAAGCTGCTGGCAACAATTTATTTTACCTCAAGGCATTTTGGACGACTCAATGTTCTATTAAACACTGAGCATGAACCATCAAAACAGATGCTGTCTGGCAGATACGTCTCAGCCTAGTACTGTTCCAGGACTTACGCACTTAATCAGCATCTTCTAGCAGACCGGTTTTTTGAGCCGCTAACCGGCTCCATTTTAAATGAAATGAAAGCCAAAGACTTAATCCAGCCATCAATGCCAGCAGAAGCCTTACATGCCCACTGCACTCTTATGTTGTATTAATTACACCAAAACAAATCCTTCCATCTCACCTAAAAATGTCTCAGCTATGCAGTTCTAACCTTGATCCATAACAAATGCTAGATCATTTTCCATCAGTAACCAAAGATCTTGAACTCAATCACATTAACTGAGAACTTTCATTCTTACTCATAACCTACACAGCTCTGAAGCTGTCTGCATTTCTCTATACAATCATTTCACCTGTCTCTTCTTACCCATCTTGCTAAGGAATCAGTTCTCACATTTTTCTATCACTGCTTCCACTGCTACCATTATTTCAGTGAGTATGAAGTTCTTGCCAGGACTGGAGTGCATTTCACAAACATTATCTTATTTAGATAAGGGAGTCTGTCAACCCAGACAAGTTACAGACTAACTAGGTTGCACTTCAGCAGGGCAATGACTCGATTTAGCCCTTTGTTCATTGGGAATAACAAGACATTAAGATCCTTTGCTGCTGTGCTAAAATGTCAGGCTCAAGGAGAGCATAATTTTGTCAGGCAGTGAGAGGCTGGCTACAACCATCTTGCTGACCAGATGTGTAAGGGGCTGTGAAAGAGAGGTGAGGTCGGTGTTCACTTGCTTTCATTTGCAAAGGTGCCCTCCTCAAGGTAGGTATAGGATGTATCTTTTTCCTTTTTTTTCCTTGGGGGGCTGCCATGCATCTACATGCTGTGACAGTCCCAAAGTCGACACAGTGTCATCTTGATGAAGATGAGATGAATCCCTGCAGAGTCCAGGAAGCTTTGACTGTGAGCAATTACATTTGATAGGACTCCTGAGGGGAGGTTCTGGCTTCAGACACTCTGACATGGTGCTGACACAACACCTTCAGCACAGGGAAGATGCACAAACTTTCAGGCTGGCAGGAGCAGGCTGCAGTAGTCTGAAATGCACTCAATGGAAACTTCATGGAAAGGGACAGTAGAAATTAAAATTAAAGTAGAAATTATCAAGACTGTCACTGGTGATTGGGCAATGGTGTTTATGCCATGTTCAACCCATTTGAAATCAAACAAAGCCGTGTAGCCCTTCTTCCCCCTAAAAAAGTGTCCAAATCACTTTTTGTGATCCAACTCACTATGTTGTTCTTTTTGCAATTTCTCATGATAGGCAATTTAACATTTGGAACAGTGATATGCAAAAATAGATTATATAACATAACCTGAGGGAAAAAACCCTCTAACTTCAGGCATTGTTTTTCATATGGAAAAACTGCAAGCCTGTGATGATTCTGATTGAGTGATTGATTGAATGATTACCCTATAATGATACTTTACTGCTGTGCTTGTTAATCTAATAACTTGTTTACACTAGGCCCTTAGAGGTAAGATTATAAATACACAATGCATCAAGGGTGATTGTATTTTTTGCCTAATGCACAGAGAAGTTGTGTAAAATGGGTAGTTATGTGTATTTTATCAAGCTACAATTTCATTAGGTAGATGAGACTTGGCCACTGCACATAAGTCCTTGTACTTCTTACTCTAAGAGTGCCACTCAAAAGAACAAAGTTTGTTGTAAGATAAAAAGAATCACCACCTTAAATCTTGTCTCTCTTGTATGTATATACATTCATGTATGCTCCAGCACACTTTCATGGCCAAGGGTGTATCTTCTCTGATAATGGTGATAATAGGAGCCAGTTAGGAATAGCAAAGCTATTTTTCTTATGTATTAGCTCTTCCAATTCTGTATAATCCTACTAGCATGATTCTGTAGTATTTAAAGTTTTTTTAACTAAAGATTATATTTTCAAAGTCAAAATAGGATAAAATTAGTGCATTGTACCCAGTTGTTGCTGCTTTCTATAGTAGTCTGTCATACATATTGAACAATACCATATGAATGTAATTTTGAGAGGTAAGAGCTTGATTCTTTAAAAAAACACTTACATGGGCAGTATGAGCTCTTGCTGAGGATCTTCAGCATGTGAATATCATGCATGCAGTCTCATTAATAAAGAAAAGCTGACTTCCATGGATACACAGGAGTGTGTGGGTGGAGTTCTTGCATGTGAGCTTTTTTTTCAGTACTGAAGTCCATTCAGCTGCCAAGAAAACCATGTCTTACCATACCATTTGTATATTCCACTTCTTGGGGAATAATATCTGTATATCTGGTTTGCCAGTGTCAATAGGCAAGTGCTGTGGTTTAGCCCCAGCCAACAATCAAGCACCATGCAGTCACTCATTCACTCTCCCCTGGAGGGATTGGTGGGAGAATCAGAAAGGTAAAAGTGAGAAAACATGTGGGTTTGGTTGAGGACAGCTTAATAGGTAAGCAAACACTGTGTGCACAAGCAAAGCAAAATAAGGAATTAATTCACTACTTCCCATGGGCAGGCAGTTGTTCAGCCATATCCAGGAAAGCAGGGCTCTGTCACACGCAACAGTTACTTGGGAAGAAAAAATTCCGGAACTCCAAACATCTCCCCCATTCCTTCTTCTTCCCTCAGCTTTATATGATCAGCATGATGCCACATGGTATGGAATATCCATTTGGTCAGTTGGGATCAGCTATCCCACCTGTGTCCTCTCCCAGCTCCTTGTGCACCCCCAATCCCCTCACCAGTGGGGTGAGAGGCAGAATAGACCTGGACTCTGTGTAAGCTCTGCTCAGTAATACCAAAAATATCTATGTATTATCAACACGGTTTCCAGGACAAATCCTAACCACAGCCCTGTTAGTAGCTACTACAAAGAAAATTAACTACATCTCAGGTAAAACTAGCATATTATCCAGCCTTTATTCCATATCATTTATATCAAGCAAACCCTATGGCAAGCACAGGAGCCTGTCACAACTAAACAGCAGTAACAGTTATAAATTCAATCTAGCACATTCTAATCAAATCTGTTAAACCCTCTGAATCCCATGTGGGGCACCAAAAAGGACAGTCATGGTTTAATCCTGGCTGGCAACTAAGCCTCACACAGCCACTCGCTCACTCCCACTGGTGGGACAGGGCAGAGAGCAGAAATGGTGAAAGTAAGAAAACTCGTGGGTTGAGATAGAGACAATTTAATAGTGAAAACAAAAGCCATGTGTGCAAGCAAAGCAAAACAAGAAATTCATTCACTGCTTCCCATTGTCAGGCAACCAATATTCAGCCACCTCCAAGAGAGCAGAGATCCATCATGCATAACAGTGACTTTGGAAGACAAACATCATCACTCCAAAAATCTCTCCCTTTCTTCTTCTCCCAGTTTTTTACGCGGACCATGATGTCACACAGTATGGGATATCCATGGTCAGCAGGGGCCAGCTGTCCCCACTGTGTCCTCTCCAAACTCCTTGTGCATCCCCAGCTCCCTCACTGGTATTGTGATGAAGCAGGGAAGGCCTTGGTGCTGTGTCAGCTCTGCTCAGCAATAGTGAAAATATCCCTGTACTACCAACACAGTTTCCAGCACAAATCTAAAGCACAGCCCCATACTAGCTACTATGACAAAAACTAACTCTATCCCAGCCCAAATCAGCACAGTGAGTGCTTTTGGCCACTGGCAATGAGTGGGGTTTGGGAAGAGAGTTTTCTGTAAGTCTTGCAGGTCCATCTGGGAATGATGGATGACTTTCAGCAGCAAAGATTTTCTAACAAATGACATTCCAAAACAGAGTCTTACAAAGTACTCATAGCTAATGCCAATAATTCTCCCTTTGCCAGTTTAAATATCCTTCTCAGTCTTTCACACTCTCACTGGTACAGTACACTGGCAAAATCACCCAGCTAATGTCACCACTCCTTGTAGATAAACATGTGTGAAGTGTCAGGCATAAGGAGGAGATTACAGAACATGTACTTCTAAGTACCACTTATGAATACAACACATGTAGCTCATGGAAATGTTGACATCACCTAAAGAGGAAAGCAAGACTTACAACCTCAGTGGATTATATCATTAGCCAAACTGGAAAGCAATCATTCTTTACAGCTGCAAGAGTCTGTGTCTGCCCTGAACCTCCTGTTTTCCTGAGGAAAAGTATATCACTACATTAATATAAACATTTTGACTGTGGAAGTTCCACAAAACACATGTGACATACACATTTTAAATACAAGCACTTTGCAGGTTGATAGATTTAATCACCTCATTCTTGCTTGAGAAAGAAATGCCGCTAAGCACGGGAAAGAGGGTGAGGAGTGTGGATGCAAACACAGACAATTTCCAGAATGCACACCACTGTGGATGTGGGTACGAGCCAGTCAGGTTGCTGCAGTGGCACACAGAGGCTTCCACTGGCTTTAGCAGCTCAGAGAGGTTGTGCAGCTCAAGGCAGAGCATCCCTGTCCCAGAGAGCTTGCAGTCAAATTATTCAGGCAGCACACAATAGCTGGAAAACAGAAATTATAAAATCAAAGATACGTGTGCCTGCTGTCGTTGAAGGCATCTGCACCCCTTCCTGCCCCTCTCCATTCTCCTAACAGTATTAAAATCTTCTGTGCCAACTGTGAGCCCAGGGTGCTTCCACCAGTTGTTGCTGCAGCAGATGTGGCTTTTGCAGAAATGGCTGAATAATATGAGAGCCTTACAGATGTGCCCACTGGGTGTTAATTTGTGTTAAAAACAGACTGTGATGTCCAGACAGGCTACCAACCAGAAACAGGGTGCAGGCTGGTGACAACAAGGAGGCAAGGCTGCTGCTTGATGGACCTAAGCTTAGAGCAATGAGAAGGCATTAGGAAAGCAGGAACGAGCACAGCTGTGTACTTGGAATACTAGGCATAACTAGGGCTGGTTTTCTGTGTGTATCAAAGAGACAACATGTGCTCAAGAGCAAGAAAGACCAGAAAGAAAGAAGAGCAAGATTTAGATTAGAGTTTTCTTTAGATTAGAGTTTTCCTTGTTTTGCTACCAAAAGGAAGGTGGATTTGGCCACTTATTTGGAGGGACAAAATGGTAGGTCAGCAGGTCTATGGTCACAGGAATGATAGCAGTATTGGTCAGCGTAATGAAGCACAGGAGACAAAGTAGAGCCAGGGTACAGAGGGAAGCAGAAGAGGTCAGTTTTGGCCATACTGAAGATGAAGCATCTTCAAAAGAGGTGAAAAGCAGACAAGAATTGTGGCAATGATTTAAGGAACTGCACCAGACTGAAAAGTAAATTTGCAATTTTCTAGAAGAAAAATATTTCAAACACTATTGTCTGCAATTTTTTTCTCCAGGTATGATTTGATGAATTTTTTCCTCAAGGCAAAAACACTTTTTGCTTAAAGCTGTTAGTGAGATGAGGTGCTTGTCATGGAGGGTAATGTAGAAAGTGAGAGGTCGGAAAGGACTAGTGCTTCGTGGGAAAAGGGTAAAGGATATAACCTTTGTAGGGATTAGGAGAGCTGATCCAGGGTTTGCTAATGACAGAGGAGAAAAAAAAGCCAACCAGCTCTTTTGCTGCATACCTTTGCAGCTGAGTCAGGCTAAAGCAGTGGAGAAGGAAAGGCATCCATAGGGAACAATGCACAAGTTGCATCTGGGTGTGTGACTGGATGTACAAGAGAAATATCGGGAAAAGATGTGCATGGAAGTTGCAATCGTCAGTGACACTCTTCTAAACTTTGTTCTCAGCATGTGCAAAGGACATGGAAAAGAAATGTGGAAAGACTATCTGAATCTGAATGGCTGGTGGCTAGGGAGAACTGATGCAGCAGGAAAGAGAGTAAGAGGAGAAGGGAGGGAGGTCAAGCAACAGCCAAAGGATGCAGTGATGGAGCAGGAAGAGCTGAGAACATGAGGGGATCTCAAAACAGCCAACATGCCAGCTTGTGAGAGCACAGTGTGGGCACCTGTACCCTATGTTATACTGAGCCCAGTGTAAGTGCGACACGACTGCAAAAAATATGGTGTAAGGCATTTAAATAGGCCTGGATGACAGCAATGAGAACGTTTGAGATGCAGAGGATTTAGTAACTCAGAGCTCTGGGAGCAGTCTTTCACAGGATTTTGAGTACAACAGAGGTCAGTAAAATTATTTGTGTTCTTCTGCAAAATTCTCAGTACCTCTATACGTCAGGCCTAAATTAAAGTCCAAAGGCAGTATTTTCATACACTTCTCAGCTTCACCCAGAATTTCGTGGGTCTGGCATTCAGTTTGCTATTTCTTGGACAGTGTCACACAGGCAAGAGTGGAGCAAAACCCTGATTCCTCTTTCTAATCTTTGACTTCCAGACTTTTTCTTCTGTCAGTTTGTACTCCCTGTAAGATCATCACTTACGTAGGTAATATTGAACACCTCTTCAAAAGTAGTACACAGCCTCTGCCCTTACTGGGCACTGAACAGGACTGAAAGTGAGTATTTTGTTTTTCTTATTTTATATTGTGTAAAAACTTGAAATTTCCCAGTTCATTGTTTCTGCCTAATTTTTAACAGACAAAGAAGAAAATTACCTGGAATCTCTGAGGCCAGTTATTAAATGGAGGTAATCCAATCCCTATTTCTTGTCAGACAGAACAATGCCATTTATTCTGTCAATATGTTACTTAAAACCAAAATGAACCACATAAAAAACCTGACTTTCTTTTTAGAGTGAAGTACACTTTGTATCCACTTCATTTCAGATGTTCTCCTGGCTAGCAGTGCAACAATACTTTACCAGAAAAAAAATTGACTATTTCGACTCACAATCAAAATCTTATCAAATGTCACAGGAGGTTCAGGCCAAGTGTTTTTATTTACTGTGCTTGATTACAGATCAGTAGGAGATAAAAAATTACTCCTAGCTCTTATATCCAAGCCATACTTTTCTTCCTAACGTAGATGTTCACAGACAAGGACCCAGGTGAAATGTTCTCATAAAAATGGAAGGAGCAGCACACATTGGCATGACAGCAACTTAACCTTTTTACCCTTTAACTTAGAGGCATACTGAAAATACATTTTGACTCAAATAATATGACAGATGTAGTCAGAAATGTTTAGTACAGAGAAAAATTGGGCTGGTGCAGAGACACATTTTTGAGCTTACACCTATATTTAACCTTGTCTAAATTCAGACCTTTGTGTTTAGTAATTATCCATGAATTTCCCAAAGGTTTCCACTCCTTTCATAAAATTGCAAACATCAGTTTGCAGAAATAAACTCCTGCTGACACTGTAGGTATAGCCAACATAACTTTGAGTTGGGTTTGGGACATCTCACCTGTGAAATGCTCTGTATCTCCTGCAGGATCCAATACTAAAAAACTAGACATTAAAGTTCCCACTTTTCTTGTAATCTGCATATAACTTTCCTGGGTAGTGAATGGGATTAACATGTGCAGTGTCTGAAACTGAAGCCATCACGTGAGTGACTGATTTCCCTGAAACCAGTACACTTATCAAATGTATAGAGATCTATTTTCCTTCTGTACCATGAAGAAATCATCGCTTTTGGACTCCTTGGTATCTAAAACAGCTATAGGTTTGCTTGGGTAAATAAAATTCTAAAATTCTCAGAGTGCTCTCCTAATTCAGGAGAGGGTTTTAGGCAAATGATAAAACTTGGTGCAAGATTTTTGGTGTTTTTAAAAAATATTTTTCTTGGCCACAGTTACTTATAATTAGGAGAAAATTTAGAGAAGAAAAGCCAATTTAAATTCTGTCTTCCCCACAACTTTATGGAAAATACTCCACTTTTGCTGTGACTTATAGGGTTAACAGAAAATCAACAAGAAGAAACTGATGAGCATGCGATAAGTGGTGAGTATTAACATGGTAAATAATCTATTCCAAATTACTCTGGGTTTTTAAAAATATTTCCTCTAGAAAAATAAACTATCACATAAGAAAAGGTTAACCGAGAAGGCATGGCTGAATAAGACGTGATTTCTACATGTAAATTTGATGATATTTTACAAATATATCAAGGCAAACCATCATTACTATTTAATGTGTATCCAGGAATGATGCTACAGAAGTTCTGCCTACCTCTGGTTTTGGTTAGCAAAATTTGATTTTGCCTATAGGCAATATATATTTCAAAGTATGTCAATTATACTTAAGACACATTAATGCATTTTTAGAGTAATTTCTGTGTCAGTGAAATTATTGCCTGCTCTCCCCTCCCCACCCCCCATTGCTGTCACATATAACTATAACCACATGGAAAAGTAATATTAGGAAACACATTAAAGATGATTTATCAGCTGGAAAAAGGAAAGAGAGCCAAGAGCAGGTGATGAACTCTTCAGAACCACTGCATTAAGCTGAGACAGAAAAGGCTGCTCCATTATGTCAACTGACCTGAAATATATAATCAATTTGGACCAAGTTCCATTCTCATTCACTCTAGCCTAATTACATATTATTTAAATGGCATTACTCCGGATTTCTACTTACACAAGTGATCGTCAGAATTTGGCTTTTATTTGGCCCCACAAGAAAACATGATAAAAGAGCCTCGCAGAGACCATGACTCACTAAAGCTCCAGGAATGCACCGCTCACTCTCTTCCAAAGGCAAGGTCTTAACTTACAGCCTTTACCATTTGTTTGCAAGTGGACCAATGTGTTTTTCACCAGAGTTGCTCACTCAGGTAGGATTTAGAGGTGAAAGGTAAAATAAAAGGAGTCCTAAATATCCAAACTTAAAAATCAGCCCAGGGACCAGTAAACGAACTGTACAAGTTGTTCGGGGCTGCTTTAATATGCTGAAGGAAAAGAGGCTGCTGAACAAGTAGTCTGGCAAATCCTGTATCAGCTGCAGTTTCCAGATAGAAGTAAAGCACAGTCCCATGTCGAGCACATTATGGTATCTAATCTGGCAGTCACAATAGGTGACTGATGCAAGATTCTCTCCCAGCAGAAAAAGTATTTGACACAGGAGGTTACTTAGCAACATTTAGACAGAGGCTAAAATGACAATAGGATGGAAGTTTAATAACGGACTACTAGAGGCCCAGAATTCAAGACTGACCACAATAACAGGAGGAAGTGTAAATGGTATCTTTCCACATAGCCAAGACTCCCACAGGGGATTTACTAATAAGGAGGATAGCCCAAATCTCTTCTTTGGACTCCAGCTGTATTTGGTCATCAGTGGCTGTGATGGGAACCTGCAACACCCCCTTCAGCCCAGCTATCCCAGTGAGGCACTTCCACAATCCTTTTCATCTACTTTCAGGTCATCCCTGAGGTCAGTGAAAGAGGCAACCTGTGTTCACCCTGCACCACGGAAAAATCCCCTATCTCTAATAGATTTTCCTTTCCTGGTAGTCCAGTGGTTAGGCTTATCCATGTGCTCAACCCACCACTTTCCTTTTCTCTAACCTGTAGCTCAGCAATGTATGCAAATGTTCACTCACACGGTGATTAACCCTGGGAAAGGAGACAGTATCAAAGAGAATATCTTTTAATAATTCCTTTAGTCAGAAAGGAAACCTGGGATTTCCTCTGCTACATTCTGTGGAAATTTGATGAGCAAAACGTTCCTTTCACACTCTGGTATTCACTGGCTCTGTCTGATCTCAGTTACAAGGATGTCACAAGACCAGAATGGCATTACAATCAATTATTTAACAAGGAGAAAAATCGCAGATCTGGTCTGTCATGGACTCTATTGCACTGTATGCTGTGCTGAACTGCAATAGCTTACATTGCTAAAGGGTCATTTATCTTTTTGGCAGAAAGATACAAAATGGCCTCCCAGAAGGTAACAAAGCATCACTTAAAGAAAAGGGTTTCCAAAGGCTACAAGAAGTAAACAGACCTACTTTCGGGGTTAAGGACTGGTGTTAGAAAGTTCAGAGCTGGTGAGGGATGCACGTTTCCTACTCAGTGACCAAATATTTAAATGAGCTTTCAAGTTCAAAAGTTTAAATAGTCAGTTTAAAAATCTGCTTTGCTTACTTCATGTGGTTGAACAACCACACTGAAAAAATCCCTTTCACTTGAATAAGCAGCTGATCATTTTTCTGAAGTAAATATAAGCAGAACTTGAACTCAAAAGGAGCTGTATGTGGTAATCAACACATTACTCAGTGTAATGAGAAAATCATCTCTGTTTTCTAGAAGCATTAGATGATTGCATGATAGTGGTATTATACTTTATCAGCACTGGTACATCAACTGTGTGGGTGTACTCGGGAACAAAAGTTGTTCCTGTAAAAGCATGGGCAGTGCCTGGCATTCCAGGGCTGTTAACGTTCCCGAAATATCTCCCAAGTCAATTTGCCAGTCCCATTTTTCCGATGATGCAACTATTTATCTCACATGACTAGGTCTATAGAAAGGTCCCCGAAGAGGAGAGGCGGCCGTGCCGCCCGCGGAGCGCGGCACCAGCTCCCCACAGCAGCGCCCTCGCCACCACAACTTCGTTGAGCCGCCGGACAAGCCCGGGCTGAAAAGGTCTGGTTTACCTAGGGGACCGGCTCCTCCTCCTCCCCATTTTTATACTACTGTGGGGTTAATAGCTATGTCGTGTGGGGTCAGGGAAGACATCTGTGTCTCAGATAATATGCTTACGGTGATTACCACACATAATTGACTGACCTTCCCTCATTCTTTTCCTGCTGCAGGCCATGGCTGATAGGGTGAGATGCTCCAGAGGAGTTTATTTTCCATCACACACTATTGTGCTGCTGAGCAAATATTTTAGCAAGCGTTGAATGAATCACCTTTCAGACTTTGGGTTTGACAGTTAAAATATGAAGGCTGTGACCAATCTAATAATATTAGATTTTAAATCAGCTTTGGGGGAAAACATGGAAAAATCCTACTTAAAATCCATTTATAGATACCTATTAAAATCCTGGTTTGAGTGGTGAAGTCAACATAAATTGTTTGAAAATTCTTGTTCTGTCTTTTGCTCTCTCTGCAGGCTTCATCTTCCTACCTCACTTGGAACATTTTGAGCTCTTGAGAGGGTTTGTCTCAAAAAGTATCTGCAAACATGGTGTAATAAATAAATAAATAAACTTTTGTGCACTGCAGGGCAAGCTTCCAGGTAGGAAATGCTGAGGTCTAATTTAAGATCCTTACTTCAAGAGAGAACATTAGAAAACCTTTTTAGTTCAAGAGATTTTGCTATAGGAATACATGACTGTGCTGGACTATTCTGCATAAACATGTATTTCATTTTATAGCTGACAAGAAATAAGAAAAGCCCTCTCACCATTCAGCAACAAAGCAATATTTTTCCCACTTTATATAAAAGAAGAGCAAAATTAGCTTTTATTTTCAATATACACTTACAAAAGGAGTGGAATAAATGTAAGAGATCTTTTTTTAAAAATACTGCCAAATGAAAGCTTCACTTGAAACACTAAGATTTTAACTTTCTAATACTGTTTAACTCTGTTTTATCTATCTAGCAATTAGTCTATCAATCCAGACATAATATACTCCCACAGGAAACAATCTTTCTATATATGAATATATGTATATGTCCCAGGTTAGATTGTGAGTGATTAAAGCTCTGTACCAGGAATATTCATCTCTCTCAGGGAGACCAGGCGATATGTAGAGATGTCTGTACAAACACATGCACATCTACTTTCTCCCTCCTTTTAAAACCCTTTTGTCACATGGAAAATAATCTTTACCACACACCACTAGTGAGTCTTTATGGCCTATCCTCAGAATTTCAAACTGCAGCAATTTCAGTGGGAATTAATGGGCGGAATGATATGATACATTGAACAAATACATCTGTTCTTACTCCTGCGGCTGAAAGCTAACATTTGTGCAAATCAATGTTCCGGCACTACAGCCAAAAAGTGTTTCCAGCCCAAGTAGTTCCTCCGCTTTAATTTGTCCAACAACATAATCTACATTCCAAGCTGCCATTTACAGAAATCTATTTGGAACTGCCATCGTCTTTCAAACATTTAATATAATTCATAAAATGTAGCAACTGCTTAACAAGGAAAAATATACATATTCTAAACGTATGGGTGATCTTTAGACAAATCTCAGCATCACTTCATAATTATATACTACAAGTTTTAATTAACTAAAGCTCTGAAAATCATAATGCCTTATTAAAATGCAATTAATCCTTTGATTAAAAAACAAAAAGCACAAGTATTTACAACAAAAACACAAGTAGAATAATTACAAATATCATGTACCCATTTCTTTTATTTGGGTGTCACTTATGATGTCTCACGTTCCCTTCATTAATTCAAATACACACATTATCTCAAATCCACAGCAGACTGAGTGACAGTGGCCACCAAACACACAGCACTATATCCTATTGATTTCTGCAAATCCTGAACAATGCCATTTGCATGCTTGTTTCTGTAATAATAAAGATATGCCATTCAGAATTAAAGCACCGGCCAGACTAGTGGCAACTAATTGTGTTGTGTGTAATGAGTGCAATTTCAATTTGATATAACCCTCAGCTTTTCTTACAGCACTCGCTAAGTACTTTCAAGTCTTTGTGGGGAAATAATTGATTTTTTTGTGCTGTGGGCACAAGAAAATTATTATGATCTTTTGAATAATGCCAAAGAAAGGACCATGAATGATTTAAATTGGTATATGAAGAAGGCTTCACTGTGGATTGCAGTTTGACTGACATCCTACTAATGTAGTATCTAGATTAGCAATTTTTAAGGAGGCAGCTAATATAAAACTGGTAAAACGGAAAACATTGCTAACAGGGATTTTGTATTTGTTATTCAGTGAGGAATAACAATATGGGATTTAAGGCATGTCAGACAAACACTATACTATTACATAATTGCCCTCACTCTTTTCTTTTATGGCACGTGTATTGAAGGGTATGTTTCAACTGATAAATTACACATTTAAAATATGTAGATACAATGGTACAGTACTAGGTTATCACAGCAGCTAAAGTCCGTTGGCTGTGTCAGTCTGTAACCACCACGTACAAAACCTTTTGTTTTGCGTGATGGTGACAGAAAGGTTAGAAAACTTCCAAAAATTACTCTTCCAAATAATTGAGATAATTGCCTTTGCTTTCAAAGGAAGGAAATTTTTTCCTCAACTGCTGCCCACACCAGAGCACCAACCTGCTTATTTTATTCCCTGCCCTGTAAGTTTTGTTTAAGAATGAAAAGTCAGAAACAGGTCTCAGCCATCTAAAGCAGCACCCCAAGTCAAATACACCCAAATCACCTCCTGTACATAACTAATTGTGGATTGTTTCAATCTGAAATCAAGCTCTCTCTCTCCTTTCTCTTTCTTTTCAACTGATGAATACATTTTATGTAGCAAAAGTGGTGAATAAATAAGGACATTATCCACATTCCACCTTAAAATGCATACCTTCCAAATCTTATTCTTCAGAGGAGGGAATGTTGTTAATTTAGTTGGTCATAACTAAATAGTTTCTAATCTGGAGCAGGAGTCTGCTGAGAATATTGGACAGTTTAAAGGTTAATCACCATCGCCTGGTTACACAAGTGAGGCAGAACTAATTCCTCCAAAGGCAAATGGCTTGCAGTTTTATCAGCAGTGCAGATTAGAAGTGTTAATATACAGAATAGAATGGATGCTCAAGGGCCAGTTTTCCCTTATCGGCAAACTTTGCAACAGAACTCAGCTACTGCACAACCTCTGCACTTTCTATAATAAGGCCCCTCATTTTGCCTCTCGAGCAGAACTATCAAACAATCCTCCCCAAACCACTGCCACCAAAATCAGGGTATTACAGACCACAGCTAATTGGAAGATCACTATAATGAAGTAAAAGATAAAATACTTTGGCTGCTGGCCTAAAATGTGGATCAGCACAACATAGGAAGCTATCTGGCTATGTCACATTCTGAGAGATTTACATAAACAATAAACTCAAACCAACAGCCCCCAAAAATACATCTTTGTTTACAGTAAATGCAACCTAAAGCATTGGTTATAAAAACTGTGGGGATTTACATATTCAGCATTATTATTAACAGAGCAGACTCTACCAGATACATGTAACTTTATGTATGCAGTGCAAGGAGATAAAAAAAAAGGTAGGGTATGTAAGTACATGTGTTGTAAAACATTTACATATTTATGTTGCTCGATGTACACTAGAATACATTTGTTACTGCAGCACATCACAGCACACAGACTCTTGCTTGACTTTTCCAAGGCTGTTCTATGCTGAAGGTGTTTTTCATCAGAAAAAAAGAAAGGAAAGGGGAAGATCCATAAGTGTCACATGCTACTTCCCAAATAAAATATGCTGTAGAAAATCCTACCTAAAAAGACAAGAAAAAGAATAGGTACTTTGTATATACGCATCAAGGAGAAAAACGGGCATTTCTGCTCCACAAATAAGAACAGTCAGTTCAGAGAAAAGTCATATAAAATATTACAGTAATCATCTTTGTGTAAGAAACCTGGGGATAATGAGCATACTCTAGAAACACTGAGCCTGAGCCTTGCCCCTGCTGAATGAGTGGGGACTTCTGCCACTTACAGAAGTGGGCTCCGGATAAGCTCTTTAAGTTCTCTTGCAGCTCTGTTAAAACTATCCAGGCTGTCCTCTCTGCACATCTCCTGAGTCACCACCATATCAAACATTTGCCCCATCCATCCTGTTTCTTCACCCCATGTGGGCTCCATGTGAGGAAAATATTTCATTTTGGGCCACCAAGTACTTAAGTCCCATTCATATCTAAATTCAGTTCAGGAGGAGAAAGCAGAATATCATGAACTGACTTATTTTCCTAAAATAAAGGGCTGTTATTTTTAACATGAGAAGTGTAGCACTTTAACCAAACATAGAAAATCTGATTCCTTCTAAGAGTGCCATAGAGGAAGAAGTATTTTTTTTATGGAGAAACAACTTTTCCTTGGCTGTGAGCCCCTAGAGGATATGTAACACTGTCATACCTTGCCCAGGGAAGCAGCAAAAGGAACACACAAAAGATGTAGAAAATAAACCACTTAGCCTTAAATATTACCTGCTACAATAAATATGTTCAAAACTGGAATTGCAGAACTACAAAACCTTGCTAGCTAGCAACAGAAAACAATCTCTCACATACATTTTGATGTTCTTTAAGAATAATTTAATTACATACATGAAAGTATAACCCCAAGCACGTTAGGTGTAACACAAGTAGAATGGAAAAATTGCCTTTTGAGAAGGATTTGTGCTTGGGTAGAGTGTGCCTATCACTTAATATTTCAGAATATAAAACCACACCTATCTCACAGTTCAAAACAAACAAATGCCTTGTCGTCATCATACCCTATTGGCATCTCGCCTCCCTTCCCAAAACTTGGGTAAAGTTGAGTTTTGCAGTGTCACCTGAGAGTCTACTGTTCTGCAGAGACTATATCTCCACCAGCCAAGGTGCTATACATCAGCTCCAAGGCTGACACACTCCTGATCCCTCAAGGCATATCAATTTATCTTCACTGACACAGAATCAAAAAAAAGAGGGAGATGGTTTCTATAGCAAGGATCATAATTATTTAAGGGAAAAAACTGGGGAAAATTTTTTTTCAAGTACTGGAGTGTAGACATTGCTGGCTGTCAATGGAACACCCCATCACAAATAAAACACAGCTGAAGTTTGGCTCTGGTCTTGTGGTATAACTGGGTGTAGGTGCATTGCAGAGATCTAATCTCGAGATGAAATTGAATACAGAGCTTCATCACCAAGTAGATTAGATGAAAACCTTCATAGCTACTGCCACAGGCATAGACAGAAACCATTAAGGACTCTAAAGGACTTGCAGATTGAGAGAGATGATACTAAAAGCTTGAAGAATTTCATTAAAAGTGAATGCCAAAGACTAATACTGACAATCCCCTTCCCTCATGTGGGTCTCACCCCATCAGATGACTTTACCAGCTAGAGGGAGGGTCCAACACAATCTTACCAGTAGGTTCAAATATTTCTCCAACACTTTCAATGTTTTGTAAAGGTAACTGTCTTTGTAAAGACATTTACCATCACTCCAAGAAATCACTGTACTGCTCCCAAAAATTAAGATTATAGACTTCACCCTGACTGAAACAATCTTATTAAAACTTCTTGTTGGAAAAATAGCCAGTACTGTAATCGGAAGATGCCAGTGAGAACTCAAAAGTTTTCTCATAAGAACCAGGAGCAACCGGTCAGTCAAACGAGATATCCTTTGAGGGACCCACCAGTACTACTAATAGGTGACTGAACGTCTCCCACCCTACGAAATCCACATATACACTCAGAGAAAAAACCCCACAACACATTAGGAAAAACATGCAGATGTCTGAGAAGCAAACACAATGAAACCAACACAAATTGATAAATTAAGGACTTTGGCCTCTTATGGAGTATTTCAAATAATCCTTTCTTTTCCTGTCTATCCAACGTGAGAAATAAAATTAAAGACAACACAGAACAAAAGCAGAGGCTACAGAGGAAGGTATCTGTTGACCACAGGCACCAGTACCTTCTTTCTGCTCATCTATGTTTGTGGACAACATTGCTCACTTGTAGACAGCATTGCTGTTCATCAAGCACTAACATAGCTCTGGAGGGATTAATCATGTCCTGGCAGGAGGCTGTCCAAAATGACCCATTAGAGATTTCTGTCTTCAGCATTTCCAGCTACAAGATTCTTGGAGGCCATTGATTTGAACCTAGTGATTCAGAACAGCAGGAGATACAGCTGGTTTCAGTAGGCACGGAAAATATTTGCTCTGTTTAGCCACTGTCCTTATACAAGCTGTGTCATAAGAATATTCAAGTGCCTTTGTTGTTTGCAAGCACTTAGAGACAGGAAGGTTGGTTATATATATATATATATATCTTCGCAATTGGTTCATTTTGCACATCCAGCAAATACGGGGAAATGTAAATGAGTGGCATGATCTCAGGAAGTTAATCTATATAATTATAAACAATGGATAAATTTCATTGAAAAAAATGGAAGAGAAGATGTTTGAAAAATTGAGGAAGACAGATGCAAGAATCTGTTGTAGTCTGGTCTGAGAGCAATCTAACTGGAATTTGCCACTGAATGGATATATCATTTCATGTCTGCCTACTCCTTGGCAAGGCTCAAAAATGTCCATGGGCTTCTGTCGTTCTCCTCTTACTCAGAACTGCATCGTCATTCAAAGCTAATCACCTACTTCTTTGCCCCTAGCACCCTGCCTGAACAGTTGAAGTATCTCTTCACTGAGCCCACAGGCTATTCTTTTATCAAGAGTTTATTAGTGTTCTTCCCTGCCAGTCCCACTCTCTCTTTCTCTCTCTCTCTTTTTTTTTTTTTTTTTCCCCTCAGATCACAGTGCCTGCATAGACATTTTAAAGAAAACATGACAATATTTTGGACACATTCCCACTTCTTCTCATCATATAACTGTAAACCACCAGATATGTTCTAGAACTATTGTACTGATGAAGATACAGAGATAGCATTATCTCTAATGACATTAATTACTTTTTGCCACAATATCCAGATGCCCTGTTCCCATTTGGCATCAGCCATAAGTTTACACAGCCTCAAGGGGAGACTGGGCAAGACCACAAAGCAGAAATGTATACACGGTTTTTAAACACTTTGGAACTCCATCCATTTCAGGAAATTCTTCAGCCATGGGTAGCTGAAAGCTGGGAGAATACTTAGGGGGAGGCATCAGGTATGCAAGGCTTGTTCTCTACTCCTCCCTGCATACCCACTTATGGCTATTGTTGGAGCCAGGATATTGGGCTACACTGACCTTTGTTCTGAACCAGTATGCCTCTTATGTTCTTATTATGTTCTTATGTTAAGTAGGAAAAGAATTTAGCCTCTGGATAACACCCGGTTGTGCTTGAATTCAGAAGCAAAATTCCTTTTCATTGTTTCAGATTTGAAAAATTAATTACCAAAAAAAGAAGCGTGCACACCAGTACATGAAATTGTGTTGGTACCAGACAAAGAAGATTTTTTTTTTTTTTTATAATTAGGAACCTCACAGAATTTTTTTAATATCTACATCGATAGGGATTTTTTCACCCTGAAATACATGTAAGCCAACTCCTGCTCCAGACTTCAGCAAAATTCATCATTATGAAGGTATTTTAAATAGGTCTCTGCACCATCCACCTAAGAAAGGATTCCATAGCAAGAATTTCTGAGTGTGAAGTCTCAGGAGATTTTAGGAAGAGCAGTTCTGTTCATGGCCTTGCAATCTTTGCCAGAACATGTACGGTTTCTTAGATCTTTAGATCCAGGCTCTGGGCTCATTCAGACATTGACAATTTAGTTGCAGCTCATAGGGTGGTATTGCTGGTTTATAAATTTTTTTTGAAGATGTAATTTTATAATAACATGATTTTAACTCTGTTCAGACGGAGCTTCTGCCCCCTTCATTGAAATTTTTTGGAGGAGCATAATGAGTTTTGGAAATATTTTGAATCTCTTACTGATTATCAAGTTTGATTCTCTCACTGTCTACAACAAATTCTGTTCCACAGATTCTACCTGGAAAGGTAAGAATTTAGGTACTTCTGGAAGTCAAGGCCTACATAAGCACTGTGAATAAATACTTGGCTATGTTGAAGACAATTACAACTTGTATTAAGGGTCAGGATGCCTTACAGAAGGTTTTAAAAAGATACAGAAAACGTGCAACAGGAAATACACAAACCTAATTGCACAATAGGGAATTTTGGGTCATATCTTAAAATGGACATGCAGACATCTTTACTTACCAGCAACACACCAGGAATTTTTTTTCCTCCACACATCACAGTTTGAAGCTGGAAAGCAATCTTGCATAGCTGCTTGTTTTGGTGGGACTATACAAGCTGAAGTGAAATCAGACAAAACCACATGTAACAGCAGACAAACAGAAGAGGCTTAATTTAAGTGTTTCTGAGCTTGGCATAGGAATAAGGACATTAGAACATGATGAATATTAATATTTAGATTGCTTGTGCATCAAGAGGCAAAGCATCTCAGAAAAGCTACCTCTGCTGTGCATATCAACCTCTTATTCTTTGATGTTTTGTTATACAAATAGTAGTCAGACAAATATACACAAAAGCCTCAAAAACCTACAGTATTTCACAATGTCACATCAAGTGAGGGATTCCTTTGATTTTTTTTTTCCAGACCTGCTCATGTGCACAATTTCTTTATGCCTCATTTGCTATAAAAATATTGGTCAATGAACAATGAATAAGTAGACATATTTCATTGTATAACCGAGAGTGAACTGTCTTTTTAGGTTTGTCTTCAATTTGCAAGCCTATGTATCTTAACCTTCATAATGCCTGTTTACATCAATAAAGCAATTTTATTTACTGGAATCTATTTGCAGAGTTATTTAATTACATTTAATCGTTAGCAAGCCAAATACTTACTACAGTAAATCTGTGAATAAAGTTTCACAGAAACTTTAAACGTGCATGAAGCTGATGTGCTCTCTTTCAAGACATGCCTAACTTTGACCACATCAGTAGGACTGCTCTTCTACTCACAGCTACCTAAAGCACCTTCTGAACTGGAGGTGTAACTACATGAGGTAGTCGTGTAGATTGTTTCAGTTTTTGGAAGTCCATGATTTCTGTCACCTCCTGCACCATGAGAGGCTTAATATAAAATGTGAAGTCTATATGAACAAATACAACTGATTTGTGGAAAACCCACAGACAAAACACACGCAAAGTTCAATCCAGAACATACATTTTTAGAAATAAATACTATCTTAAAACAAGTCCATATCCAGCTACTTTGTTTTTGTTAAGGTCATTCCATTAAACAAGCCCCAAAGAGAATTATCAATATTATCTGTCACTATAACAAAATTAATCAGAATGGGAATGAGCTTTATACACAGCAGAGAAAATAGAGTGATTCCAAATGTTGGCTGCTGCTGCTGATCAAGTCAGCAGGTAAAGCCTACAGGCTGATTAAACATCTGAAAGGAGGAGGTAGCATTACATGGAAGATGGATATGACTGCAACAGAAAAATAACCTATTTCTTGGAAAAATATAAGAAAAATGAGGAGGCCCATTCACCAGGCATTGCTGGCGAATGTCACTAAGGCAGTGACATGTCACTAATGTCACTACTACTTGGAGCAATATCTTGTTTTCTTTGCAGGGTTCTCACAGATATTGTAAAAGTACCTGCCCCATGTTTGAGATTTAATAAGTAACAAGGAAATTTAGAGTTTATTGAAGCACTTCCCCTGTCCAGCTCCATTTCCATTCTGGCCAACAGAGTGGAAAACTTTATCTGGCAAATGCATAATGACCCACTGGCCGAACTTCATGTAGGTGAGGTAGACGCTATGGAAGGGAATGAGAAGTATGACTTGGCTTTCTGTTCATCCAAAAAAAAAAGGAGCCCTTTGTTATTTGTATTGGCAGCCTGGCTGTGTGGTTAGGTTTTAAGGTAGTGTAAAACTGGGAGGGAGCAAAGGAAAGCTGAACATCTTTACAAAATCTTCTAGACTTGAAATACAATTCCTGTCCTTAGCTCTGCAGTGCAAGCTCGTCTCTTAAGGACAAACTTCGTTAGTATTGTGTAGTCTTCATCATCTCTAACTCAAAGCAGCCTACCCAGTCAGAAACCAAAACTGTTGCAGTATGACAGGTTTGCAAAGCAGTTTGTCTCACTGGGATCTGTGCTGGCCACCAACCAGTTTCTTGATGGAATTTAAGGTTGTTGACTTAAAGCCATGCTGGCAATTTATCGGTGGGGGAGGGAGTTGAGTGGGAGGTACCTTTCTGCTCCTGTTGACAAGAGTCAGAATGATACATGCTCCATAACACATGAAAGAGCAACTTGGTGCTGCCCATGTTGCCTCTCATCAGCACGGTGACTGCATCCACCCTAAGAGCCCTAAATGGCATTCTGCTTGTGAAGAGGTTGCCTCCCTCTTGTTTAAATGGGGCAGTGGTAATCAGTGAGGATGCTTAACCTGAAAGAAAATATGAGATTAAGAATTTGGACTCAAAAAATTCTTTCTCTCTAGAGCAGACACCCAGAACCAACAAAAGCCACCAAAAAAAAAAAACAAAAACAACAAAAAAAAAAAAAAAAAAAAAAAAAAAAAAAAAAAAAAAAAAAAAAAAAAAAAAAAAAAAAAAAACCAAAAAAAAACCAAAAAACCAACCGAAAAAAACCAAAACAAAACAAAAGAAAAACCCCAAAGACAAAAAACAAAAAAACCCAACAAACAAAAAAAAACCCACCACCCCAAAACAATCAAAGATATATTTTTCAGAGGTTTTAGAGCTTTCATATTATGAGGGGGTTTAAAATTCCAACCAAGACCAAAATGCACAAATATTTTTTAGATTTGGGACACCAAAATTTAAAATATAAAGTAGATTTCACTTTCAGTTCGGTAAGATGCTTCATTAATCTTTAACTTTTAATTTTCACATCATTCTACTGTACCTAACACAATATTTAAAGACATTCAAAAGAAAAATGTTTGGAAAGAGGAAAGTGAAAAGTCTGTATTCCCAAAGACATCAAAACAAGATGTTTTGACAATGCCAGGAAATTTTAATCAAAATTTTTGTCTAAATTCCCTTGAAAGGAAATGACATTATTTCATATAGTAATTTGATTTTCACTAATTGCATTTACTTTAGTAACACAATACAAAGAATGTGTAGAAGGATGAAACAATGCATACTTATCAAGTAAAATGCTGGCTTATTTTAACCTATTCTATCAGCAGAAGTACAGCTCATCTCCAAGTAAGATTGCTATGCAGAAATACTCAGTGGAAGAAAGCATGCCACAGAAAGTAGGAGAAGGTAACTGGAAAAAGTAGAGCCTTATGATGAAACAGATGGAATGAAAACATTTGGCAAATATCAGTGGTGGGCTATTTTTTGATATAGCTGTTAGGTTTCTCCAGAGTGAGAAGTCAAATAGTTTGGCTAATAGTTACATGTGCACATTGAAATTAACATATAAGCATCAAAAAAGCATTGCACCGAGGTTTTTAACCAAAGAAGGAATCTTACTAAAGCTGTCAAACTATGAAAGGCCCAGCAGCCTTGCTGTCCCCTTCCAAAGATTTGCACTTCACCCTTCCCTACTTGCAGTTTCCTCCACATAGCAGGAGTACATTGGAGGAGTTGAGGATTTGCCCAGTGGCTGGGACCAGAGGTTTTCCACCAGTAGATCTGATAATTACAAGCTATTCTCCATGTGAAAGAACCACTATAGAAGGACAGATAATGGGAAAAGCAAAACAAATCTGACCTGGAAACACCACATTATTCCCATGGAAGTCTTCTTTCTCTCTGGTATCAGACATTGGGAGTGAGAGTTGTGCTGACTTCTTTGACACCAAGAAGAGTTTTGAATTCCTGAGCACAGAAGTAAATTAAAATTGTACAAGTCAGTTATAATAAAGGGAAAACTACACAATGTGCCACTGTGTTTAGCGTCTCTGTGCTCTGACCAGCACAGCACAATTAAAAGATAAAAAAGACCTCTATATTTCTATCACAGCATTGCAAAATTTAAAACAATAAAACAATAAACAGCTTTTTCATAACACCAAACTACCTTCCCCACTCTTCTTGTTCCCACCTCTGAAATTCTGCTTGAGTTCATCTTTACCTTGACCTTGCTTCTGCTGAAATCCTTGTTCACATCTTAATCACTTCACATCTTGAATACTGCAATTCCTTCTACGGTCTGTCTAAATCCCAACTCTCTCTAAATGTCAAGAGGTCCAGAATGATGTAGTCAGATTAATTTCTTACTCCATGCATGGATAAACAATAAGATAGAAGGTGTGTTTATGTAGTAAAATTGAGAAGCTGCAACAGAAGGTGAAGTATACAGAACAGGAATGGCAGAGAACAGACACCCTGCAGCTAGAAACTAGCTAATATTCTCAGACATTACTGCAGCAATAAAATGCCTACTAGAATATAAGGAGTGCCAAGACCAAGAAACTTGGAAACCCCAGGCTTCTCTATCATTGCAGACAACAAACATCTCCTGAGTGTCTTTGCCTCCCAAAACAGTAGCACACATTTGGTATCGAAATAGGCTCTAAGGTCTTCAAAAGCACAATGCAACAGCTGTGTAGGAGAAGACTTTTTCTCTCTGCAGTCAAGGATGCAGCCAACCCTTCAGGCTTGCTTGTCCAGCCAGATGCCAGCACATAGCATTTTGTTAACTGTGAAGAACCAGTGTAAGGAAATTATTTGCCAGCAGAAGCTAGAGCAGAGGTACCCTATGTCATATTGTGTTGTTCTGCAGTGATATAGGATCCTAAAAATCAGCTGCTTCAGTAAGATTTGTTATATAAATTGTCCTGCTTTTCTGGGAATTTTGTGAGTTGTTCTGCACTACAAAAAAAAAAAAAAAAAAAGGGGCATATAGATGATAAGAAAGTCCAGATGCCTGTAGCCCTGCTTGAAATTGATGAAACACTGTGGCTACTTGCCTTCTCTGGAATCAGTGAAAAGAGCTGTTGAATATTGCCTGGAATACCTTCAGTAGAACAGGTTTTTATCCCATATTAATCACTATACACCCAACAGCAAAACTATTATGAGGCAAACTTGACTCCAGCCTTCCTTTCTTAAATCCTGGCTTTTACAGTGCCTCTGACAAGTATATTGTAGTAGCATTAATCAAAGAAGCGTATCCTGACTACATTAAAAAAAACCCCAAATAATAATTTAACTCATGAATGTAAAAGATGGCTCATCCATTGTTTCTGTATACTCCAGGATCATATTCAATTTTGTAAGAAAGCGTTTCCCTCATCTGAACAGCAATTAAAAACCCTAAAACTAACAAATAAATCCCTCCCTGAAACAGTAACACATCTCAAACCAGTGAATCAAAACAGCATAGTTTGGATGATTCAAATATTTCATTTCAGTATTTTTGATAAATTTTTTTTCCATATTATTGGCTCAGATCACTGAAGAAAGCTTTATTCTGAGTCAAGAAGCAGAAAATTTCCAAGGAACAGTTCTAAGAAGTAGTTTCAGGTTCAAAAATTACTGAAACCAACCTCTTGCTGAAAGAAGAACATGCGCTTCCACCTCTGTTTTTCAACTGGCTTAAAAAAAATAAAAAAAAATTCCAACCAGCTGTAGCTATTTCTACAAAACCAGTTAGCAAATCTGTTTCTGCCCACCTGTGGCTGCTCCTTCAGACAAAATGCATAGGCCTGGAATGGGGCGGTGACCTTGCTGCTGAAAATGAAGCTGAGTGCCCTAGAGCTGGTTTCAGCCTGGTTACATGCCCGTCTAAGCCAATTTCCAATTATTTCAGGTGCAAGTTTTAGCATGTGCAGTAGCCCTCCCACTTTGTTTCCTCTCCTCATTACCATATGAAGACTTGCATTAGATGCCCACAGGCATTTTGCAAATGCAAGGATTTTCAATTACCCATCCTCTGACAGGCATCGTGTCATCTTTGTACGGCAGCTTTACACCCATGAATGGGGGCTTGTGCATCATTGTTGCCAGCAATGAATAACCACAGTCACTTCCCTCTCCTGCAGCAGCAGCAGCAACCCATGCCCTCTTGAGTAAGCTCTCCTTTCCCTCCACAAATATTGCTGGATCTATCTGTGGATCCTGCCAGCTGCGGACAGGAATTTTTTCAAGAGTGGCTCTGCATCACTTACGGGGCATTTCATCAGTGCTGTTCCTGTGTGTGCAAATGGAAAACGTAACTATGGAGCCAGCAATATCTGAGGGATTAATATGATTTCTCATTAATAAGAACTCTGTGACCTTTGGTATGGGATATATTTAGCCTGTTTGTTCTCTTTTTTTTAGGTGAAGTATATTCTGCAACATGCTGTGATTTCTGGCCTATTGATTAATGGGTCTTTCCACCACAAGCAATCTTAATCTTTCTTAATTGCCTTAATGGCCTCGTGGCCTCTCTTTTATACTCTCTGCCCACTATGTTGTTGTTGCAAATGCTTTTGTATCTTAACTTCATGACTATACTAAGGACTTAAAGGAAACTGACTGTGAAGTCTATTGTTGCTCTTGTTCTTTCCATTCTTTAAACTCCTATTTCAGGCTCCTAATATCTGTAGGTAATTTTTGGATGTAAATGTGCATATATTATAAAACAATTGTCCAGAATTCATCAATAAAGGAGTTGATTTTTTAATAAATTTCTAGTGCAGTTCTTCTTTTAGTTCCAGAGATCTGTAGCACAGACCATCAGAGTTATATACATTGTTATTCAAATCTGAAATATTAAAATTCATGGCTAGTGTTCGAATACAGTTGTGAGAATCCCAATTCTACAGTTCGTAGAGAGACTTGAGTAAGTCTGCCCTGGAACGGTTTGCTATGATATGTAGAATAAAAGATGAGGAGTCCACAAATATATATCTGGTTTGTGTCTCTGCTCTCTCCTGGGGGTTTATTTAGAAACAAAAGAAGTGATGAGACAAGGAGCTATCAGATTTTTTTACACTACATGTCATTTAAATTGCATGATGTCTGGGTCAGCAATGTTTGTTGGTCACTGTTTTGTGCTGTGAAATAGAAAGGCAGAAGACAGACCAAGTAAATGACAGCAGACACTTTAGTGACTTAATTTTCAACCTACTCTTTCTCTAGATGAAGAGGTGGAATGCCAGCAAAAATACATGGACTGCCTGTGTCACCATTAGCCCATGGGCTAAATACAGTATCATCACACGAGGTTGACTCACATAGGGTACACACTTGCAGGAGATGTACCCACGTAAAAGAATAATTATAACAGAGGTGTTGTTGGCATTCGTAAGTGACCCTGGGCTCAAAAATATTAGTCCACAAAGTCGACTCAGGGTACAGTATTTTTCAAATGCTTCCAGGCAAGAAGGAAAAAGTTTAAGAAAGATTTCATCTGAGTGGTGACAGTAGTTTAATCCAAAGTTCTTTATTTGCCTGAAACTAAGTTACTCCCAGCAACTTCCAAGTCTAGATCTAGTCTAGAGCCAGCTGTGCAAAAGGAAAGGCAAAACTGTGAAGGCAGCAACTTCTATGGAAATAATTTCACTCCTCTCAGAAGGGAGAAGGTAATGCACAGTAATTGCCATACCCACAAACAGCAAATCTTTAAAACTGTCAGTAGTCCAGAAATGTGTCACTTAGACCACTGTAATTATGGGAGAAAAGGTCACATTCAGGGCTGGAAAAAGAAACATGCTTGTGGTAGAGTCTTTTTATAGGAAAATGTCACCTGTTTAAAAGCTGTTCAGAATTTTGGCAAGTTAGAAATAATCATGGCTGACATTACTTGGCAAAGAGCAGATGAAAAGATCAAAACTGGATAACAGATAAAAGCAATCCGGCCCATGGTTCCATCTTTCAATTTATAATGGCAGCAGCAATGTCAAACACTCCAAAACCTGACAACTGACGTGGTATGAGCAGCGATGAAAGCAGGGGGAAAATGCCCAGGGGCAAAAAAGACCCCAACAAACCACACTGGCAGTTCGAAGAAGAGAGCAATAGATTGTACCCAATCAGAAAGATATGTGCTTGTGCATAACTATTATTTATTTGCTTAGTTTTGGTGGGATATTAAATGTTAGCAGCTACGATTTATTAAGACTTATGGTTGGTTACCTCTGCAATGTTAGTCCTCATCCTTTCCTCTATCATGATGTATCATATCAATGGAAGCAAGCTTCCGTCCTCTGAAAAGCAGGTAAATCCAGGCCTTATAAAGCCTGCCTAACACAGAGGCCAAATTTAATTTGGAAGCTTGAACAAAAATTAATGATTTCAGATTTCTATCTAAATAGCAGTTTTTTAGTAGAATTTTCTGTACACAGTTTCCTATAATGCCTTTTCTTGCTGATTTTGGTGGGCAAGGTCAAGGGAAATATTCTTTAAAAGGTTCTGATCCACACAACTCTAATATTAATTTCACCTGGCATTGTCACCAGGGTTGGGCTCTGCAGATTTAGCACTGACACTGAAACAAGAGGTTTGGAGCTCCAGTAACCAAACTCAGGAAAAGGCAGTTTACCCAGTGATGAAGACAGATGATAAGAAGGAAGTCAAAGGAATGAGGTATTTTAATGATGTCTCACTTATGCCCCAACCACTTTTGCAATCAGTTCTGATACTTTGTTTTTAGATACTCATCAATTTCACTTGAATCTTTTTGCCACAATACCAAGTTTGGACTTGTTATACAGGGCCTTAATTGATTCAGAGTCTGATTATTGGATTTGTGGATATTTTAATTCTAGATAACCAATAATGCAAAATTAATCTTAACATCCAGCTACAGATGCCACACCAGCTTTTGCAGGGGGAAAAGTTTTCTTCCTATCTTTTAAATTAGAGTATTTCTAAAATGTTCAAAGAGTCTTTCTTTAGCAGAGTCCACCCTGGGAACACTGAAAATTTGAGGTTTGATTTTTGCCTTTTATTTTTCCTAATCTACAGGAAACTTATTCTTTTGTTAAACGAAGAAAAACATGACAGTAACTAACCCACCCTACTAAAAGGTGATTGAGAAAGCAGCTACAAAACATAAAATAGTTATTTATGGCTACAGTTACCTTTCTCTGTTGAACAGAATGGATCAGCCCTGTATAAAACATCCTGGGAAAAAAGACCTTGTGAAAATGGAGCCCTGGTTCGGTAGTAGCTAAGGTGCAGCAAATCAGGACATTAAGGAATGTGCAGTGCTCAGCGCTGAAATGGGGGTTTTTTTGTGTGTATTTGTTTGGTTTGGTTTTTAGTTAATTATATTTCCAGGAAAAAAAATACAATTTTTGACTAGCTCTGGCCTTTGTATTTATTTGCCTTCCTGAGACTTGGGGAAGGGCTGGCATTTTCTTTTACAACAGAGGTCAGCACCATCTGATGGAGCCTCTCAGCTGAATCTCCAGATGCCAAACACAGCCCTCTCTCATTATGGTACTGTGGAAATCCATGGTGTAGTCAGAGCACTGCAAGCTTTTGGTTTGTAGCCATCCAGGTGATGGAAAACTTGTCTGAAAGCTTCTCTTAATGCCTCTTCCACAGGTGAAGCACATTTGTAAGGAGGACCATTAACTACAGTAGAAATTGGATAGTACTAAGTCCTGGCCTTATTGAAGTCAATCTATATTTTCCATAGATTTTATTGTGCCTCAGGTATTCCTTGAATCTCAGGGATCCAAGTTCTATCTAGCAATAGCATGTCTTTGCTGATCTTTGTGACAGTTCTAAAGGATTTTTTTCAACAAGAAGTTATCCTGCAACCACAAGTATGGTCACATCAAACACCTACCAGCATCTACTGAAATAACAAACCAGAAAAGACATCTGACTTACTTCCTAACCTCAAGGTTATACTATGGCACATCACACTTCTAGGTCCTTGCCCATATCCTGATTCCTCCAACACCTATTTAAGTTCTTAATTTCACTAACAGAAAGAATCTTGGTGGATCCACCACTGACATACATCTCAAGGAAGTGGAGGCAAGTGTTTGGGTCAGGACTTAAAACTTCTGTCTTTAGGCACACTCCACTGTTGCATGTGAATCACCAACTATGTTTGCACAGCAAACACAACGATGGCAGCAGGACAAAACTGGAAAGGTGCGGGAAGAGAGGTCTTCATCAGACGTTATGAGAAGAAAACTGCAGAATTTAAAATGAGTTTGCTCACTGTCTGTAGGATGTTATTCCAACTGGAAATAAAAAAAGAGACCCAGAACTACAGCTCCACCAAGATTTGAGCCTGGATAGTCTACCACACAGATCTACCAGAGTAGTGCACCCACAGATCTACCAGAGTCAAAGACATCTCTCTGCTCAAGAATGTTTCAAGTAAACTTAAACCAGTGGAAGGGAAGAGTGAAAGGGTTGTGTATTACAGCTACAACATTGCACATCCTCAGGGCTGGAACTTAGGAGACCTGAAGTTTTAGATTAAACTTGAATGCTGCCACTCTGATGTAAAAGTAATGTGGAGGGTGTAGAAAAAAAAGCTAGTAGGAAGCTCTGGAACATAAAGAGATATGTTACCTTTAGCATTCAGTTTGCTTTAGCCTTTTTCTGTTCAGCTGGCCATGCATCTTGCTTAGAGTAACCTTTTTTTGCCCAACTCCACCCTCACTCAAATCTGTGTAAATGCTATCATTAAAAGCTCAAGTTCATCAGGGTACATGGGTGCATACATGGCTTTCATTACAAGTCATCTGCTTGATTTCCGTGAAGCTATTTAGATACTTAGAGTCAATTGTATTCTTAGAAACACTCAGAATCAACCCCTAAGTCAATTTTCTTTTGCCTTCTTCCAACCAACATCATGGATGTATTATTTTCTTTGGCTCCCTGTCTCTTACCATGTGCCCTTTAAACTCACCATCCCTGTCTGCAGTGCTCTAAAATGTCTGCATACTTGCCAGCATTTCTCCTCACATTTTCTTCCCCCTATTTTGTCTGAATCCACTCTCCTGTCTAATGTCATACAGTTCCCCTGACTTGTTTCCTCTGTTCTGGACCTTAAGTAGCATTTGATGTTTTTCTCCTACTTTTGAAACAGTGTTCCTGGCCTCTGTCTTCATTCAAGTAGCCTTTCAACCCCTTTTGACCATCATTATTATTTTCCACATTTCAGTTCTTCATAGAAAGGCAAAAAAAAAGGAGGAACAACATGATGCATGAGTGTATCAGAAATGCTGAGACTCTTCAGAAAATTAAATTATCTTAATTTTATTCTTATAAATAATCAGTGTACTAAAATCACTGATATTTTTCAGGGTCTATTTAAAATTACAATTTCATAATATAGATTTTGAGATAGCAGACCCCACTTGATGAATAACAGCATCCAAGCTCTGCATTGCCTGACTCGAAGAACTGAAGTCACAAACCTCCTCAGAATGGACCTCAAAACCACAGAAGATAAATGTCATGAAGTTGCCTGGAAAACAGGCAAAAGAATAGAGAACAGACCTTCTTCATGAGAGGACTCTCTAATTTCTGGCTGTGTGATGGCTCATATGCACTTTGTAGCCCTGCAGAGCAGACACACATCATGGAGGCAAAAATTGTTTTGATCTGATAGAGGGAATAGTTGTTGGGTGCAATGATAGGAAATCCAATCTGCAACTTCTCCTATTTTTTCTAATTCAGTTGTTGTGTAGAAGGAAACCATTACAATAATTTTGAAGCCAACTAAGTAGGGCAAAGAAGGGCTTCTCAACATTTTTTTGATCAATTTGGCATGTAATCTCCAGGCTCACTTAAACTTTTCTCTTTCATCTTTTATAAAACGAATGACCGTAGCCCACTCAGATGCCTACCTGTGGTTATCCTGGAGTCCCCGGGGAATTTCACAAGAGGACTTTCCAGATGGCAGAAGTATTCCTGTGCACATCTGACTGCATTTCTCAGTTGATGGCCACAAGGTTTTATGCCCAAGAGTTTCTCGTAATCTGTAAAAGAAGTTGTAACATTAGTTTTGAAGGAAATAACTTGCACTGGAATCTAACTATGTTTGTTAATTTTTGTACCAGCAGCTAGTATGGAGCTTGAGGAAGGCTAACTTCTCTTGCCAAAAAAAGCATGGACGCTTTGTGACAGCCTTTCTAGCCCATACAAGATTCTTCAGAAATGCTGGCCTTTAAAAAAAGATTTCATAACAAAAAAAAATGCTTTGAGCATTTTACTTCCAGCAGGACAGAATAACATGTTATGTGAAAATCATGTACTGAATCTGTCCACCTATTTTCCCTGCAAAACATTTGCTAATCATGCTGTTAAAGGGGAAGAACATATTTTAGAATATTAAAATTTGATTTGGCAAAGACGAATTTCAATATTAAAACACATATAATGACCCTTAGATTAAGCTTTTCTGATATACTTAATACCCAAGCTAAATAACTAATCCACAGAGAACAGGAGGTGGACTCAGCAGCTGAGTAAGATTACAATTTTAGGACATACTGTAGAGGACACAGGGAAATGCAATCTCATCATTTTCTTAACAATATTCACTATATATTGGTTAGTCAAAACCACCTGGCACTAAATCAGGAAAAAACCCAACATCCTGCATTCACATTGAAATCTTCTCATAGGCCTGAGACCTGCCTAGTACACAACTGCAATTGTGTCATTTCATCCTTCAGAGAAGAGGCAGAAACTACTGTGTGGACTGTATTTCATTCAGTGGTTTGTTTAGCAAAGCACAGGTACCTCTCCACTTGGATATATAGCCCTGAGGGAAAAATTACTCTCCAAAAAGAGCTGGTCAATCACAAAACAAGTGGAACACAGTAATCATTAATCACAGGTGAAAATTCAGTGCATGATTCCAAAGACAAAAGATTTAGCAAGGGCTTCTAAAAAATTTTCACTATTTTTATAGCAGCATGGTGTCAAAGCAGAAGAAATAGAAACAGCATTGTAGAAAGTCCTTTATCTCAAAGTAATTTTTAAATTATTACTGTTTTATATAATATATAATAATAAAATTATTACTAAAATATACTTTTATGCGGACCAGGAAAGGTTGTAATGAACAATCCACAATATAATATATATCAAGTAATAGGAGTTTGCCAAAGTATTCAAACCAGTATACACGCATACGTCTGTATAGACACCGTATTCATGTACACACACTCTGTTCACTGATGTTCACATTAATGTATTATAGTTGTTCATGAATGCCTATAACATGCATGAGGTAGAGAGTGAAACAACAGGTGAACTGTTGCAGGAAGCAAACTCCTTTTGAAAACAATCTGCCTGAGAGACTTCATTTTTCACATATAGTACAGTACATGCAAACACAGATGGAAAAAACACAGCTAAAACACCAATTTTCTTCACTTTCTTTCACCTAACTCAACAAAATATAAATTTTTTTTAGGCTGTGAATTATTTAATAAGTATTTTAAGTTCTTATGTTAACTCAGGTATGTCTACGTGCAGGAAAATAAAGCTAATTTAATTTAATTATTTGTAGGGAGATTATCTCATGAACTGTTCAGTTATGTTTTGCATGTATTTTTCAACAGCCTATAAAAATTAAAATGAAAAAGGATGAAGGTTTATATTCTAAAGAGGTTTTTAAATTAATTTTTTCATAAATTACTTTTCTCCTAGCTGAAAATGGTTTAATTTATTTTGGTAGTAACCAGATTTTTACAGGAGAACCTATAGAAATTTAAAAAAAGAAGAATAGAAGTCATTTTACCTCAACGAAAAGAACATTCTAATGACTGCTCTCTAGGACCAAAATGTAAAGTGAGATTTAGGAACACTTCAGAAGTTGCCTGCAACTTTCTTTGTAATTATCAAACGGTTCAAATGATGAAATGTTGTGTTAGCTATAATAGGCTCCATATTCCAGCTATGTGACAGGTTTTTCTTTCCAACCAGCAAAGAAAATTCATTATCTATGCCACAGAGTAAAGCTAGATCCTGAATTTTAAAGAAGGCGTATGGAGGTTTCTTGAACGCCTCTGCTTTCTATAACCACCAATATGTCATTTACATTCTCCAGAAGGAGAGGATTTGTGTACAAGCAAATGTCTCTGTAAAAGAGCAAGGCTTCTAATATTTAGCATATCTATATCTCAACACATTTTTAACCTGAACTACTATTTTCTTCCTTAGGCACCTATATGGGTAAAATGGATTAAAGCAGGCAGGAAATAATGGAACCGATTATTTAACATGAGCAGGATTGGGCCTAATCTATTGTTAGCTTGAGGGAGAAGGAACTTGGTCTTTTTCATGTGCCTCCTAATACAGACATCTCTTCAGCTTTGCAGAAAAGACGCTGTCTTTGAGGAATTTCTGTCATGAGTAATTGCCATATATTTTTCCCCAAATGGGATAGGAGCTCTTGGCTTGCCAAAGTAGAATGGGACAGAAAATTTAATTCTGTGCACAGGCCTATCCTGGGAAGCACAGCCATCAGACTGAGGTATTTCTGACGTCCGCTTGTTGACACTGACCTGCACAATGTCTGTGGCAGAAAATATATCAGAGAGATGACGCATGTCCTAACCTCAGCATGCTATCACAAACCACTTGGCACCGTGAAACACACGGAGGGAGGACTGCAGCAAGGAGCAGCATCGTCACAGGGGAAACAGCAGTGAATTAAACTGCTTTCTCTCAGAGGAGGCCCTGAAAGGCACGGTTTTTAAGCACCAGGTTTGGAAATGAATCTGCTCCTCAGCTGGCTTTGGAGTGCAGGCGATGCGCTTGCGGCAGTCCAGGCAGGATGCTGGGCTGGGCGACCGCTGGGTGGGAGGGAGGAAACCGGCAAAAGTGAACCACCCGGCTCCTTCGTGCAAGTCCCTGCTTTATGTTTATTTTGATGAAATAACGCTATTGCAGAATTTTTAATCACTCAAAATTATCATCCTACATTGTCACCAAAATAGCACTAGAGATAATTGATCTGCTGAACCAAAACAGCACAACTCCCAGCAGTATGTTTGCGTTAATTCAGGAGGGCTTTTTTTAATGAGTTTGGGAAGCTATCTATATACCTACACAAAGGTCTTATTTTATTATTAACTGCAGTAATTTCATACTGGAACCCTAATATTACACTGCAATTTAGTTGAAACTGTTGAACTTGTGAACTGTTAACAATACAAATAACACAATAATAGCAAAGAATCCAAACACTTAGCAGCAGCAAACTAATAATCAGTAACACTTTTATGCCAAATAAGCTACCAGGGGATTAATAATTTTGCCTCCCTCACCACAGCACCACTGGTGTTTCAAGACATTTCTCCTCTGAGGAAAGAAGCTGACTTGCACCCCAGCCCAAAACCAGGCCGGGTGTCTCCTCTGGGCAAAGGTATGTTTGGTGGTGCCCCCAAGGGCTTTCCACCCTCCTCCCCCTCTTTATGGGGCCATGGTGAACACAGGCTGGGCGTCACCAGCCCTGTCCCGGGCTGAGCAAACAAGATACATTTCCAGCACCTCACCCTCGTGAGGTGATTTGCCTCATGAAGGTAAGGAGCCAGGAAGTAAATAAATAGGTCTGTTGAGCCAGGCCTTGCCTGTACACACCTGTATCAACAAGGATGCAAGCACAATTATCTTACCTTAATGAACTTAATCTTTAATTTCACAGCTTGGCCCTTGTGCTCAGCCTCTTAACAAAGGAGCTGAACTGTTTTAGTCCATATGACTACCCTTCCTCCAACAGCTGTGGAAACTTAAAGCCACGACAAGGATTTTTGCCCCTTGTGAAACTGTCAAAAGCAATAAATATTTTTCTTTTTTTCCATCATTAGACCCCGTTAAGAAAGCCTGGCCATTGTCCACTGTAATTCCCAGCGCTCACGGGGCAGGAGCTTTATTGTCCCAAATGAATCCTGAAGTGTGAACAATGCGGGGCAAAGCGGCCACCCTTTTCGGGAGGGTGTAGCCGCGAGGAATGCGGCGCTTCCCCACGGACGGCTCCACCAAAAGAGCACTTGTGTTTTTTAACACTGGCCTTTCAGGAGGATGCTCGAGTTAAGGCATTGTGGCCCACTGTAAATAGATGCACTCGCCAGAATGGGGCTTCGTCATCCCTAATTAGGGAAGTAACTCCAGAGAGACAGCATGTCACTTGCAAGACTGGGCTCATTGTTGGGTTTGTGCGCGTCCCCACAATGTGAGGTAATTGGAGTTGTACCTTTTAGAAAGCTGCTAATTTCACATAGGAAGTGCTAACAAGACCTTTGTGTGCCATGTTTTCCTTCGTCCTTTCTAAGGAAGTTACAGAGCTCGAGTACTGGGAATGGCTGGGCCAAGGCCTGCCGGAGGAGGCTGCGGTAATGAACCACTTCAGCCCCCCGCCAGAAAAAGGAGGCCTAATTTTCGGGCCTGAGAAGACGAGGACGGACAAAAGGTTCTGTTTAAGCTTATTATACAGGACATTCTCAGTGCCTACACAGCTTTCCTCGAAATGACCCTCTCAAAATAAGTGCATCAAGTTTGAGCAAATAGAAACATGCAACTTTCGAGGCTGGGGGTTATAGTTTTCTTTACAAAGCCATTTATATAATGTAAGCCGCAATTAGCGCGGAACGGAGCAACAAGATCTAGCGAGGAAAGTTCCCCTGACAAAGGACAGAAATTAGGGGAATAAGTAACAGTTAAATATTGGCTTTGGATAACCAGCTGAAAAGGCCTTTCAAATCAGCTGTGGATGTAGAAAAATAAAATAATTTTACTCCGAATATCTTTTGCCACAAAGTTTGGCTTTTAAATCGCCAACTGATTGACTCCACTAATTTCAAATAATCTAGATAGAATGAATCTGGGCTTAAAAAAAAAAAGAGAGAAAACTGAAAAGCCTCTCAGCTTTTAAGCCTGACAATATCAGCAAAATGTCCACAGGAATTACATATAAAAATTCAAACGGTAATGAAACAAATTACTACTTACAGTATGAAAAGTCTGCAAAAGCTTTTTATAGACTTGAAATGCAGAAGTTATATAAACTACTCAGTGAAAAGAATTAGAAAATGACCTTTGCAGATCAGGGGCAAAAATGAACAGTCTTCAGGGGGAAAAAAATTCATTGTTAACAATGGCTTTTAATGCCATTTTGCTTCCCTCATTTATCTAATAATCATGGCAAGGTTAGGGTAAACAATGAACAGTATGTTTTCACATATTCCACCTTTAGTGTCCTCCATATGAATTTCTAAAACACTTAAGAGAATAGATACATAAACCTGTGACCTTCAAATGAGCTTTTTGCTACTTCCAACATTTTGAATAAAAAAGGTCAGAAAATTGAACCGCTTTTGCGCAGTAATGAATTCCATTCTGTTGGGTAAACAAAGCTAAATTTTAAAACATGGACCTGACATCTCTATAGCTCAAGAAGCTATTCTCTTCTTTGGGCGTGGGGGGGAAGGGTGAGGAATGTGAGCACTCCACCAGCCACCCCCTAAATCACTGCAGCATCCGCCAAGGAAAGGAGGAGGAGGAGACAAAAATATTTGGTTTTATTCAGCGAACAGCCATGATTTCCAAGGCCAGTGCAACACAAATGTTGGATTTTTAAGACTTTTTTTTCCTCCACCTCCCCCCCCCCTCAGTGAATAATTGATCCAGTCCACACAAAAAAGAAGCCAGCGCTACCCTCATCAAGCCAGCTCTTACTGACGAGGGCCTCCAAAAGTTACTTCAATTTCCGCCGTGCTTTTGTCCGTGAGTTGTCCTGGCTGAAAGGCCTGGTTAGGTATTGTTGCAAAAAAAGTCTGCGCCCACGTTTATTCCCCCCCTCTAATTCATACTCAGCATTGTGGGGTTTTGCTATTCAGGGACTGATTGGACAACAGCCCAAAGAATGGCCCCAGTGATTAGGCTCTCAGCATGGGTCTGGATTGTGGGTATAAACCCAGGGCTGGGGCTTGAATTCACGGCTGCTTTCTGCTTCCTCCTAGTGCCTCCCGTGCCCAATATTTTCTGCATCCTTTGCTGCAGGTAATGCATTCCTTCATACCAGGAAATGGAATCCGTATAATTAGACAGCACAGTAGTGTGTGAGCCCTTGGAAGCAATCGCGCTTTGGTATTGATAGGAACTCGCGGGATTTTGGTCAGGGTGGGATAATACAAAACCCTGAGTATTGTCATGACAAGGTATTCATCCTGCTCGACAAAGGAAACTTTTCTGCCGCCCCCCCAGGGGCACACAGGGGCGATGCTGGACACAAATTTGTTTGTTTAGCAGTGGAGGTACGGCTTGCCCAGCCCAAAGGCCGGGCCTGAGCCCATCCCTGCCTGCGGCTGCACCGCGCCATCCCGCTTCCCACTTTGCTTTACGTTTGAAAGTATGGCAGCTGTGCAAGGCGAGAAGTGTACAGATGTCACTCTGCGTCTTACATGTCAGTAACTGGAATTAATTTACATTTATTTGCCAATTGTTTTATATCATTTTATGACAATGTGCTGCATAATATAATTTAAATCTTTAATGTACAACTAATTCTCTACCATTAATTTGTCAACATGATTACTGGATATGCCACCAGTAAAAGCTGGATGACTTGAAATATGTAGAAGGCATTCCTGTAGCTTTAAAAGAGGTTTGTATCTGAAATGACAAAGGTTTACAGAACTTTTTTCGGTCTGTCTGTAATTTTATGAAAACTACAATTTCAATGTAATTTCGCAAACTGAATTATTCCAAATCTCACTCTGAAATAAAATCAAATGTCTAATATATTAATTAGCCCAGGGAGAGAGTCCCAACAGCATTGTAAAAAGCAAAATGATAGTTTGCTTCCTGAGAAACGCAGCCTTCATCATGACAAATCCTGGCTGATAGGAGTTTAAACTGTTTCCCTGCCAATAGTATTTTATTCGGGCAGTGCAGTAATCTTTTTAGCTATGTTCTGGAATTGAAAAGCAGCTCATAACAAGAGCAGGTTGCAAATTTTTTGACAGAAAATGGTGATTTGTTGAAAGTTGTCCTGGTGTGTACAGCAGGAGCTACAGCAGGGAAGGTTTCTCATGGTAGAACAGCTGATTAAAAAATGAAGAGGGAAAGGGAGGGAGGGAGGGAGGGAGGGAGAGAAGGAAAGAGGGAGAGAGGAAAAGAGGGAGAGGATTTTTTTCTGCCTCCCAGCCCTCCCCCCAGATGCCGGTAGGTAGGAGGTCAGGGCACTCTCCAGGGATGTGGGAGAGCCAGTTTCAATTAGCTCAGCAATGTGCTTGTGAGGGGGAATTCAGGGCACATCACCTCTTTGCTTTAAGGGGGGTCTGGCCCCCAGTTCTCCTGCAGCTCTGAGGCACTCCCCTGCTGTTTCTCCCGCTCTGTCAAAAATTGAATGTGTACACGCCTCCATCAAACAAACAAAGCAAACCAAAATCCATACTGAAGCGGAGGCCCTGACCTTGCAGCACCCACACCCGGGCGACTCCCCTGCGAGACTCCTCCCGCAGAGCTGCGGCTGGGGCCGGCAGCCCCAAGTTTGGGAGATGGGTGCAAACAGCACCTGCAAAGCACAGCTAGGAGTCGAGTCCCCGGGCTTTGCCTCTCTGATCCCCTCGGTGCTCTCCTTACAGCCTCTGGGGATGTCTGCAGGCAGAAGCAGACCCTTTGTCACAGTGCTGTAGGCTTGCTCATATGCTCACTTCCATGTTGCACACATCAGTCAGCCCTTGCGAAGCAAGGCAGCTCCTCAGTACAGTAACCGAGCGTCCCTTTTGGACACTACATGGCAACTATTTAATTCAGGTGGGCTCCCTGCAGTTCATCGGGGATCTGAGCAGACAAAAGCCTACACTCACACTAACACTGGTCCAGTACCAGGGTACAGATGAAAATGCTGGGGAAATGATGAATAAAATGGATTGAAACACAGCAATTAATTTCCGGCGAATAATTTGCTAAAGGAACATTTCGTATTCTCACACTGCTCTTTTTAAAGCTCAGCTTCCTGCCTCTCCTCCTCACTCTTCTCCTCTACCTTTTGGGTATCTCACAAGAGCTGTATGAGTCACCAGAACACTGGAAAAATCACGCAATTTCTTTTCTTAAAAAAAAAAAAGGACAAAAAAGAGGGCTTGATTAAAAATTAAAATAGGAAAAAAAGAGAAGATATTCACTGAAAAAGAAGTGTTTAGACAAAGCCTGTCTGCTTCAATTTCCCAGCTACGTAAGCTCCCTTGCCCTGAGAGTGACAGTAGATTCCATAAATTAACTGAAAATCCCTCTTCTCAAGAGCCTAAGTTATCTCTTCTTTGCCTGCAGCTCTGATTTAGAATAGGCGCTCGTTTGTTTACTGTTTTAATTAATGCTCCTTTTCAGTGTGGAATAGGGGAAGGGAAATGAACTGACATGATAAACAGGTGTAGCTGTTATGTGTTATATTTGGGATCATTCAGGACTTGCAACAGATTAATCAGGCTTGACTGGATGTGAACCTCCTAGCAGAAAAGGTAGATCAACTCTGCTGGATGCCCAGTAGGTGAGTATTATTTTAACTGCTAGCCTGTGATAGGAAAGGCTTAGAAGGACAGTCATCAGTGGAGAATATCTCTCTGTTTTCGCCCAGGAAAGCAGTCTGATTCTTTCCCCCACTGCTTAACAGTTAAGGAGACCTTGACAATATGAGCCACTTTTCATCCCCCCTCTGCTTACCCTTCTAACCTCGCTGCCTCATATTCAAAAGAAATATTGGAAAGAAACAAATCATCCCATTATTTTAAAAACATTTAACTGTCACATTGGGGAAAATGCTCTCCTGGGTTAACTATGAATGACTGAAGATTTTTTTTCTAAATGCAATATAAGTGTAATAACAGTTTAAGTGTCATGCTACACTGTGTATTGCCTTTGCACCCTGTGTAATGCCTAGCAGACTCAGAGCAGAAAATGATCTAAAATCAGTCTTTTCTCAAAGAGAGTTTGAATTCTTAGCCTCAAAGGAGAATAATAGTTGAGCTTATGTTTCTTCATTATGAGACAGCAAAGAAATTGCGTGATTTAACTGCATCACAGCCGTAAAGCACCGTTCAGCTTATGAGTATCAAATTCCAGAAGAGACTGTGTCTCTTGCTTTCCAAATAAAGCAACATCTAAAAATATATTCCTTTACTCCACGTTTTTTCTTGGCTTATACAATTAATACATGTACAGAAAGCAACATCACATTAAAAATAAGTGAAAAGGAACCAGAGAGAATCCATTTATAATATCATCCAGCTGACCTTGCCAGGCTAAGGCAATGTGGGGACGTTGCAGAACAAACCAGGCAAGTGCTTTAATTTTAACTGCATTACATTAAACTACCTAGAGCTTATGGCTGTCAAATGGGACCCTACTCACTCGTGTCTCTTGCCAGCAGACTGGCTGAAAACCATCTTTGGAGTCAGCTGTGAAGACAGATGCTCACCCACCTTCTTGGAAAAAGATACTTTGAATGCAAATGTCCTATGTCCTAACTGCACAGCACAAATATAGGGCTACATCTGGCTTTCCTTACACTGTGTCCATCAGGAGAATAGGTCCTGGAAGTCAAAGACATTCAGAATGTGACGCAGGCAATCTTCTGTTATACAAGGACCTCTGATTTTAACCTACCATCACAATTTTACCAGACTGCTCCAAGGAAGGGTGATTAGACATGGGATGGAAAGGAAGAATAGCAGCCCTGCTGGAATGTTCTTAACATTTTACTGATCCTCAAATACTCCCAGACATGCAAGGAGCTTTGGTATTTTATAAAAATCTCAGATAAATGTCCTGTTCAAAGATAGCCTCTAATATCTTGCTACAACCATCAGCTTGGGCTCCATGATGGCAGCAGATAGCCCAGCAATACCTACCATGCCATAATAAATCATTTATCTTATCTTGTTCATAGAGGTCTAAATGCTCCCCTACCAGGGAAAAAAAAAGCTGAACAAGGTCTGCAAGGAAAACATTTTGGAGTTACTGCTGCATTCTCCTCTCAGGAGATTTACAGCCTCACAAAGGGGGAATTTTCAGTCCTCCAAATAGCATGGGTGGAGGCCTGCAGCAGCATTTATTCAGGTGCCAGGTTAAGGAAGACTCTGCCAAAGCCAGAGCAGGGAAATCACAGCCCAGCCTATTGATCCTGAGAAATACCCCCTGAAAATCTGGTTGCAAGATGCCTTGTTTTCTTAACAAGGTACTGCACCTGGTCGCCAACGTGGATGTTTGGAACCAGTCAAATGCGCTTGGCAAAACTGGTATTAGACTTGTGGGAAATCTGCAACCACCCAGATCCCAAACCCAGTTGTAACAAAAGGTTGGATTTCTGAAGAAAAGGCCAGTGCCAGCTGCATACCTTGCCTGGGGTAGAAGTGTGCATATGCTGGAGCAGGAATACATTGCAGTGCATTTCTCTGCTCTGCCTCCCTCAAACACTGGGTGGGAAAACATCAGTGGGCAACTTAGGCGTGATCTGAATTGCCACTGTTCTGGACTCCTCTCTTCTCCTGAGTATCCATGGACAAAACACAGACTCATCCCATACAGGAGCATCCATCCCATGATTCTAAGCCAAGTAAGGGCAACCATGATCCTGATCTTCAGTTTTAGGTCACAACTGACTCCTATGAAACAAATTACTTATTAATGAAACATAGGAATCTGAAAGTTAAGAGTTAAGAAAAGACACCACAAAAATGGAAATTCATTCCAAGAAATTTTGTGGATCTTTCCAAAACAATAATGAGAACTGTATTTTACCAGTTACTTAAATTTCCAGTATGAGAAATAGAAAGTACTTGAATCATGTGACAGAAAACCAGGAACCCCTAAGCAAACCTACACCAACACCTGGTATCACCCTATCTGCTTTTGTTGCATGCAAAAGCAAAATTTTTCTCCCAAGTCTTTTATCTCATGAAATAGCATAGAGCTGTAGGCAAATGAGATTTAAATGACTTATTTTAAGAAGAATTGGTAGATCCTTTCTGACCTTTCCCAGGCCAGATCCATGAGGCATTGGCCTCATGAAACTCCTTGGTTCCCCCACCAAAATCCTCCTGGACCTCCACAGCCATGCAAAATCCCCAACAGCATGTGAGGGCAGGCACAAGGCTTTCTCTTCCTGGGGAGATGTGCTCTGTTAAAACATGTGCTTCATTACAGAATGAGAACAACATGCGAGGCTGTGGAGTGTCACAGCTTTTGCCAGTATTCAAATCCTTCCCACCTTTCCACCAGGAATTTACTCCACTATTACTGTTTATTGTGAATTGCAGTGACTGAGGTTTGGAAATTGCCCAAAATCTGCAGTGCAAAACAGCATCCAAAAGCCAGAAGAAAAGGAGGAAGGCAGAGGCGTGGAGGCAAGTGTCAAGCTAGTTTTGCAAAGCAAATAGAGTATTATCCTTTTGTTTAAGACTTTTTATCTGCTATGTGATACTTTGCTTGGAGGAGCAGCGCATACGAAGAGCTTTCCTGCGCACCCCACCGTCCTTGATTGCTTTACTGTTCTCAGTGCAGATTTATTAAATTTTGAATTAACATGTGTTAAGGAGGTTGATTTTGTTTGCTCTGCCACATAACTTACTTTCCTAAACACTTAGTAATAGCAGCAGTTAATCTATTGACCAATGGCTTAAGCAGCAGGTGGCTTTAAGACCAATGGGCCAGTCCTGACAAGGCCCACAGAAATTCCTAAGGCCTCTTTGTTACCTGGGCTGGAATAGAGAAACTACTTGTTTGGAAAATGTTTCTCCTCCCACAAAACATCTTCAGTATTAAGGGTCTTTTGTTAGCAGAAGGCTGAAGAGGGGGATTATGAAGGATAGTCTGTCACACAAATTGTTTCTTCTTAGACATATAATGCAACCTGCATTAAAAGTTTACAAACTAATCTAATGAAATTATCATTCAAACGAAGCATGTCTCTGAACATTAAACTGACTCCTCGACCTGCCGTGCAATTTCCGCACTGGAAATCTCAAGGCTGCTGCTGCTATTTCAGAGTAAAACAAGATTTTTTTCTAAAAAGCCCTCAGCACTGCTCTGTTTGAAACAGGAACCCAGATAATCTGCAAGGGCTCATTTTCTTAGGGAACCCAGGCAGTAAAACATTAACAATTAAATTAGTTCCTATGTCTTAAGGAATCCGGAGTTAACTGTGTGTCATCTGGGTCATTATAGCCTCTCCCTGCTATGGCATGTAAATCCACATCAGGAAAGGTGGTAGCTTTTTTCAAATTTATTATTAAATTATTTAGTGGAAGTCAGCAGCAGCCGCAGCAACTGCAACTTGCAGTTCTGTACCCTTTCAGACTATACTGATTTAGCTGAGGGCAGTAGTCAGCTATGACTTTCTTTAGGGAGGATTTTACAGTGCAGGGTGGGGAGACATCTCTCTCCAAAAACTGCCCATGCCCAGAAGGGACAGTGGCAGTTCCACTGTACTGAAGAAATGGTGCTTGGGGTATAAATGGAGCCTCTGGGGTTGCTTTTATTTTGTCTTCTGCCAAGCTTTCTGTGTTGTCCTGATCCAGGTTAGGAAAAATATAACTCCATGGTGGTCTGAATGTGCATATATGTATATGTGCACACACACAGATGTATAGACACACTTATATATGAATACACACACACACATATGTACACTGACTTCTGCACTACAAATACTGTCCTCTATTCCCTGTATCATAGATAACAATTGCAAATAGCTGCCCTGCAGCACATGAAAAATAGGAATAAGAGAAGCCAAGTGACAAAATATTCTGTAGCCTGATTTCCATTTGCTGAGGTTTCTTCATCACTTGAATTGTATCTATCTATACTGTAGACACGTCCATATGCGTATGTTATATATAAATGCACTTTTAAGACCTTTTTATTTTGGGGACCTTGATCTCATCTGGGGATGAGATCCAGTAGCACCACTAGGTGCTACTGTAATACAACTAATTAATATTATTTTTACTGCTAATAATAACAGCAGTGTTTACTTTTAGCATGTTCTCACTCTTGCCAACACATGTTTTTATATTCTTTAATTTTCTTGTTCTTTGCAGCAGAAATGCTTAGAGGGATCCTAATTAACTGCTCAACATTGACGCACTCTCATTTAGTTTTTCTCACAAACTTATTTATTAGGCTTTGGTTATCAGTGGGAGAGTTTCTAGCACTGAGACTGCCAGGATTTACTCTAAGCCTCTTAGCCTGATGTTTCCATGGCCCTGGCTCTCTGTGTAGAGAAGCTAAGAAAACCATACATACAGCTTTTTGCCCCCTTTATTTCAAGTCATCTAGAGCAGATGTGAGTTTCTTTTTCTTTGGGGGCGTGGGGGGTGGGATGGGGAGAAAGGCACCCGATTATTAAATAAGCTGGGGAAAATGCTGATTTTTGGCCAGGGCTTGTGGAGCACTACTGAAGAATTTTTTTTTGTTTGCCTGAGACTGCATAACTGGATTCCAACATATTTTCAGGGCATTTCTCTGAACCACTGAATTCCCATGAGTAACAACAGGAACACCTTTGTCTGATTTTCACACCAAAGCCTTGCCCAGAGACCTACAGCCAAAGCAAGGCAGAAAATGTAGGAAGGCATTTCCTCTGCGGCTGCCCCTCTGATCCCCAGTGCTCCTCCAACCTCTGATCTGTGTAGGACACCCTCTTCTGTCCTGCGCCTAACAAGAAAGGGGCTGTTCCCAGTCTCCCTCCCTGTTACCCCTGTCAAGTGCTCAGTGCTCTCTTTTCTCTTTTTCAGAGAGTATGTTTGTTTGTTTCTTCCTCTTTTTCTCCCTTTCTTTCTCTCTTGCTGCCTGCCTTGTTTCCTTCTTTCCCTTTTCTCTCTCTTAAAAAAAATTTTCTAAGAGATGAGGTCTCCCCTTGCTAACTCAACACCTAATTAGAGCAGTGAAAATTAGCTGCATTCACTCTGGCTTTAGTCCTGGCAAGAGTGCTAGAGAATTGGTCCACTTTTCAAGGTGCCAAATTGGAGGCTGAATCCAGGTGTGGTCAGAGGCAAGGGGATTATTTTCCTCCCATGGGGTGCAAACAAAGGCCTGTGCTAGGGATAGATGGGGTGGGGAAAATGTTGCCCACAGGAGGGCTAAACACTGCTGACATCTGAGCCCTCAGCACACCAGAGCACCAGGCTGGGTCACAGCTTCCACAGCCTGAGGAGCTGTGTCATAGGGATGGCAGCAAGGGAGGGCTCTGTGTTCTATGGCAGGGACAGAAAGAAGGGTGGAGAATCCTAGAGTTATGGCAAATTCCAGGGAGAAGTGGGTACTAATGAGTTTGGGAGACAAAACCACAGCATTTGTGTGCAGGTTTTTCATACTCTCCAGCAGCATCCTAACTCCGGTTGTGTTCCAAAGTCTTTATGTTATCCAGCTATCTAAGTACCAGTGAACAGCAGGGGAGTAAAACAGGTCATGCTTCATCTGATGGAATAAAGCTTGCTGGTTGACTGAGAAGTCAGAAGGTGCAGGTCAGTGTGGATAACCTCACTTCTATTATCCTATCAAAAGGAGAAGATGTAGCTTTCCTTGCTACCCTTGAAGAGTACAAGCATTGACAGAGGAGGCAGCAAAGTAAGAATCTCAGAGGATGTCTGCATGTTGCCAATTTTACTTCAGAAAAAGGAATCTCTTGTTTGAGTAGAGCACTACCACATCCTGTAAATTGTTCTTGCCTGTGCACCACCATCCTGCATCCCCAGAAACCACCTTTCTACCTCCTCCTGTGGATGCAGAGCATAGAGCACAGAGTCCTTGAGGAATGCAAGGAGCTAGAAAACAGGGATGGATCAGACCATCTGAAAATCAAATATGACAACAGGAAGAAAAAGGAGGAAATATGTAACACCTGATACTATTCTGCTCTGATTTTTCTTGAGTGCTAGCAAGTGATATAATATATCTCACCATGGCCTGGATGGGGGAGCTCCAGACCTTCCTAGATCCTTCAGAAAAGAAAAGCAAAGCAAAGCATCTGTTTTTAATGTTAGAAGTGTGGAAACTTCAAACATAATTTGTATTTTTGCCATTTTGCTTCTTTCCCTGATGCAATAAAACCAACTAGCGAAGCTTCAGAAGGGACAGGCCTGTGTGGAATGCCCCATTGCAATTATTCTGTGGAGAACAGGGAGCAAACATCATCTCCATTGCCATGTGTCTTTTACTGTTACTTCTTTAGGGTGGGCTATATGTGAAATAGCACCAAACAACCCTTTATTCTTCCCTCCAGACCCTTCAAATTTGGCTATGCTTTGTAGTTCATCTTTGCAATGAAGCCCTACCACCACTATAGTTCTTTAAAAGGGTCATAGGGAATTACAGCAAAGTGGTATACAAAGGTAAAGATGTCAAGTGAGTTATATTAGCAGAAAAAGAACTGCACAGTAGGTCAAGGTTTGGGCAACAGCAGGGAGATTTTTGTTAAGATAACATTACTCCCAGTGGTAGTGACTTCCTCTGTAATCCATAGCTGCCCAGAGAGGATTGTCCCTATTCTCATGGAGTCACAGGGCCCTATAAGAAGGTCCTATTGGGTCTAAATGGGATAGACACAGGAATTGCTTGTACAAATTAACTTGTACTCTATCAGCAGCATGAACGGGCTCTGGTGTAATGCTTTGTAATGCTTCACATTGTCAGGTTGGTTTAAAGACAATTATCAGAGCCCCTTTTCTAAGATAAATGGAGGTTTGTGCAGTTGTGTTTTCCTTTAGGAAGGGTAATTACCTTTCAGTGCACCAGCACAGGGTAGAGGTTTCTGAGTTACATCCCAGCTAAACTAGCAGAGAAAAAGGACTGGTCCAGCACAGGAGAATCTACAGTCACTGGTTATGTCTGTATTGCACACAAACTCAAGAACACCTCGGGAGGATGTATGTTCAAACACAGGCTAGAAGCAACCTTCAGGGAATGCCAAGAGAGATGGTTCAGGCTGATGGTCCAGCTTAGCACAAAGAACAGGCTCATGGCCTTCCACACATCCCATCTAAGAATGTAGCAAAACCGCCTGTTTATCAGGTCCCAAACCTACCCACTGGAGGATTTGGATTTATAAGCAGCCTACCTTCAGGCTACTCCTCTCTGAGAGAGAAAGCTCATACAGGACAAGACTGGACATTTGCACACAAGCCATAGGACTTTCACTGGCCACAGTGTAGATGGCCAGAGCCAGGACAGGAAGCACAAATACCTCAAGTGTATTCCCTGGTTTAGCACACTGAGGTCAACATAGATGAAGCCATAATGTGCCTGAGCTTGCAGTCAGCTTACAGTTTAAAGTACCACTGACATCCCTCAGAGAAGCACAAGTGTTTTGAACTATCACTGCAGGACTATTTGCCTTTGGAAGTCTGATTTTAAAAGAAATCCAGGAATATACCTGTTCCTGTGCTTTAAGCATAAAAGATGCATTGCAGAGCACCATATTGCTACATCCACATCTTTTAAATGAATGTTTAAAGTGACATTTCTTTCCTCATTTGAAAGAGCTTTTTCAACACTTTGGGAAAAGCTCAGATTTCTGAATATTCTGATATATCTCTATGTTCCCTACACTGAAAATATGCCCAGATTCACCATTACAGATTAAATTTATTCTTATTTCTATGCTATGAAAAGGTAAGAAATCAGCAAAGGGGAATACTAACAACAATCTAAATCTTACGAGGTTTTTTTATATCCTTCTTTTTCCCCTCAGTTCTGGTGCATATGGACTCACTCTAAGCCATAACTGTCCTATAGCTCATAAAATGTGCATTACATTGCATTTTAGATAGAAGTCAGCAGGAACAAAGCTACTGAAACGGATGAATAAACAAATTGTTGTTAAGGCTACACACATCAGCCTCTATATAGCAGTAGAAAAATGTGCTGTGCTTCTGCAACTCAAATATCTGATTGTACAATGATCTGAACTGTTCATGCAAGTGTTCATCTCAGCTTGACCCTGTTTGGCGCAGGTGGGAAGCACTGTGTATCGGAGCAGCAGGTAAAATGGATGGTGGCTCTGGGACAGGGGAATCCCATCCAGCAGCAATAACAGCATGGCTGTATGGCGATAAAATGCCCCCTGCCTACTGGCAAGAGTGGTTACCTAGGGAAAACACATTCCTAGTCACTTCAGTAGCATGAGGCAGATCGCTCTGAAGGCAGAACCACAAGTCATGTACAATCATATGCTGCCTTTACACTGTGTTCTTGAGTCCAGGCAAGCCAACACACCACCAGGTGAGCCCTCCCAGCACTCAGAATTCCCTGCTGCTCCTTCACCTTCTATCTTTCCTGGTGAGTGCACACACGGCACATCCCATAGATGCATTGCCACACAAATTGGGAGCCCATACTTGGGCTCCTCACCATACACAGATCTGTGGTCTGCAGGTTCCTGTGCCTGTGGTTATTGGGTACTGCAAAGTTTGAAAGTGATACCGATTCTGTTCGCTCTGGAGAAGTTTATAACGCGCTCAATCTTACCTGCATGCCCGCTGTGGCCGTGCTGCTCTGCAGGGTCTCGTGCTGCCTCTCCGACTGCTGGCGTGCTGGCTCCCCGAGCTCCATGCCTGTTAGGATTATCCACTGTCCTGTGATGAACCCACCTGGAACAACTTCGCTCTCACTCCTAGTTTTTGGGCACAAGTAGGGCCTTCTTAATGCCATGACCTGACAGGATGTGCCCTCCCCATGCTTTAAGCAGCCCATACTCAGCCCTTCAGGCCCTGGACACAAGCCTCCAAACCTTGCCACCTTGGCATGGAAGGCCAGGATGGGATGTTGCCCATGCTTTGCAGTCCTTATTGCCATAATCAGGTCTTACAACAAAGAAAAGAGCAGGCCAAAAGTGATCTGAAATGGGCTGGGGTTCGGCAGTAGGCATCCTTTCCACCCGTCATTGTTTGGCAGCAATTTCTACCCAGTGGCAATATTCCTCCGCTTTGCTCACAGCTGAAAATAACTGAAAGTGCTTTGAAAGGGCTGCCTTTTAACTGAGCTTAACACCTTTCCAAATGATTTTTTTTATGGTGAATATCTCCCTCTCAGATTAGAGTTTCATCTTTTCCCTCCCATTTCTTTCCTGTGCAGCCGATAAACCACTGTAAAATATGGCTCACTGTTTCTGTGCTCTCCCATGCCCTTTATTTCCATAATAGACTGTTTGCCCACGTGTTTGCTAATATTTCTACCTCACTACATAAGCTGGCAGATTCCCAGAGTGTTGGTGCCTGTGACATGATCCCTTTTTGTTCCCCATGCAGTTATCTGGCAGCACCTTGTCTGCAGGGTGGGCACAGAAAAGCACAGATGCACCTCACCTGGCACAGGCTGTTGTAGAGCCATGACAAAAACACCTGCCCTTTCTGTAGTAATCTGCTGAGCTGCTGGTGTTCCCTGCACCGGGAATGCGAGGTTAAATCACCACTTTGCTTCCTGTTGTGTCACTGCTTTAACTGTTTGCATCAATTATTGAATACACTCACACAGTACTAATGCCTTCGCTGTGATTCACGTGGACCTTTGGAAATTAACACTGCACAAAGCTTTATGTGTGGTCCTCATCCCTAAATCTTCTAGTAGCCTCCAGACTTGTGGAAGTACTTGTCTCAAAAAGTGGCCCAAACCACTTCTGTAGATTTCTGGTGAGATCACTAAGAGTTAACCTAGCACTAAGCATCTTCCCTGAGCCCTGGAAAGCTGCATAGCAGTAGGAACACTAAAACAGTATGAAGATGTAGGAATGACTATCAGTGCTCCCTCCAAACAAATAAACAACCTTTTTCTCCTGTAGAAATTTAACAAAGTTTCATGTGTTTTCTTCAGTGCTCTTACCAGATCCCTTGAAAACGAGCAGCTTGCTGCTGAAATGCATTAAAAGAAGGCAAATGCCAAATTAGAATACTTCTTATACATCCTACATCCCTGTCTGTATTTCAGTACATCTGCTGAGAAATCCAGTACTGGTACCATCCATCAGAAAGAACAATAACCCCTTCAGGGAATTTCAAATGATACTTGATGATGAAAAATATGCAGTTCCCAGGGTATGCCAACATCTAGCACAAAAATTAGCTGTGAGGGATGGTTAAAGGTCTGTTGTTTAAGAATTGTCTTTGAGTGAAACTTGCATTATAGGAGCCTTTTTATGTGTGTTACTTCACTTCTTTGCCTCAGTTTCCCAACACGGGAGAAGGTAAACCATTTTCTATCGTATCATCCAATGATGTTATGTAAGTAATGACTCAAAAAGCATGTTGAATGTGCAAAGCTCACATTAGCCTTGGTTAAGAGCTAACTATCATTATTATGAATTAAATCATAAGTATTTACCTCGGAAATACTGTTTTAATGTACTTTATTTGTTGTTTGTTTTTAAAACTTCCTTAGAAATGAAAAGTTTCAGAAAATGAAACCTCTTTTTGCAGTGAAAACCTCATTTTGCTGTTTTGCTTCCCAGAGGAAACAACTTCAAAGCTAAGACTAATAATTGTGGCTACTGTCTTCTCATTCCAAGTAACTTGGAGGCTGATGTGGTTTGTGATAGTAACTTACACATTAAGGACTCTGATACACACCCGAGAACCTCAAGGAGCTTCTAGCTGGATTCAAATGCTAATCTCTCAAAGGTTTCAGAATTTATTTTTTAATGGTCCACTTCTGAGACATTCATCTGACACTTTGACTATTATGTTACCTGGATTAAAAAAGATGCTAATAAGAGTATTAGCCAGGTTCTTAAACACAGAAAGCTTTTGCAATTACAATACCTCCTGAGTACTTACCTCATTCAGGATCCTG